>CM056378.1:78791747-79182657 GCA_029718625.1 Synaphobranchus kaupii | reverse complement strand
TAGTACAAAGACAAGATATTTCATGTTTTTAACTAATCAACTTTATTCTACATTTCATTCTTTATTCAGCTCATTCTACATTTGATGCCTGCAACACCTCCCAAAAAAATTGGGGACAGGGGGCATGTTTACCTTTTGTGTTATATCACCTGTCCTTTTAACAACACTCAGTAATCTTTTGGGAACTACAACACTAATTGTTGTAGTTTTTGAAAGCAGAATTGTTTCCCATTCTTGCTTAATATGAGACTTCAGCTGCTCACCAGTCCGGGGGTCTCCATTGTCATATTTTGGGGCTTCATAATGTGCCCACACGTTTTTCAATGGGAGACAGTCTGTACTGCAGGCAGGCCAGTCTAGCACCCGCACTCTCTGATGACGAAGCCATGCTGTTGTAACATGTGCATAATGTGGGCTTGGCATTGTCTTGCTGAAATAAGCAGGGATGTCCCCATATGTATATGTACCCTTCAGCGTTAATAGTGCTTTCACAGATGTGCAAGTTACCCATGCCATGGACACTAACCACACCCCAATACCATGACAGACGCTGGCTTTTGAACCTTGTGTTGGTAAACAATCGAGATGGTCCTTTTCCTCTTTGGCCAGGAGAAACACGACGTCATGCCGTTTTTAATGTAGTGCTGTCTGAAGGGGTCGAAGGTCACGGGCATTCAATATTGGTTTACGGCCCTTGCCCCGTTTTTCTCCAGATTCTCTGAATCTTTTTACTAATATTATGGGACTGTACATGGTGAAATCCCCTAAATTTCCTTGCAATCGTGTGTTTGAGAAAACGTTGTTCTTAAAACTGTTGGACTATTCGCTCATGCAGTTTTTTCACAAAGTGGCGAAACCCATACTTGCTCGTAAATGCCAGAGCCTTCGTGGATGCTCCTTTTTATAGCATGACCTGTCACCTATTCACCTATTTACCTGTGGAATGTTCCAAACAGGTGTTTTTTTTGAACATTCCACAACTTTCCCAGTCTTTTTTTATACCCCTGTCCCAACCTTTTTGGAATGTGTTGCAGGCATCAAATTCGGAATTAGCGTATATTTACAAAAAATCAATGAAGTTGCTAAGGTAAAAACATTAAATATCTTTTTAAATATCGTTTTCATTTAAATATATAGACAAGAGAATTTACAAATCACTGCTTTTCTGCTTTTATTTGCATTTTTACGTACTGTCCCCAACTTTGGGAATTCAGGTTTCAGTAAGAGATGTCACAACCGCAACAATGTGGTCACAACCAAAACAACTGCTGTTTTGTAAAAAATTTTGAATAATATGAATAATCAATCCAATATATCCAAGATATTGTGCTGGTGAGGGTAATATATAATCTTATAAATAAGAATCTATCAAATTCATGTGATCAAATCTGTCCCATTTTATAGAGAACATTTGTACGGAGTTTAATTTAATTAATCCAATGTTTTTATTTGATTTAAAAATTCAGGGTAATTGATTCAAATTCAACAGCAGTCAAGATTTTGTTTTTCAAAAATGTCATTTTTCAAAGGGGTGAATTAAACTTATCAATTGGGTATGTAATTTTATTTCAAAAGCAGTGTTTCGGTTGTGACATATTTAGGAGCAGTCAGTAAATTCATCCTTATTCTGAAAAAAATGACGTGATTGCACTGTACATCTAGTATATTTATGTATCTCAGATAAAGTGTAACACATATATTATAAAAATAATTTTGCAACAAGAATACAAATTTACACTTTTCTCCAACCCCTCAATTTGCACGACTTCTGTAGAATGGGCCCCATATAGGAAAATGTGTATGTTAGGAACTCTCAGGATGTTTGAACTCACGCATCACATACATATTTTTTATCATACCAGCTATTAAAAAACAACCTCCCGAAGGTATTCGGAAGATGCGCTCAGAGGGCATGACAGTTGAACAAATGGCCTTGGGGGGAAAGGGCGGGATATGAATCTGAAGGGGGAAATTAAGCAGAAGGTTCTCTGTTTCCATGGTTTCGTGACCACAGGCCAAGAGCGCTTCAGAATGTACAAACACATCATCTTTTTTTTTTAGGAATATTTGTTTTTATTAAAACTATTATTCCAAAATATGGGATAGTCCCAAAAAAACATCAAATAATAGAAGACCAGGAATTTTCTCACGTCCTCTTGTTCAATTAAGCAAATCCAATTTTAGGCTTTTTTTAAAAAATGTGTTTATTTTATGAGCTACAATATGAAAGTGGCAGCTAAAGAGGTACTCTGACTGAACTAGGGGGAAAAGTTTTTTTGGAAAGTTTGACCTCCCAGGAAGCTGGTTGTAAGTAGGTGAGAGAGAGAGAGAAAACCGCTGGTAGTAGATAGGAAATACACCCTGTAAGTCTCTAGGAAATTAGAAAACCCATCTGTTACGGTTTGAACACTGGATTTGGACCCAAACGGCAAAGACTCTGAGGCAAAATCGTAGTAAAACTCCGCAAGGAGTGTATTTATTAACAGGGGCAGGGAAAAGAGACAGACAAAACGAACAGGAAAAACTGTAGGTGAAGGACTAGAAGCGGGGTTGGTGAACGAAACGGGGGCTGGAGAGGGAGTCAGGGGCTGGGAGCGGGGCAAAAACAGGAGGCAGGCTAGGCGGGCTGGAGCGAGGAACAGAAAACAAACAGGTTTAGCATGCAAACAGACAAAAACAAACTGGCCGGGAGAGATCTCAAGACGGAGCGAGAAAACAAACTGGTGATGAATGAGTGGAAATGGGGAACTTAAGTACAGCAGGGAACAGGTGGAGAAGGCTGATTGAATAACTGAGGGGGTGTGCGGAATGTGTGCGAGGAGGGAGAGTGATAGGCTAGTCAATGAGGAGAGAAAAACAAGGAACAAAACGGGGACCACGCCCAGCCTGCAACACACACGGAAACTAGACAGGTTGAACAGAAAACACACAACATGAAACATGAGGAATGGAAAAATGAAAGAAACAAAAACGTGGGACTGGAGGGAAATCAGCGGATGTTACACCATCATTCCCATTCAGGAGCTTTGCATTGGAAACAAAAACACAATGTTCTGTGGCTGTGTTATCCAGGAGTTTCAGAACACAGTGGGGAAATTTCACAAATGTATAGACTATCTCCTTTTGGTATAGATTTATCTGATCAAAAAACGTCACTGACGTTAAAAAAAAAAAAGCCAAGTTACTCACGCATAGCCCTACAGAGCGCTGTCTATAGGTCCCTTAATTCCAACTTGCAAAAAACTAGGGCCTGCCTTTAAAAGTATTGATATCAAAATGTGGGCCAAGTTACAACTAACAATATTGCCTATCGTAGCTCACACTAAATAAACTAGCTCTATTCCAAAGCAATGCTATGCAAAACTTTCCTAAATTATGTCATGCAACTTGGCCCTGTGTTTCTTCATCTGTGAAGAGATTGTGCCTCATGGAATAACATATGATTTCAATGAATGTTTTTTAACAGTTGATGAATAATTACATTCCAGAAAGGATATGGTTATACTTTCTTGGCAAGTTTACTTTAGAAAATGTACAGGTTTTAAAATGTTAACTGCTGCTACAGATTTTCATTACAATTCACAAACAGACATTTATATCAAGAAAATATCACATACAATAGAGAAAGGGGGGGATGAATAAATAAATGCAGATAAAAAATGAGTAATATTTTTACCTAGAAAAATTGCGTACATATAGCATTTTTTACGAACGTATCCATTATGATATTTTGCGAACAGAATTTTTGTGAACACAAGGATATCTATGCTCTGTAGGGACCACACAGGTTTTGATATGAGCTGTATTTAATGTCTAATGAAATACAATGAATAGTTTACTTTTCTGTACTGCAATGGATGTATAAGGCATGTTGATTCCGCTTCGTATTAGCCTAGCTTGTACCTGCTTCCCTGACTAGCAGCTGACTGACGTTTCTCTGGCAAAAACTAACGTTGGCTAACAAGGCTTAATTGGACCAACGCATATTTTCCCAGGAATCTTAGCCATAAAGAAAACAATAGATACTACTAAGAAAGTAGCCTACCAGAGATATTCTTCTTCTTATTATAATTAAAAGTGGTTGCAGTAAAGCTACATTGTCTGCAGAGTAGCATAGACTAGAGCAATGTTCGGAGGCTATTCTAATTTTTTTAAAGTGACTAACCATGAAAACAGATATGTTTGGGTAATTGGAGGTTTTATAAATCCGATCTCTTAAGGGATTGTCTGCAGAGTAGCATAGACTAGAGCAATGTTCGGAGGCTATTCTAATTTTTTAAAGTGACTAACCATGAAACAGATATGTTTGGGTAATTGGAGGTTTATAAATCCGATCTCTTAAGGGATTGCAGCTTATAGTAGGCTATCATCAATTCTTAATGTATTATCGTACATTCTTAATTTTCCTAGTAGTTAATGTTATGGTGACATTGTGTTACGTGTGAAAAGGATAAACTGAACAGAGCTGAAGTGAAGAAATGAATGAAGACATAATAAAGAAATGTTGGCCGAGGCAAGCGTTGAAGGTTCAGTTTCCACAGTGAGTCAGACATGACCGCAAGAGCACATGCAGGCTCCACACAGACACATTTTTTGTCGGCATTTGTGTGAGATTAAAGCATGTAGCCAATGGCACAGTTATTTATAGAATTTTTATATATAATTTATCTCAATGAGTGTGTAGTACATAATGGTGTCTTAATGCCGATAAATGTTGTTTGGAATTTAAACTGTCGGGGCATGTCCATTGATATGGCAAATAGGAGTGGGCATAGAAAGGAGCCTTGTGGTACACCTTTTTGAAACTCTTAAATTATTTAAAAAAAATTAAAGAGAAACACACGTGAGGCGACCATTTCAAAACTAGCCAGATGCCTTGTCACTACTTTGTTATTTGTTTTTGGTCTCAGAATCAATACTTAATCACCTACTGTCCCTCAGGCTTTAGAAAGATCAGTAAATACATGTGTGTTAGCTGTCCATGGTATTTACAATGCCATTTACAGCCTTCATCACTGCTGTACTAGGCTTTAGCTGTCATACGACGGACAGTATTGAGATGAGGTGGTAATTATTGAGGTCGGTTGGACTTTCCCTTTTTGCAGAGCTGGCTTCATCACCATAGAGATTTTTCTTTTGAGTTAGAGAGCGAGAGCAGGTGGGCAGCTCTCACTGTATCTCTCAGTATGTTTGGAGACACAGGCAAAGGTTTTCAATGATTAAGCTTAAGGGCTGTAGCAGGACAGATTTTCCTGTTGAGAGATTGACAGTGCTTCGCTTTTTTAAAATTCCTCTTTTTAAGAATTTTTATTTGAATATGAAAGGTTGTCAAAAGAAAGCTGGCAGGTGTAATGACATGATTCACCGGTGCGCTTGACTCATTTGCACACCGGAGATCACTGGAATTTGCTCAGGGAGGCTAGCAAGATCATTGGAGGTGGATATGGACTTTATTATTTTTAAATAAATAAAACCCACATCTTAAAATTATTTCAGATTAAGAAATCATCTCAGCACAAAGTACAGTCAAGCGTTTCATCTTTGTTAGTGATAGGTGCTTCAAAGCATTTATAACTATAATTATTTCAAATATAAGTTGAAATATATGTATAAATTGTAAGATTTTCATTTTCTTTTGCTTAAAAATACAACACTATCTGTGAATTGGAACCTGAGGAAAATGAACTTGGACTGCTCTGTGAGATGACACAGTGCAGCTGAGAGAAAAGGAAGGTGAAATCATTGCTTGTATAACCGGATTTTACGGTATGACTTTATGGGCCTGATTCTTCTGGTTTCAAAGGCAATGAGAAATGACAGTGCACTTTCCAGCAGATCTAATACATATGTGTCAAAGGTTTAAGGACAGAAGGAAGTGAAAATTGGTCAGAAACATACCAAATTAGAGCTGTCGGGTAGCTCATTCTGTTAAGGTTCTGTTTGAGTGTATGGGCGTGTCCCATGGTCTGGTATTGAATCTGGACTGTGCCAGTGCCAATGGAATGGTCGGCAGCCCCACCGGGCGTCTCATAATCCAGGGAGATAGATAGATAGATTATGATCTGTTAATTCAGAATATGGGAGACGCTATGCTCGGAATTTAAAGTTATGATGGTTGTGTATCTTAGTACATGCCTCTCCATTTTGAAACAGGTCCTGCACAGACAAAATGTCACCTTACATGGCATGTTGTGTGCAGTGAATCAAAAGGATGATTCACTTGCCAGTGGTACATGTTTTATTTAATATAAATCAATACTCAATTCTCTTCCTCCTGATACTTTCACTTTCCTTCAGCTGTGCGTCACACCATTGTCCATTCAGTTTGTTCTTAGATAAGGGGCAGAGCGGAAAAAAAACATGCAGTACACGTCCTGCTTTGACAGAGGTGGCGATGCGCTGATGATAATCTTGCGAGAAGTAACCTATATCTGCCCCGGCGAGCACGTGGCCCCCGGCTGTAGCAGACGACCGGGGCGAAATTTCCTCCGGAGCATGTTAAATCGATGACACGCGCTTCGCGGATCGGGCTGCGTGCGTACGCGTCCGCGCGGTCGCCGTTTCGGACAATCGTCCGGAGCAAAGCGACGACGTGCGTGCATGTAACTCCTCGCCATAAAGGTCCCTTTCATCCTTCCGCATCTCGTTCTATCATGAAAAAAAAACCCCAGCAAACCCCTTATTGAACAACACTTGCCCGAGTCGTGGCCCTGATGTCGGCATCTATTCATGACCAGAGTTTGATATTTATGAGGGCGAGTCATTAATATTCATACTCCCCCAACTTATGCAATTCCTCTCTTTGTTCCTCTCCCCCTTGTTACAGCATAATGTGTATCACATTTATCCCCCCCCCCCACCACCACCAAAGCACTCTCCTTCCTGCTCTCATGAATCAAAAACAAGATAAGATCAATGAGTATGGCAGAATGGGCTGTTTGAGAGCTAGAGCGAGGGCGGGGAGGGCGGGGGGGGAGGGGGGGGGGGGGGGTTGCTAGAGAAGGATACTGAGTTGTTGCTCCATCAGGGATTATCCTGGGTTTATTCACGAGCCGTTTGTAACTGCTCTCCATCCTGACTGAAGTGCACGGCGTTCTATCTGGCTGGGCTCCCCGTCAGCGCCATAGAAACAGGGTCCTCCCGCTCTGTGGGAGCCTCAGTCCGTCTGGAGGCAGGGGAGGGTGAGGATCGTGGGAGAGCCGGCGGAGAGCGGGGGAGACGAAAAGAGAGAGGAGCGAGAGAGCCGTTCACCGGTGAGTTACCGCTGCCTCCGCGCATCACATCAGTCGCACACACACAAACTCACACACACACACACACACACACACACACACACACACACACACACACCACACACACACACACACACACACACACAAAAAGAGCGGCCCCCTCTCTCCCTCTTCAAAGGGCTCCTTTTCAACCTGCTGCTTTCAAACGTGCCTTTTGTCTGACCGTTCGCCTCGTCTGAAACGGGTTGACCGTCGGGGAGAACGGGGCGAGCTCTGTGATCTCGCCTCTGAGGGTCGGCTGCAGTTTAGCCTTTTATTTATTTTTTTTATTTTCGGCTACTTTTTAATTATTTCTCTTTTTTTTCCGTGCACCTGGGATTAATATTCCACAGTGTATCTAGCCCCCGCCTTAGTCATCTGCAGCAGTTTATGCTGCTGCTTTTATTTGCTGGCTGACTGAAGTTCCTTATTGTGTTAAATAATTACTTTTTTTGGAGGGGGGGGGGGGGGGTCAATCTAACACTTCAAAGGTGAGGACTGTTCTCTGATCCTCAGCAGTAGTGTCTTTTCATGGTTTTTTTATGTTTCATCACTCATGAATGCAATTTGTTAAAGTATCGCTGGTAATGATTCTCATTTTGTGAGTCAATCTGACATAGCCGTTAACGTGGGGCCGTATTAATATTTAACCGCAACTGTTATCCACTCCAGTACTTCTTTTTGCCAGTCACCACTGACTTAAATCTTTTGTTTCATGTGTCTTCATGTATGAATCACATTGCTTGCTTGCATAAGAGCAGACTATACCCCTCTGGTCTTGCTTTGTGCCATTTGTGGTTTGAATTTTTTTTAATTGAGAGACTGCTGGCAACTTGAAGGTGAGACTGCATGGTGTGTAGCAATGTCCATAACATTACAAGAAAGCTTCATTTTACACCAGTGTGTCTCACACATTGTATTAGGGGTGTGCCGGATTTAATCAACTTTCAATGCATCAGTATTCAAGTTGAATTGAAGATTCGCCGCTACAAAGCTGATGCCAGAGGCTTATAAGGGAGCACTGGGGCTGTAAACGAAGAGCTACGGTTCAGTTTACAGCACTGCTCCCACAGAGCACAGGTTCAGTGCTTGGCCATGCAGGGAAGGCATGAATGCTCTTTAGCGTTTCACGTCATGCACGGCGCGGAAGAGGAACGCGGCTGGTCCATGCAGAAGGCGAAATTGAAAGTGGAATTGAAAAAGCATCCGATTCCTGTTGGGTTTAAGTTGGCGTGCTGAATGGACGTTCCTCGGAGAGCGGGGCTCCCCCTAACGTTAGCGTTAGCATTCACCTGTTTCGCTGGTGCAGCTGCGGGTTGCTTGTCCTCCTTACCCCTCTCTTTCTCTCTAGCTCTCTCTCTGTCTCTAGCTCTCACTCGCTCTCTCTAGCTCTCTCTCTCTCCCTCTCTCTCTATCTCTAGCTCTCCCCACCATGCAGCAGAAGCAGCAGCAGCAGCAGAGACGGCACCATCGTGGGCCAAATTCAATCAGATCTTATTAGTTTTCCACCCATCCTTCGTTCAGCCTGAGCTCTGGTGGTTCTGATGCATGACAGCAATGGTGGATGACATGATTGGGGTTGATTTGTACAGCAAGGCAGGGGGGGTCTCTCTGTAACTAAAAAAAGGGTGGAGGGGGGGCACATCTTTTCTCTTGCAGCATGTTTTATGACTTCCCTTTCAAATGTCACACGCTGAGAGTCGGCTGTAAAATCCCCCCGTGTGGCCACCCTCCTCATCATTAGCCGGGGTTGATGGGCTGTGAAAATAGGTAGTGAAGAGTCACCGTCGGGCATTGATTCGGTGTCTGTCCGAAACACAACATAAACCCTCCCGCACCCCTTTCCTTCCCCTCCAGTCAGAAAATCTGGTTTCATTGTTGTAAAAATTGTTGTAAAAATTCTTTGACAGTGTGTAGTTTGGATCGATTCCCTCCGGGCTGTTGAATAGGGAAAATGTTTCACTCCTCGTAAACAAGCGAATACAAATCCCTTGGAGCTGGTGGGATTCAGGCCAGCCAAACTGTACTAAGTTTTCGGGTGGCTTCCTAATGTGTTACTCTGGGGAATTGTGGTTGTTCCAATGGGGCCTATAAGCAGAGGTGCGGATGTGGCCTTCTGCAGAACTGTACAAAGCACCGCCCTTTCATACTAATAAAGAGTGTTTGAATTCAGAGGCCCCCTGGGAACGTGGCCACCTTTCCTGCAGAGGGAAAAAAACATTCTCATTTTTGGAGCCTCGCAAGACACATTCCGCGAGCTGTAGACAGGCAGGAGGGAGGGCAGTTACCCAGCATGCCCGTCACCTGTCAGTGCAGGTGGGGAGACGGAGGGCACAAGTGCCTGCACTCTGCGGGAATTAGAATTGGTCGCACACTTGTTCGGTTTTGGGTTGCAGTGGAAAAGCAGCTCTCTGGGGCTTGGGCTGACAGAAGGGGGCTGCGAGGAGGGAGAGAGAGAGAGAGAGAGATACCTTGACCTTTGATTCCCCTTTATTATTAACAACGAAGGGGACAAACAATTCTCAATTCTCAAGCATTCAGAAATAAACAAGAAAACCCCCCCTCCGAAAGAAAATACCCCCCCCCCCCCACCAGAAGATATTAAGAGTAAAAGCATAACACCCATTAAAAAAAAAGAAAAAGAAAATAATATACACTCGAGAAATACTGCTAACTACATAAAAATCGAAAAACAAAAACTGTACAAAGAGAGGAGAGAGAGAGCGAGAGAGAGAGAGACAGTCTCTTACCATATGGGTTCCAAAAGTAGTCTTCAGGGTATTCCCGACTTTATGCACCGAAACTGCTCCACTGTGCCATTGGAGAGAGAGAGAGAGAGAGCTATGGAAGGAATTGCTACATGCTAGAATGCTAGAGTTTCTGCTGGCTGTGTGGTTTACATGTTTTTTACATGCTTTACATGCATTTTTTTCCAACGTCTGTCGCTAAGCTCCAATCTTCCCCATGAGGCCAAGGTCAAGTATCACAGAGGGACATGTCCTCAACTGCTGACTCTGTACTCTTCCCCCTCTACCGTTGAGGCCAAAGGTGAAATTGATTAGGGCGTGGCACATGGTCCTGATTCCAGGCGAGCGCCGCCTGTCCATCTCCTGGGGGGGGGGGGAGGGGGGGGGGGTGTTGCGTTTCTCTCGGCCAAGTAAGACCCCAGGAATGAAGACGTATGTCCGATATGGGAGTTTTCCGAGATGAGGAAGTTTTTGAAATTATGTCACATCCAGCAGTAAACTGAGAGCATGTGGCCGACCCAATAAGAAAGGAGAAAAGTCTCAGCGCTGCACATATTAAAGCAATCCATTTAAACCAATGGTACTTATTAATCTCGGAAGACTGGATGGGGAACAGTGTGGTGGTGTCCACGCGGGTGACACTTTTATTGAAAAGGAAGGCCGCCTCCCAGACCCCAGGTCCCTCCATGGCCCGATTCCTCGTTCCCTGGATGAACGGAATTCCATTATGCCCCTGTCAGCCTGGTCGCGCTGCCTCTTACACCCCCCCAAACACACGTCCTCTCTCTGTCCCAGAAAAAACATGCTAATCATCTCCATTATCACAGGGAGACAGGCAATAGGAGGATGAATCGGTGAACTTCCCTCCTATAAGAAGAAACAATGCATTAGGTCTGAATGCCTTTCTGAAGGCATGTGCTCTATCGGGAAATTGGCCTTTGTGCTATTTTGGTGGAAAGATGTTGAGGGGATACACAGTGTGGGGTTTTTTTCTTGGCGGGGTGGGGGGTTGGGGGGGTTTGCCTGTGAATAAGTATTCGGAGGGTCCTAAACAATGAGGCACGTAATAACTTGCGGGTGAAATATGATATCTTGCCTTTTCCAGCATGTGCACCCACACAATTTCCATTGAAGCAGTAATGAGAAGCCACCTGCAGAGGCTTTGGAGCGGGTGGCTATCATCTCCTTGTTGCCTGTTATTATTCATTACTTACAGACATCTACATGCAGTATTTGCACAGTAAAAACAATTGAGTGAGTACGTCTGGACCTTGCCACAGCCCGCCTCATCAGCTTTTTCAACTGGTAATGAATATCTGGGGCCACCGAATTAACGATAAGACTCAAAATGGGTTTAATCTACTTTTAGAATGGCGGAATGGGGCGTAGACGTTTTACGAAAGCAGCAGACTGGTAAAGTACGGTAGGCCGTAGGCCAAAACTTAACTACCCAATCACATGACCCTACTCTAAGCACCCCCCCCCCCCCCATCTCACCTCGTTTGTGTTTTTCTGCTCTGTTTAAGGACACACATTACACTCTTGCTGCTACTTATTATTACAATCAGTGAAAGTGAATGGAAGGAGGGGGAGTGCGTTCTATGGGGAGCGCTTCCTCTCGCAACGCCTGGCCTGTTGTACTGGGGAGACCACAGGGAACAAACAAATGATTGGCAAGAAGGAATTTATTTTTAGAAAATAGGTGCATACCGAACACCTTGTAGCTTAATTGACTAGGTTATACATGCCTTGCAACAGTCGAGTCATCTCTGGAGATTACAAATTTCTCTGCAGAACTTTCCGACTGATAAACAGGAAAGACATCTTGACTGTGAGTGGCATTATCTCCAGATAGGATTCTGGCCAATAATGCCAGGCTGTAGCCAATGCCAGTCAGGGCATTTATTTATAACTCTTTCTTTTGGGCTGCCTGCAAGATGAACAGGGACAGGGAAGTGTAGAGATAACTCATTCATTCATTCACTCACTCATTCTTTTGTACAAAGAATAGCAACTACGTTGGTTCCTGGCCAGTTCAATAGATCCTCGGGGTGTTCAAGCCCAGGGGCCTCATTTATAAAAAGTACTTTAGATCAAATTAGATCTTAGCCGTGGCGTACGTATAAAATCACAACAAAGTATGTAGTGATTTATAAAATTTCAACGGGACTCCATTTGTCCGTGGAAACGGTCGTAGCTCCACGTCAGGTCTTCACTTGACATACGCACATTACCTGTTGGTTATGCCAACATATTGCAGGCTTGAGAGCCACATGTGAACATGTATTGGTGTTGAAAAGTATCGGTGGTTATCAGCCTACAAAATGAGTTTAATTAAAAATGTAAAAGAAAACTAATAGGCTTATTATATAATTCGAAGTCTTCCTTACAGTATATACCATTATTGTATAACATGTAGAAACTTGCTCATTAAAGACAGGCTAATGTACCCTATAAATAGTCTACCATAAGCAAACCATTAACACTCAACCATGGGTGTGCTAGCTTTATTGAGTGGCCGAAATCGGTTCCCCAGAGCCATTCTATTAAATGTATGTGACCAGTTAGCCCCAGGACGCAATTAGCTCATTCACGTGCACTCAATTTGAAGTTAATTTGAGATTTTTAGATGGAAGGTACATACGACAGATGTCAGCTATTTTAAACAAGCGCAGCCAATTGTATAAATAATGCTTACGTCCATTTAAAGAAATGTGCTTATGTGAAAGTTAAAGATGATGTCCAAGTACTTTTTTTATAAATGAGGCCACAGGTCTGATGCAGTGCAGGATACTCTAGGCTTTAGGTAAATGATGATTCGAGATGGGCCGAATGGCTTGTGTCTCATCATTAGGTGTCCTAAAAACGTTTATATGTTCCTAGGTATTTCAGTCACTTGAACAACTAGGCCTGGGCTCTTTTATCCATTCCATTCAGTTTTATTCAAAATTAAGATGCGAGTGTTGACTTTTAAAAAATCAGAAATACAGACGAGTTCAATGATCATAAAAAAGGAATTTAAAAATGGTGTCTGCATTGAAAAAAAAGCATTTGCATTTACCATGGTTGAAAGTCAAAACTGAGTACAAATGCTGATTGAATTCAGGCCCTTCGCACAGAATGGATTCCAAGTGGAATAACTCTCGCCATTATGGAAAATATGATGAATGGCCTGTTCTCATAGTTATGCATTCTGTTGTTCTCATTCACTGATACTTTCTTGAATTTGATAATTAATCGGATCTATACCACCAGATCTCAAAGCACTTCAGGCACTGAGGGAGCCTCATATCATACACTCGCTGCACACCAGAATACCCCTTTAACATTTTTTTTATTTGAGGGGGAGAGGTGAGATTTACTTATGAGAGTGATGCTGGGGGTGATCAGTGGTCAGATTCAGAGAACCGGTTTTTTGGAACTCTTCCACGGCTGAGGGGTCAGTATGATCAAAACTCAGACGGATCATTCATCATACTAGGAAATCTAAGCTGTGGGGTTATGGAAAAGGCAGACTAGTTTAACCCTTTAATGTGTAAGATCACAAATATGTGTTTAGAATGGTCTTACCTGAACATTCTAATGCTGATGTAACAATCACTACTGGTAACTGAAAGAAATGGAGTTCTGGAACACTGACTTTGGAGTTCTGGAACACTGAATTTTGAATAAACATTCCAAAAAACCTACTCTTCAAGGGTTAAAAAGAGGAAGCAGCAGGTGGTCCTTAGTAACTGGCAGTTTGCGAATAGTTTAGTTTCCTCCTGTCAAATTGAGTGAGGTGGATTGTCGTACTGTGAACAGGGTCGCCATGTGCTGCCAGCCCAGAGAAGTATCTTCTATAGCTTGATGGCAGCCTCAATAATCTTTGAGGTACAGGTACCAAAACATGTGAAACATGTTTCCTACAGTCCATATGCCAGAAGAAAAACAGCGACTAGCTAAGCTTCCTTTATCCTGATGTTCCTCTTAACTTCAGAAATGTAACTTCAGCAGGAAACTTAAGCAAGAGGTGGGGCGTGAGAACAGACACAGGCAAAATTAACTGAGAAGGTAGGTGTTTAACTGTCACTCAATAAACAGCTATGTCTGCACATTTTCCAGCTTATGAAACAGCCCGTCTCTGTCTACCTCTATCTTCCCTTGTAGACAGGTAATCTACAAACTTGTTGAAACATACATCTTACTTAGATTAATTATAATTGGAAAATGTAACTGCTGTAGGATGCCAGAAGGTGAAATAATTACAATTTTCCAATTTATTTTTCAATAATTAAGCCAGTAAAATTACTCTTTCTTTAAAAAAAAAATCCTGCAGCATTACAGTAAATTGGCAATTAAGTCAGCTAAACTAGAATTAAACAAAGCACTGATAATTACATTCCACTCACAGACCCAAAGTGTAGACTGGGCTGCTGGTTTTGATACATATACTTAAAACCAATGTCATAAGCTGAAACTCTGAAGAAGATGGAAGTGGTTATGGGAAATTTATTGCAGTCTATCAATCTTAGTGATTGAAGAGGTTATTGCATCCTTATCACCCAGGACTGTATGACTAGAATAAATAATCGTATCCATCGGTTTCACAAAATGTCTTAGGGGGAGGAAAATAAACTGTGTGACTTTAGGACCCTGGGTGCGAGAGAGTGTAAGGACTGGTGAGGCATGACCTAGGTGTCAGAAATGTTGGCAAACTCACAGCTGTTTGTCACAGATAGGATATATTAGTCAACATTCAGGTTAATGGGCTATTAGCAGCTGAAGCCCCACAGTACGCCTGGGTGCTTGCTGCTAAGATTGTAAATTAAATGTCATCAGGAAAAAAAACTGCAAAACATGAAAAAGATCAATTTTTGGTGTTGTAAACAAGAGTGCAGCATAGGGCACAGAAGGTGCTAATTGTACCTCCCAATATAACATTGTAAAAGGTAAAAAAAAAAAAGTCTTCTTTATGGCTTTGTCCTGTTTTTAACACATCCTTTTACAGAAGGCTGTGGTATAGCTGATTCTGAAGGACTTAAATAACAGATGCATGGGTTTACTGGAGATGTAAGAAGGGAGTCAGCAGTCTGTTATGAATCACATTAGTGACATATAGGGAATGCGCAACACCTGAAATACCACAATATTGGTTTACAGGAGTCTTTCCATAATGTTAAGGAAAAATAGCTCACTGAGTTATAGCTCACTGTTTCGATTTATAATTGTGTCACATTACATAAATTCATTCATAAATGTAATGTCACATTACATTTGTATTACATTCGATTACGTATTATTACATTTTCACAGCATCATATTACATTTGATAACTGTACGTTAGAGAGCATTGTATATTGCATTTAACAATATCTTGCTATGTTTGAAAATTTCTCATTGTTTTTTTTTAACATTTATTACTATTTTATTACATTTAATAATTTTGTATTTTCCTTGAGAAGCACACAGCATTTAACTAGAAGACTGCTTTTGTTTCAATCTTGTCCCCTTAGTCCCCCATAAACAAAGAAGTTTATGTATTCAGAGGAATTCTGCATGCGAAGGACAAAACTCAAAAAACCTGTCACGTTTTCCTGTGTATGGACTTATTAATTACTTAATTCTTTCTCTGCTCATTAGCAAGTTTGGCCAACGTAGCAAGGTGCCAAAGCAGTCTCTCACCCTAATTCCTCTGGGGAGCAGAAAACTTATGTACATTTGAGCACTTTCAGCCCCTCCTGAGTTATTTTTCGAATTGTCCTCTCTCTGGTGAAAATGTGCTTTGTATCTTGTCGCGCGTAGCAGTATCATACCGCTATGCTCGGATATTCAGTTAATTCTGCCTCTCGTCTTTACTGCTGCAGCCCGGCTGTGTTACGGTGGCCTGTCTGAATTCACAATGTCTGAATTCTCACAATGCAAACAAATCACCCAATAATGGCTGTGACCAGCAGATGCGGCAGACTTATCAGCGAAGGAACAGCGTGCCGGTATTGATTTCTTAGGTTTGATGCGCTGCTCACCTACCCTCCTATGTTTGTATGCGCACATCAGAGATGTGAAAGCCAAAACCATCCCTAGCTAGTGGGCTGTGGGGACCGGGGGACTGAGCTTTGTAGACGTTTGGGCATTTGAGGTTGAATACCGTGAGAAAGAAGGCATGAAATAAAGCAATCTGAAACTGCCCACCACCGAGCATGGCGATTTCACTAGAGGCACAGGAAATCACGGGAGAGGTCAGGAGGGAATGGGCAGCAGCCTTCGAGAGCTCGTGGCTCGACGGTGCATCTACCACAGGACGGAACAACCAAGGCGACTGGCTCCCCCCACAATCGTTCAATCACTCGCCAGGTCACCTCCTCACAGCCGGGTGCAATCAATGCGATGGTCCCTTCTGTTGCGCCCTGACCATGCGCATCGTAAATTACCACCCAGACTGATTGCGGGTGAAGAGTAAGACCATTAATCACAGAATGAGGTGTAATGACGAAGGACAGACACATTTCTTTCACCAGTCATGCCACGCTAACTTTCACACGCCCGGGGAAGATCTAGTGGCTGGTGAACTGTCAATACGTTACAGAGTAACGAGGAAAGGCTTGACTGTATGAAAGATGTGATGGAACACCGCCGTGGTGGAATTCAGGAGGGAGGTCTGGGTGCTCCTCAGGACAGAACTCTCATGTTATGATGGGCAGGGATGGTGGCACAGGTATAGGTATAGTTCATACCCCTGTATGTGTCCACCATGTTTATCGTGGCCAGAGATCATCAGGCCTGCCCCTAAAATGTAAAGGCTAGGAGTGACTCAAAAGCATCAAACTCAACAGGCTATCAAGCCCATCTAGGATTGTCTTTTGCCTCCAGGCCAGAGCAGGGATACTCAGGATAATCTGATCCTCAAGGCCATTAGTACTGCTGGTTTTACAGCGGTAATACTGCCCTCTGTGGCCAGATGTAGGTATCCTTGGACTACACTGTGACAACACAATACAGACATCACTGTATCAAGCCTAGAATTGAACACTCTGAGCATCTCTACTTCTACTGTATGACCTGGCAAGAGGAGAATATAGGAGAACTGGCAAAGGATGAGCTGAACAGGTTCTTTGGTAGGACTAGCTTGCTAAATTTCTCAAAGTAGTATTAGCTTGGAGTATTTGCAAGGGCGTGCCTACATAGCAACCCATCTGGCTACACCTGCCGTGATTGGACACTTCAGTCCCCACCGCAGTTACAGGAAGTGTCTGTCGGCAGGATCAGACGCGGGGGAAGGCTTTGGTTTCCTCGCTCGGTTTATAATGGGCAAAAGGGACCGCATCTTCTAATGTCTAATGGTCAGGTTTCTATGGAAACCAGGTCAGATTTGAAGGCATTTGGAAAGAAATACCCGAGGGCCTCGGCCAGCTCCCAGAGTCGGCCTCACAACAAGGCTTAATTACATTTGTTGGTCCTACAAAATGCTTCATGAGGTCTAGCCAGACTCCCAGTTCGGTAACCTAAGCCCAAGAGAAAAAAATCCTCGAGACCACTTTTCATTCAGAAATTCTTATCATACGTCTGAAAGAGCCACACTTTGGTGTGGTCTGGAGAGCGTGGTGAGCTCTGTCCGTGAAGTTGAGGATGACGGCGGATCTGTTTTTCGTGGACACGCAACATACACAGACACCGTGTCCCAACTTGCTCTGTCATTTTCAGATACATGGTGAAGTTACATGGGTTAAATGGGTTTGCAGCATTGCCGATCATTAAGGGCAATGAGCTGGAAGAGCATTCGAGCACCTTTACATCTCTGTCATGTACGTATAATCTGGTATTAAGAGGCAGAGGGAACCGGCCAATCAGTCAGGCTCGTGTTCACGGTAGAGGATCACTGGGCCGTGAAATTGCATTACCTCTGGTTTTGAAAGATTGCAGCACTTGCAGGTTGCATATCGCGGGTGCATTTGCGGTGATGTTGCCTTTTATTGCGTGCCACACTCTACAGATTGGCTTTGACGGCAGCCCCTGCCTGACCACGTTTAATGATGCCTCCAAATCATCAGTCTTCTTGGATTAATACAAATTCATGTTCCCTTATGATCGCATTAAGTCCAGTTAGCCAAGTCGTTGGGTCATGATTTTGCCAGTTCATTTCCTGCAAAACACAGTCATGGACTTGCATCTTTCAAGTACTAATCTCTGGAATCTCTTCCTGTTTTTTCCTTGCATCTAACAGTATCTTGCATCTAAGACGTACTGGGTTTTTGATTACTTGTTATCTGTTGCTGCTGGCTCATATCACAGGCCCTGTTTTATCTGCATGAGATACACTGCAGATGAAAGTCTCTCATTGTCAGACCAGATTCTCACAGGCATCAGGCTCTCTTTTGTTGGAAGTTATATTCATGCACAATGCATTTAAAAATACTTAAGCTTCACAAAGTGCACTCATCCAGTTAGATTTACCTCGAGCAAGAAGTGAAACTTAAGGCATGCAATGACCCTCCACATTCATGAAATGCACCTCCACATGCATGAAATGCACCCTACGCATGCATGTGATGCACCTTCTAGCACCTTGTGTACCCATACCTTTTTTTTTTTTTTCATTAGGTAAAGCAAAGCCATACAGAACAGTCTTCTGAACCTGGGACAGATGTGTTCTGGTGGTTCTGGTCCTGGATATTTAAAATTTCCCTGCCAAAAACGAAAAGTTATGGAGGGAAAATAATTACGTGAATTGTCACCACCGAAAAATAAAATAATGGTGAATTTTTATGTTTAATATGATTATTAAAAGCTTCCAAACAAAAATTATATTCTTATATTACAATATTTATTTACACGATTACTACATCCGATTTGGCTGAAGGATGCGTTTTCTATGCACAAGATGCAATAATCCAATGCATGCAACACCTGCAATGCATCGCAAATGAAAGTTGCTGTGGCAAAGGATCCTTCCATTTGAAAACAACAAACTTCCATTGTACGGAGACACAAGTAGTGATCACGGCCTCAGCATGCATGCAAAAAACGCTCCACAATCAAATAATTTATTAACGTGCAACTCTTCCACATAACAAAACTAATTTCAGAGTGATGCAGTTATGATTAAATGTCATATAAAGGCCTTTCATATTGCATAATGCAAATGCCAGAATATTCACGTCATGATAGAAAGTGATTATGTTGACACATAGGCCTATTGTACATCACTTAATGTCATTTATGATACATGGTACACAATAAAATACATAGAAAACATTTATATAAATGGATGTAAGAGCTGGCTCATGCGCAATGGTTTGGAATGCTGTATAATGTTATTGATTGTGCATCACATGGTAAATTAAAATTGGGTGCCAGATATTGCAAGTGTAGATTAGGCCAGGCATGCAAGGGCTGCTATATTTGTGGATGTTAAGGGCTGCCCATCAGGGAGCAACAGACTTTCATCTCCTCTGTCCTCAGCACGCATTACTTATTTACACTCGGATGGGATTTTCCCACACAAAGTTAGAACTAAGGAATCTACCTCGCTGGTATTGATCCCTTTTCCACCCTTTCCACCATGGAAAAGGTGAATAAAATTCCCGCCTATTGATTCCAGGCTCAGGTTTTCTCCGGAGAGCAGCTGTTAATTGAGTGCTAACCCTAGAGCAGGGCCGCTCTCTCGCGCTGTGAGCGTGGAGAAGCCCGCGGGAGAGGACGCGGCTGTACGCGGTCACGGTTCATTATGCATGCCTGGCTGGGGGAGCACACCTCCCCACATCTCCACTGGTCTGCTACATCCGTGCCTACAGCTACATCTTAACAGTCTGCTGGGAAATAGAAATTCCCAGGCAAACACCAGGCACCAGAGTGGGCTTACCATTGTACTTCACTGTGACAACACAATAGAAAATCCATAATGATGCAGTTATGCATGCGGTTAATTAAATAAAAAGTATGACTTCACAAGTTTTCTTATTGTATTGTGGTGATTTACAAGAACTGATAGCACATATGTTGTCTTACAATGCCGTGTTGCCTACCTATTATTTATAAAATGAATGATATTATGAATTAACCATTATACCAGCTCTTCCTTTCAGAAGCTTTGCCACAGTCAGCTTTCTGAGGGTTTTCTTTATCAGAATTGTATTTCTGAACTCTGCCTAGGTTGTACTACCTCAGAATAATGCAGAATCCTGCCACCTGATGAAACTTTTTTTTATTTTTTATAAATCAAAGCTATAATTAATGGGGTGTCTCGTACTTATATTTTAAGACATCTTCAAGTAAAATGGCATATGCTGCCATGATAGGACTGGTGTGTGTATGTGTGTGCATGCGCATGTGTGTATGAGGTTGAGCGAGCCGGTGGCTTATTTCTCATTAGTCTTAATTTCTACATGGATTAAACAAAAAGAAAATCCAATTTAAATTTCTCATTCATCTGGGAATCCAACATATGAGAAGTGGCTGAGTGGGTTATTTGCTATGTTCAGTTTGGTCAGCTGGTTCCAGCAGTTCCAATCAGATACTTTGCATTTTCAGTAAATTGGAATTGTAGGGAGAAGCCTTGGCTATTAACGACCCAAAATATCCCCAGAAATCCAGTCTCCTTTTAGGATAATCCCAGAATCCTACACACCTAATTTACAGTGGATTTTGGCTGAGTGTCCAAATGGAACACTTTGGACACTGAATCCTTGGTCGAGCAAAAAAAAAAAAAGAAAAAGAAAAGCTATTTGTCAGCAAAGCTAAAACCCAAGGCTACTAAGGCACACTGAACAGCATTTTCAAGACCTGTAATAGAACAAGCATTAGAATTAGTCTAGTGTAGGCAGTGTAGTGTGACAGGCTTTTCCCACAGAAATGTTTTAAAAGTGTGAAAAATGGGCATCATGCGACACTGGTATTATAGCCTTGTGTTTACACCCTTAAACTTACTATTTGCAACATTGCAAAAATGTTTTGTGCAAGCTGGGATATTGATGACACTGTACCGCACATACAGCCCTGAAAATAACCAGGCTTGTGTTGATTATCTGCAGTCTACCACAGACCTAAAAAAACAGCATGGGGAACAAATCATATTCATATGAAAAATGCATCACCCATTGAAAATGCTGAGTATCTCAAATATTATTCATTCAAGGTCCAGGCTGGTTTATGTGAATGCAGTGGGGGGGAAAAGATTTTTGCAGTTCAGATGAACGGGTTGCAGCACCATATGGCATTGGTCAGAATGCAAAGCATCCTTTTAATTGCAATGCAACCTAGGATGATAGGTGCAGTGTTACACCGTAGTGTTCTGTGGTGCTCACTTGGACACTTGTAGTGTCCTTGTGTGTATATTTAATTGAAAATATGGGGGGAGTGTTACCAACCAAAAATAAAGTCATCTATATAGCAGTGGATATCTTCAGAGAACTGTATTGGGTTTGAATTATGAAGTCAGGACAGAAAAAAACCCTCTCAGGAAGAGAGAAGACACTACCGTATAAATTATTACAGATAAATTGGAAAAATCCTGACTGCGGGGAAGAATGTGTGAAAATCAAGTGGACCCAAACAAACCTTCGGTCTGCGGCGGGAATGGCGCTGACAAATTACAAGCGGAAAACAATTAATTACTCAGTAACACAAAAATAAATCTCCGGAAATTGTTCCCCCGGGCAAAGCCGAGGATGGCTACGCCATTTTCAATTTTAATGAAAGTCCACGTGGTGCCCGTCTGTGATCGTGGGTTTCTCCGCATTGCTTGTTTCATTTCGATTGCTCTGAAAATGCATTCATAGTAAACAAGGCCGTCTGCAGTTTCTTTTCTTCAGCGTTGAGCAATATAACTGCCTCTATTGACTGTGTTAGAAGTTGCTGTGATTTCCCAGAGAGGCTTGATCCTTTTGAAAATAGATTATACACCAATTTTTAATTCGTCGAAGGTAACTGTAATTACATTTTACGCATCTTAAATTCCAATACCGCAAGTGACACCTTGATATAACCTGTGTGTGTGTGTGTGTGTGTGTGTGTGTGTGTGTGTGTGTGTGTGTGTGTGTGTAAAGTTATCTTTTGAATTCATCATTTCTCTTTCTCTCTATCTATGGTTAGCTAAGATCATTTGTCTAATTATAGCCTTTACTGTAATCGGCTCTAGGGTTTTAGGGAGTGTATGTGCGTGCTGTGCTTATTTGTATCTGTGTATCTATCTGTTAATGTGCGTCCCTATGTCCACTCATGGGATTTTGAGCTGACTGGTATATTATTTCTTCTTAATCTCAAATCCTACACAGATTAAGAGAGCTAAGAACCATATGGAATTAAGGGAATTTGTGTGTGTATGCGTGCACGCGCACATGTGGATACTACCAAAACAACATCATGTAAGCAGAAAATGAGGTTTGGGGGGTGTTGTGAGAACATCCAAAGGGACCTAGAATTAAACCTTGCAGAACCATTTTTGTATTGGCTTCCAAGGTCGAAATCATAAAGAAATCAATCTCAAGCTATTTTACATATCATTTCTCAAACCCTTAGCACTCTAAAATATTTCAAATGGAAGTTTTGGGTTGACTGTGTATTAGGAGGTTTTATTTATAATGGAAGACACAGGGCTTGCGGGAAGGTGATCTATCATATGAGAATGAATTAAAATGGTGCTAATAGCTGATAAGCACCAAGTGAACTTAATTACCCATGAGTCCTCTTCATTAAATAAATTCTGCATTGATTTAATATGGCTGTTAACTCATTCTTATCTAAGGTCAATGCTTATCAGGTTTTCAGGAGATAAAATTCGTTTTTAAAGCCAATTTTTAAGACTAATTTGTCCTGAAGATATGACTGTGGCACATATTTTACAAAATGGCTCATAGTTGTACGAGTTATGCATGCATTAGTATGAATAACAGGTCTGTAATCTTGACATAATTTTACAATGTTTAATCAGAGCTCCCCTCTGCTTCATTGTATCTCTGCTGAGAATTGAGAATACTATAAAAATGGATTATAGGCACCCATACTGTTTATCCTTATTTCTTAACTGACTGTGGGGCATTAGCTTTTAGGATTTGTTGAAATTTAAACCATACTTCCACCTGCACAATATTTCCTGTGTCAGTGGCTGCAATCAAGTTTTCAGACCTTTTTAAAACAAAGTATTAATGGATCAATTGGATGGGTGCCCGAACTTTTGCACATGCCACATTTACAGTTTTATTTCTGTCAAACTGGTAAACCCGGCAAATAAACAGTAATTGTGCGCTACAATGTGCAGAAATATGTCATGTTTAAGATTGTACCCTGCAGAGGTTGTAACTTCTTTTCCCGGAGAATATACAATTTGACCAGGGGTGCCAAAATATATACTGCAATACACAGTATAATGTAAATAATCTGCATTCACAAATGTAATGCACTTTTTGGTCAGTGCTTGATATTAACGGGATGGTTTGTTTGTCTTTCCCCCTCGCTGCTATGGCCATCTGTCTGTCCATATTGTGCACCCTCCTGTGGCGTGTCGCCCTGTCAGACCTCTCTTTCAGCTTCCTCCTCGCTGTGCTAGCGGTGTGCGGTCTGGGCTTGCTGGGACTCTGTGCCTTCGCCTCCTGGAAGCTGTGCTGGGTGCCCTGGCGCAGCAAGGCCCTGTCCTCTAGCTCCGCCCCCCTTGCCCCTGCCGCATCCCCCGAAGGGGGCGGAGACGACCGGCCACCCCCGCAGCCCGCCCGCTGCTCGGACGTCATGGCGACGGAGAAAGCCAAGGACCCCCTGGCCTCCGTCAGCTTCCTGGAGGCAGCGGTGAAGATCAGCCACACATCGCCCGACATACCCGCCGAGGTGCAGCTCTCCATGCGCGACCACTTCCTGCGCCGCACCCAGCGAATGCAGCGCCAGACAACAGAGCCGGCCTCCTCCACCAGGTCAGCCACGCCCACGAACTAGGGAAGGGGGTGGGATTTGAACTAAAACACCCTGCTTCATAATTTCAAACACTACAATCAGTGATAGTAAAAAAATCCACTAAAATGTATTTTGTTTTCAGCCCCAAAAAACTACTAGTGGGGTTTTATCAGCTCATAAAAATACATAATGACCACCTTGAACACCCTGAGAGTCTCTGCCTCTATATCTTGTACTTGACAGTACAACTGCAAAGCTGCTGCACGCATTGGCATCGACAACTCTCCATGTAAAATATATCTATAACTGAATACTACCAAGCCCCGTTGTTCTGTGGACACAATTCAACCTGATAAAATCTTGTGAAAGCACCACGGCAATTAGCAAGCTCAGTCATTTTATGCTACGCTAGCAAGCCTTTTGTGTCCATTTTGTCCTTTCTGAGGATCAGTAGATGAATCACAAGTGCATCATGGAGAGATAAACACAGGGAAGCGGGCTACCATCTTCTACCTAAAGACTTGCATTTGAAATTTTATTCCAAAAAGCGTGGTGTCATTTAATCATTTGTTTTTCTGATCCTGTCCGGCACATTTTGTGCTTTCAAATACAAAAATAAAAGAAAAAAAGAAACTGAAGATTAATTGAAATACACATTTAGAATCTTTTCAGGTAAAACTCATCTGTGCACAATGTGGCCATCATGTAGTATTTGGGAGAATGTTTTTACACTCAATAGCCAAAAGGAAATAACTCTAGAGCCTTCTTCCTACCAGTTCAGGAGCTTTAGTGTTATTTCCCCCGAAGATGAATATGACTGTAACAGCGGCTGTTTTGTTGGTGTTCGATACCAATTACTGAAAAATACCTAATTTTGCAGTTGCCAAGGATTGCTTAGATGTTTAGTGGTCATAATGGTCACACATGGCTTTTAAAACAGTGGGAAATAAATCTTATTGTAACACCGGAAAATTAAAGTCTCCGGTGAGGAAAATCGATCTCCCGAGGCGGATTTTTATCTTGGATGAATGTATTGTTTTGCCATACTTATAAAATGAATAAATATCCGTGGTCTCAATCTGTGATTGCATGCAATTTAGGCATTATATTTTGCGTCTTATTACGAATATTGGGCCATGAACCCGAGTGCTCTCTTTGTATGGAAGGTAATGAAGACCACAGGGAACAGAGCAAACTGGGAACAAATCACTTTGATGTTCTTAAAGTCTCTGTGGAGAGCAGCAAATCTAACAAAGCACTAAAATAATTTTTGTTCTTGTTTGTCAAGTACTTCTTATTCCCTTATTATCAGCGGTTTGGTTGATGTGATGATATTTGTACAGTATATCTTTAATGATATTTCTTTAAAAGGCCATTATTTGCTGTATTTCTGTTCTTGTGCAGAAGCACCGTAATGTTGTTTGCCTGAGAGAGAACACCTGTCGCTGCAGAGGGAGAAATTGGACTGGGAGGGAGGGGGGGGTGGTTTCAGCTTGAGGCTGCAACAGCTGAGCCGCACCCAGGACTCAGGCCCATGATGCTCTGGGAACACGTCCAGCGCACAGAATCCTGATTCACACTGCCACACAGATAACCCAAGGCTGCCAAGGCTTTTCACTTGTCTCACTCTGTTTTCCTTTCCTCTCCTCTCTTCCCCTTCCTTCTCTCCCCCTCCTTCTCTCTCCTGCATTCCCTCCCTTCTCCCTCTCTCTTATTTATCTCTTCTTTTCCCCTCTCTCCCCATCGCCCTGTCTTCCTTTCCATCTCCGGTTAATTCTTTTTGGTCTTCCCCTCTCTTCCTTTTATTTTCTTCCTCTCTTTCTGACTCTCTCTTCCTTTCCCTCTGTGCCAACCCTCCACTCCCCTCGCCTTTAGGCACAGCTCTTTTAAGAGACACCTGCCCAGGCAGATGCAGGTGTCCAGTCTGGACCTGGGCAATGACTATGTGGATGTAGACCTGGACGAGCAGCCGACCAGCATCGGCCGCATCAAGCCCGACCTCTACAAGCAGAAGACGTTGGAAACGGAGGAGGTACCTGAGAATGGCGGCAAGACCTGCGGCAAGATCAACTTCTCCCTCAAGTACGACTACGAGAACGAGGCCCTCATCGTCAACATCCTCAAGGCCTTCGATCTGCCTGCCAAGGACTTCTGCGGCAGCTCCGACCCCTACGTCAAGATCTACCTGCTCCCCGACCGCAAGCGCAAGTTCCAGACGCGCGTGCACCGCAAGACCCTTAACCCCACCTTCGACGAGTCCTTCCAGTTCCCTGCCACCTACGACGAGCTTGCTGTCAGCAAGCTCCACCTCAGCGTCTTCGACTTTGACCGCTTCTCCAGGCACGACATGATTGGCGAGGTGATACTGGACAACCTCTTCGAGGTGTCGGACCTCTCCAGGGAGACATCAATCTGGAAGGACATTCAGTACGCGACCACCGTAAGAGGCTTCTTTACTCTTCCTTTCCTTGGCAACATGAGCTCCGCCTTGCTGTCTTCAGTGTGTATCGTCCCCCTTGCTGCTGTCCCTGGTGATTAAATTAAAGCATATGGCACATGCAGACATAGTATGCGTTTCACCCTCTGGAGGAGGCTTCACTGCTAAGTCTCTCTTGGCCCGTGTTTAAAAGCCCCATAATAGTATCACCACGGATTGAGCCTGAAAATGAGCTTTTCAGTATCACATATTTTCATTATCATGTTCTCATCATTGCAGGACTGGCTAGCATTTACAAATGCTACAGTAATGCATTCTTTGCAACAATTTCAATGAGAGGGATGCTTTCCTATATGCTGTATGCAACTATAAACTTCCATTGTGAAATATGGAACAAGAAACAACAGCATTTAATAGTGTGTTTAACATAATTTGCTGTACACCATATGCAAATGCATTTAGAATAGCCCCTTTTAAATAGAAAAATCTCTGTAGAGAACAGTGAAATGGTATTGTTCTGAATGCAGTCTGATTTCTGAAAAAGGAGTTCACATTGGACAATGTTATGTCTTTATCTACAATATGTGCAAACACGTAATTGTCTTCCTTTTTCCCAAGGCAGAACACATGCATAGGAAGTTCAAATCGCATACAGAAAATGCATATCTTGAGGACTGAATTTGTTTTAAGATGTAATCCAGACCAAATGGAATTTTAAGACAATTTTGAATTGGATGAGAAATGATTTACATATTGTACATCTTTCTTTCATTATCAAGGGCTTAAACACTGTGGCTAATGTTTTATGAAGCCTCCTGGTGATTCCACAAGCATTTGGTATTAAGTATACTCAAGCCAGACTCCTTTGGCAAATAAGATTTAGGTTTTCAATGTTTTTTGTTGTTATTGTCTACAGTTTTGCTGACTCACGGTACACTAATGTTTTTCCTACTGTCATTCTGAGAAAAGTGCACAGAATATAGCAGCAAGTAAAAATTTGTACATTATGTAGTGACTCTGATAGGTTTGACCTTTATCGATGATGTTATGGTTATAGTCAATGCAAATATCTATTATAGTTTTAATAGGTAAAATTCTGTGTCAGAATGATCATTATTAGAAAGTTGCTTTAAAATGTTTAAAGAGGTCGGTGCTGGCATCACCACTCTCTTTTGTAAGTACCCTTGCCTTTCCAATGCCCTGCTGCACCATTAGTCCAGTCCGCTATGATAAGGTGGTTCTCCGTGATCCAGAGTTAAAGTTCTTTTGGCCCAATGTGTCCTTTGCCTTATTAGCAATAGCCCAGTACTGCTGCAATGCAATCCCTGCAATGCAGCTAAAGCAACTGAGACAATTTAGAGTACCAGACTACAGCACACATAGAGGTGTTATCTGCTTAAGCCATTACTCCCTAAAGCATTTACTTTCAGCCAGAGTCACAGTTGTCCAGCCCTGAACCTGCAGAGAGCAGCAATACATTTTAATCAATCATTGATTTAAAAAAACCTATGTGTGTAGGTAACATACGTATACTGTATTTGGTTAAATTATTGTGTGCAATGGCAGAGGATGTCATAATTTTCATTAACTAAAAAAAGACATTTCTCTGGAAATAATTTTTATAGATATAGATACATTTCTATTTTTGCTTCATAGCAAGGATTATGAGATTGTATTGTAACTTTAATCTGTCAATCAAATGATGTTGAATCTTCCTTTAGAGATATTCTGCTCTTGTCAAGATGAGAACGTGCCTGCGGGTTTCGTTCAAGGACGTGGGTGGTTAGAACACAGCTGGAGTCTAACCACAGGCTAAGATAACCTATAACGAGGAACAAGTAGTTTATCTTGCATTACCATCTAACTCCCCATGTAGGCATTGGATTGTCGCAATCACCTCACTAATTATACAATTAAGGATAAATTGTGACCCTAATAAAATCAATTAGTTTACATAATGCACCAGGTAGAGGAAGGAATGTTATATTGACGGAATGTCAAACACACAAAAAAGTATTTGAGCTATGTTTCACACATTTGTTTGCAGGGAAATCAACTGTGTCAAATTTAAGTTATTCTTAGTTTTAACCTCTTGAGGTTGATTCCAGTAATGCACCTGTAGTTGTCTCTGTACCTGTAGATAATATAAGGTACATGTTGAAAGCATACAATGGAACCGTCAAATGCTTGATACCAAATGCAGTTAGTTTAACTTGCAATGCTCACATCAAACGTGCCATATTGGCTAGTAATTTCCCAAACGTTGACTAAATGTTTTGTAGCCAAAAACATTTTCAAGCATTCTCCAAGCATACAAACAATAGCCAGTCCTCTTACCTATTTTTTTTGTGTAATTATAAAAGTACTATTTTCTATGTCGTTAGCAAGCTACCAGAAAAGACTAGCAA
Source organism: Synaphobranchus kaupii (assembly GCA_029718625.1). NCBI lineage: Eukaryota > Metazoa > Chordata > Actinopteri > Anguilliformes > Synaphobranchidae > Synaphobranchus > Synaphobranchus kaupii. The sequence continues at coordinate 79,153,940 of CM056378.1, read as the reverse complement.
AATGTCGGCAGGTCGGTTTGTTTACTACCAGGAATGCTTGCTTCCGTGGAAATTTTAGTGGTGAGTGATCAATGAGTGGTTTCCGAGGCATCTGTTTCTGGCGCAAGAACATACCTACTGGATCTATGTTCCAAATTAAATGGAAAAGCAAGGAAAGGGCCATTTCATTTTCTCAAAAAAATAGGTAAGAGGACTGGTTATTGTTTGTATTGACAGAATCCGTTTAGTTCGCGTTGGTATACATGCTAGAAGTGTCATATTGAGACCGTTTTAGCTGCGCTATAGAAGTGAATGTAGAGCGACAAATACCCTATTCTGGATTATCACCCCAGGGGAGCACAGAGCAACTAATGAACATATTTCGCCACCATTTGGACTCATATCATGGCCAGGTAACTACACAACCCAAAGTTCTACCAAAGTTAAATTTAGCTTTAAACCGCATATATTTCGTAAAATAACAGCACTGGTGTAAGCTAATGGAAAAATGTTCCTGTTTTCCCGTTATTATATTTCTGGGAAATAGTTTGGTCGGGAATTACCGGGAACCCGTGCCGGTGTTAAACCCTAATGTGAAAGATTATTATTGTTTATATCAAAACACGTCATAATGGTTAGTCTAAATAATATTGATCATAATATTGATCCATTTAGCCTATTCCTTGCTTGCACGCTTTAACTACGTGGACGAGTATGTCTGTTTCGCCAGCTGTAAATCGCTGTTTTCACAGCCTTACTATCCACCACCATATTAGCAATCCGACAAGGTGCAAATGCTTTGTTACGCACTGCAAAGCAACCTTTTCTTTTGGAAAGTATTAATATTACACAGTCATGGTATGGTTATAAATAAATAAAAGGTAATTTCAATATATCTGAAATTTAAGAAGTTACATATGTTACATATTACTTTTAGCATCATCATTATTGGACAAACAACTGTAGGCCTATTGTGAAGACTACTGTTCTATGTGATTTTTATGCATTTTTCTAATTTTCTCCATTTCAAATTTATACAACATTAAAATGTAACCCTGTTATGTGGACCTTCTTCATAATGTGTAAAAGATACATATCTTTCGGGTGACTTGCATCACTAATATTCGTTTTATACCTTAATTTATACAGGACAATAACCACCTTGCTACAGGGTGCAATCCTATTGCTCCACTGGGGATTTCAGTTCACTCCCCAGAAACTCAGTAGGTAAACTGTAAAAGTGTTTCCCAGATGGCAAAGGGCTCCTGGGGAGCAATAGTCATGGGTTTGTGTTCTGTTTACCTTTTTGTAAAGAGCTTTGAATACTATTAAAAAAAAGCAGGGAAGGGAATGAGAGATGAAACTCTCATTGGTGTATTGCATGTTATGCCCAAGACACACCTGTATCATTAATGAAGAGGCTAAGTTCAGCCCATTTGAACCTTGCGCCTTACTTTGCACTCAAAATATCCACCCTCTAACTAGCAAAAGTGGAGTTGGACACACCTTAAATGCACTTGCGCCATGCGTTTTAGAGCATGCGCTAAGATCGTCAAGATAGAGCCCCTGAAGTTTTCCTTCAAGGAGATTGTTTGTGAAATATTTCCAGAGATTATTCCCAGACAGCAGTGTGAAACATTAATGTGCATTTCATTTCTATACATTTAATGCTCTGCAACAGTAAATTAGCTGTTTTAGCTTGGTATTCTAAATTTAAGCTCAACACAGCTTTTTGTTGTGGCCGTGGGCCAATTGTGGAGGCAATACACTCCAGAGGAGGAGTCAAACATAAAGCACTGCAATAGCTGTGACTGTCATATTCACCTCAGCGGAGGTCACATATCACTGTACAGGACTACAGAGACCCTTGTGCCCTATTTATCAGCTAGAACTGTGAATCGGAGAGACCATTCAATAATGCCGTAGTTATTGCCAAAGTGGCAGAACGCAGTTTGCTCTTTGTGCTGCATGGTAATTTCATCGAGTTGAGGTGATTTGCAGCAGCGACGCAAAGTGGACCTCCCCGTAATTGCCGTAATAAAGTAGCCATTGATGGTGACACGCCTGGCAAAGCGAAATAATCACTTCTTAGTGAGAAAAGCACTGCAGTTCTGAGCGCCCACAAGATTCAGAGGTGCACCAGCTGAGCAAGAACACTTTTACAGCTGTTGGGTGTTTAATGAACAGAACGGAAGAATTTGAGTATTAACAATTACTTAAGGAGAGGTACCACAGGTGAATTGGAATTATTGGCTCCTATCAGAATAAAAGTTTTCCAGTTGAATATACAATAAAATCCAAGATATTGTTGTATTATAATTAGATTTTCTGATTAGAAAGGTAAGCAAATTAGGTACTATATCATTAAATATGTGCTAATTTGACCATTATGCCAATCACTTTCTGGACTCAGTGGATGAACCAGTATATACATGTCAAGAATGCATTTGTTATATAGATACAACACATCACTGTAAGGTGGAGTGAAAGATTCGGAGAACCAAACGCCACAACCAAGGAATCTGAAAGCGTAATTTGTTAGAAATACGCCACTAAGCGGACAGCTCCGCAGTAACAGGGGAAATAAAACAAAATAATGGGAATAAAACCCTCCCGGCGTAAGCCAACGCAAAACAACCCCAAAAGAGGGCAACTCGGCGATAGCGAGTAGTAAACAACAAAGGAACCTCACGCACTCACACAAGAGGCGTATAACTAGAGGTCAGAGAAAAACAAAAGAAAGCCCGTGTAACAAGGGCGAAAGAAACGGAAATAGAAAAATAACCTGTTACCTACAGCTCTAGGTGTGAACGAGCTGACAAAAAGGTAACAGGTAGAGGAAAATAAAAGGATAAAGAGAGAAGGAAACAAAAAGACTAAATAAATCTTTACCCTAACTCCTTAACCGGACTACCTATGTTTCTGACGAGTAACAACCAGAAACATAGAGACCGCTATCCTTTTCCTTACCGACTCCGATAGTCAAAAGCAAAGCGTCGGCAATGCGGAACACCTGTGCTATTTATAATCGGCAGGAAATCCAAAACAGGTGAAAGGAATAATTGCCGGGCGAGATTCAAACATCGAAACGGATGCAGAAAAATCCGATAGATCGCCCCGATGTCGTCAAACAAAAGAACGACCGCAGAAACAACAGCAGGCTGTCAGAAACCATAACAATCACAAAATGAAAATGGCAAAAGGCTATCAAAAAAGCTTCTGTACATTACCAGCTACGCTGCCTGGCCAAAAGAAAAGTCGCCTTTGCACCCGTCATGCATAGTGCCCACTGTACAAGCCTCTGGAGGCAGTGCTATGATCTGGGGTTGCTTCAATTGGTCAGGTCTAGGCTCAGCAACATTATGCAGCAATAAAATAAAGTCGGCTGAGTACCTGAATGTACTGAATGACCAGTTTTCAGTTATCCCATCAATGGGCATATTCCAGGACGACAATGCCAAGATTCATCGGGCTCAAATTGTGAGAGAGTGGTTCAGGGAGCATGAGGAATCATTTTCACACATGAATTGGCCACCAGAGTCCTGACCTTAACCCCATTTAAAGTCTTTGGGATGTGCTGGAGAAGCCTTTACGGAGTGGTTCGACTTTCCCGTCGTCAATACAAGAGCTCGGCCAAAAATTTATGCAACTCTGGAAAGGAAATAAATGTTGTGACGTTGCATAAGATTGTCGAAACAATGCCACGACGAATGCGCGCCATAATCAAAGCTAAAAGCGGTCCAACGAAATATAACGACTTTTTTTTTGGCCAGGCAGTGTATTTCATTCATGAAGTAGTATGTGACATTTTGTGGCCGTATCTACTTTTAAAGTTGAGGAAAACTGTCCGGCATATGGGGAATATGTCATTTTGAATGGCTAAATGAATGATAATTATTTGCTTTGTGTAGATGGGGGAGGTGGTAAATAATCATCTAAAGTAACTATCATTATTTTTTTTCATTATTTTGAACTAGGGTAGTAATAGGGGTAGTAATAGAAGCAAAATATGAGAATACCATTTGACATATGGCAGCCAAAACCCCAAATTTACCTCCATTGTAAAATGCTAGCTCCTTGCCTCAAAATTATTTAGTAATGTATAGTTAAGATGGTGAGTGTGAATACATTTTTTATTCTTTACAATACTTTTTCACACGACTTAAAAACATGTGTTGTGATTACTTAATTATATAATTTTGTATGCACTCTATAAGCGAAAGAGTAACTCAAAATCATAAGCTCTGGGGGACATTTCAAGTTGTACTCACTCACTATTAGTCAGATTCACTTACTCAAAACATAAGTAAACTCATTGCCTTGAGCCATAACCAGGAGAACCAGGAGCACAGTAGTCATCTCTGTCATGGCTTCGTGTGCCCACCTGCACCCGCATCGCCAAGGCATGCCATCAAATCAGCATCACAATTTTGCAAGTTTGAAAACCTTGGGAACAAACTTCTGCCCTGGGAGAACAGTGTCAGATATCCCATTTGTTCATAGCTTCACATAGCTTCTCTTGTAAAATGGGGGTTGTGGTCTTGATAAAAATAACAAACTTTGTTTTGCAAAACTCCTAACACGAGTACAAATTCATGCCCACGGAGATGCAAAACCTTCAACCTTTCAAAACCTTTTTTTTCAGTGAGTAAAATCTTTTCAGCTTCAAAACCTTATTTGGAACTCGCAAATTGTGGCACCAATCGATGAGGAGGGAACTACGCAAGTCCAAACGTTTTAAGGCACTTCTCTCATACTTTTTCCCCCCAGGTTCATTCAACTCGATTACAATGACTTTTTTTTTCAACCCAAAATTACAGATAACTCATTCAAAATGAGTGTGATACTAACAGATTGATGAAATATCAGTAAAGTACACAAAAATATTTAAGTTAAGACATTTGTTAGCATTTTCGGTGTGTGGTACCTGGCCTTGAACAAGGCTTACGCTTTTAGATGAGAGAGGAGAAAGCCGGCCAACATGATAAAAATTATGGCAGAAAGCGGTCTCTCTGTAAACTTCAGGGGGAAGTATTTCAGCCTCTAACTTTTGGAGGGGGGTAGAAGAATTTCCCACCAAGAAGAAAAACCTTCATGTGTATTTTACAAAGTTCTGCCAAGCTTCTGTCATTGGTTGTATTGACCTGTTTTTCCTTACCTGATACACTTGTAAGATGAAAGGAAGATGAAAGGAACCCACACCTCTGTCAGTCTATCTGTGACTGGCTGTTTAAGGGCAGAGTCTTTCAGCGTGAACTTGCTGTCACCAGGTGAGAGGCTTCAAAGCAGGATTTTTTGAAGCAAGAGACATAAAGTTAATGTGACAAAGTGATAAGGTGTATGTTGCATGGCCGTACAATGCTTTGTTACGCACTGCAAAGCAACCTTTTATTTTGGAAAGTATTAATATTACACAGTCATGTTATGGTTATAAATAAATAAATTAAAAAAAGGTAATTTCAATATATCTGAAATTTAAGAAGTTCCATATTACTTTTAGCATCATCATTATTGGACAAACAACTGTAGGCCTATTGTGAAGACTACTGTTCTATGTGATATTTATGCATTTTTCTAATTTGCTCCATTTCAAATTTATACAACATTAAAATGTAACCCTGTTATGTGGACCTTCTTCATAATGTGTAAAAGATACATATCTTTCGGGTGACTTGCATCACTAATATTCGTTTTATACCTTAATTTATACAGGACAATAACCACCTTGCTACAGGGTGCAATCCTATTGCTCCACTGGGGATTTCAGTTCACTCCCCAGAAACTCAGTAGGTGAACTGTAAAAGTGTTTCCCAGATGGCAAAGGGCTCCTGGGGAGCAGTAGTCATGGGTTTGTGTTCTGTTTACCTTTTTGTAAAGAGCTTTGAATACTATAAAAAAAAGTGCTATACAAATACGTTATTATTATTAGGGTTTCAAGCCCATAGGGAGCTCTACAAACACTCTACAATAAAGTCAGTGGATGTGGACCAATCTGCCCCCAAATTGCTGTGCATTTATATTGGCCCAAGATAAGACTATGTAATATTTTGACCTATCGTAATGGAAATTGGTGCCCGTGTTAAAGGGAGGCTCCCCATCTATGCGCATATTCAAATCAACAAAAATTCCAAAATTAATTTAACCAAATGACAGAATGAAAAGAAACCAAGTACACATGATCTGCGGGATACATATTTGTTGAAATAGGAAGTTTAGACATGGCCTATCACAAAATGGCTTTTTTTTAACTCTAACTCAAAGTGCTAGAGTACAGAACCAAAATAACAAAAAATGTGTCACTGTCCAATGAATTATTGTGCTCGCTGTATATATGTACATATACAGATGGTGACAAATTAACCCGTTCCACGTTGGCCCCCTAGTGGTAGTCCTATCCGTCCCAATTACAGTATTCATGTTTGTCTGAAATTATAAACTACCATACAGCTTTAAGAAAAGCCTGTAAATTTCGATGCAGGATTGTTTAAAGGGGTAGCCACTTGCGAAAACCTCAGCTGTCAGCTCTCCAGTTGCACTGCATGGCAATAAAATAGCAGGGTGCTATTAATAGCCCAAAGCGCATAAAATCCTCATCTTGCCACAGCCACAGACTGTAAAATGCACTGTTTATACGCGCTAAGAAAATTATGTTCAGATATAGAAACAATATTATTTTTTTAAATCGTTGTACAAATAAGCATTCAACATTTTCCCTTGCTTACTGTACTATGTTCAGTACCAGATGTACTTTCGGTTTAGTAGACACCAAATTTTTTTCTGCAAAATTTCTCGTATAAATATGTTTATGAAACTAAATATCCTACCTGGTTATGAAGCTACAACTGTTTTCTGATTAATACTGAAGAGTTTATCTTGTTACATTTCACCAAAATCCCGTACAGTCAACATTTCCACAGTGACCACCTATCACACTTAGGGCTGAAATATGTTGCTGTTGTTATGTAAAATCACATGCTTTTGTAAGTTTTTTTTGTTTAAAAACATTTGTGTTTAAAAACATTTGCCTACGCATTTTATGCGTATTATGTACTGTATATACTGTATGTGACGATTCTGAAATAAATGTATTCTGTTGCAAATTTCTAAAAGATACAGCCTCTTTTTACATTAGAACTTTAAACCATGGATGTGCAGTGAATATTTTTTGAGATATTGACACTTAAATAAGACTAGTAGAAACTAGGTGGAAATTGCCTCTGGAGGGCCAAAGTTAATAGGGTTAAAGGAAAAAGCAACGTAAAGGCTCTATCTTGATGATCTTAGCGCATGGTCTAAAACGCATGGTGAAGTGCATTTAGGGTGTGTCCAACTCCACTTTTGCTAGTTAGAGGGCGCATATTTTGAGCGCAAAGTAAGGTGCAAGGTTCAAATGGGATGAACCTGCACCTTGGTGGATTGCTAATATAATGGCAGATTAGATTGCAAAAAGAGCATTTACAGGCGAAACAGACCTGCTTGTGCATGTTAAAGTCTTCAAGCAAGGAATATATGGATCAATATTAGAATCAATATTATTCGGACTAAAACATTAGGGTTTAACACGACATGTGGCATGGGTTTCCAGTAATTCCTGACCAAACTATTTCCCGTTTCCCAGAAATATAATAACGGGAAAACAGGAGTTACACCAGTGCTGTTATTCAAAATATATGCGGTTTAATTTTGTTATAACACATGCAAGAGCTGAGCATAAGCTAACAGAATTTGGCTTTCGTCTCAGCTTAGAAAAAGCTAATTAGCCTGCTTGTTTAACGAATATCATTTGATTGTACAATGAAGCATTGTCAAACATCAATTCCATGAGGCTGATCTCACAGCAGACAGATCACATGCAATATTAGCTAGCGAAGTTCAAGCTTCATCCGAAGTTCATATTACGTGCATTCTAATATTGATTAATAGCATAAATAGCGTTCTTTTTTACCTTAATGATGACACTAAATACACTAAAGCTGTCAGGTTGAGAACTCCTAGGTTTACACATATTTTCCCTTGTTCTATTTCGTTCCTCCGACCATTAGGGTTGTCAATATGGATGGACCTTCTGGGGCCAGAAGCATCGAGACTTTTATACCAGAATTTGTCATGGTACATGACCTCTGCGTAGAGATGTAATTCCTCCCATAAAGGGGGGGGGGGGGAGCGTCACTGCGGAAATCCTCTTAAGCTTTGCTATCTTGCTATCTTTGCTATCTTGCACGGATATCGTTTTCTTGGATACTGTGGCGGTAGGCACATGTGCTACTGTGTTCACTCTAGCGAAACAAAAAACGTGGTGAACAGGTTTGTGTGCAGTAAAGTACAGGTTTGTATCTTTCTGTGATTTCATTGATCGAACCTGGGCATAGAAAATGAACCCCAGTGAGATCTGCTACCATACAATCGGCGAGCTACAGCTCTGGTGATTGATGCTAAGTTTCTACAGGCTGCGATGAGCATTCCAGTAAGGCTTCCCAATCAGTTAGTGTGGTGCTACATCGATTGGTTTATAAGGCAGAAGTATGTGTGATTTGCTACGTCATCTGCCTCGGCCTCCCCTACTAAGGACCACCGCCACAATTTATCGTCTGCAAGTGCTCGTTATTTTGCTAAGGCATGAGCGCCTTGTGCACTGAATATGGGGGAGACATGGATCTGGCCGATGGGCACACCCGGTGTTATCTGTGCCTCGCCTAGGGCATCTGCAGGAAGTGTTCTCAGACGCCTGCCCATGCTGTATGGGCATGTCGCTGGAGAATAAGCAGGCCCGATTGGATGCATTCATGACCCACATGCCTCCCTCGGGCAGCAGAGGTTGTGCCCAAACGTAAGGGTACTCCCACCACAAGGCCCCTGTACGAAAGAAGGGCAAGGCTGGCAAGGGTGGCAACCTGTCCGCGGAAGTTACGCAGCTACGCGTGGCAGCGCAACAGCTGACTGTGACAGTTTTGACGCCCTTTCTACAGCAGCGTCAAACACATACTCTGACAGAGCGTCGATAGGAGGCTCGGGTTCCACCAACAGTTAAAGCAGTGGGTTACTCGGCCTCTCTAGAAACCATTCTCCATGTGGCCTTGGCATGCATGGGTTGTGATATGCCTCAGGCTAGCACTTCTCACTGACTGCCCCTCAGGTGGTACGATTGGCTATGCCAGTATCAAATTATTTTCTGGAGGAGCTAAATAAAGGCTGGCCATGCCCTGGTATGTATCGGATGGCCACAGATTATAGGATGTTTGCGTCCATGTCAGACTATACACAGTCTGTGGCTGTGACCAAATTCGCTTTGTGGAACCTGCCATTGCGGCATTGATAGTGTTCCCAGAAGATGGAACACTATCATGCAGAGCAACAGACAATCTACTCAAAGGCTTATAGAGCGGCTGCCAGAGCAGCGCAAATTGGTAATTCGCTGTCATGGCTAATGCTCGCGCAATCGCACAAAATGCTTGATGCAGAGGTCGACACCTCACTGAACGATGCGTCACTAGCGTTTGTGTTTATGACCCATGAATTAGGCAGAGTAATGTCCCTTCTCACAGTGACTCTGTGTCAAGTGTGGTTGGCTCAGTCGCTCCTCCCAGACGCACATAAAGAACAATCAGGGACCTGCCGGTTTTTTCCCGGCCAGGTTTTCACTGAAGCAGCCAGACAGGCAGTGAAGCGGTCTGTAGAGGCATTAAGACACAGCAGCAGATGCTCCCCCCCTCAACATTCTGGCGTGTGCTGGTCCCAACCAATGGTCAGAAGGGACGCACAACCCGTGTATGGCAGGGGAGCTTTTCATCGTCCGTCCACCCATGTACTAGCACCGGACCCGTAGGTCCATCTGGCGGTCAGCTGGTGAATTGGAAGGCTCTCCCGAGAGAATGGTACTGGATCTGAGAGACTTAAATATGCATCTAAAACGATACACTTTCCGGATGTTGAATATTATACACGCCGTATGAACAGGAGATTGGTTCACGGCTGTGGATTTGAAAGATGTATACTTCCACATCCCTATCAGGGTGGAGCATCATCGTTTCATACGATTTTCATTCCGAGGTCGGGCATACAAGTTCCATGCCCTCCTGTTCGGTTTGTCTCTAGCCCCACATGTACTTACTCGCTGCATGAGCTCGGTTGTATCGCCGCTCAGGCTGAGGGGGCTGAGAATCATACCATACCTAGACGACTGGCTAATATGCGCACAATCGTATAGTATGACGCTCTTATGCTCGGAATGAAAGTTTTTCAGAGGCTTATGGGCCTAATCACGGGCCGCCTCAGCAGTCGTACCTCTCGGACTCCTGACAGCCAGGCCACTTCAACGATGGTTGAACTGCACCCCAGGTGGGACCGTCACACCTGAATCAGGATAACGGATAGATTTTGCAGGCTACTCCACCCATGGCGATGAGTGAGCCGGTCTGGATGGGGGTTATACCCTCACGATGTGTGGTCTCAATGACAGACGCTTCACTGAATGGTTGGGGGGCTGTCTGCCAGCACCACCCAACTCAGGGGTGATGGTCCCGACTACATCAGTCAGACAATATTAACACCTCAGCAGTGTATCACATTGCCAGCCGACTCAGGAGTCACACTGCGGCCTAATCCATTGTTTCAAAATTGTTTCGGCATCACCTAGCCGATCGAGCTTGCAGCGCTTTGCCCCCTGCCAGGCAAGGACCTGCAGGACACACACCAGATAGGTCCAGTTCGTGCGCTGCGATGCTACGTCAAAGCTACCGCTTCCATCAGACATACAGGGCAACTCTTTGTTTACTACGGCAAGACCAAAGGGACAGCGCTCTCGGCTCAGAGCCTCTCCCGATGGGTAGTGAAGGTGATAGCTATGGCCTATGAGGCTAGCGTTAAGCCCTTGCCTATTGATATCCAGGGGTTTTATCACGTCAATGTGGTGTCAGGCTCAACGGTAGGTGCAACCGTCTTACCTGCAGCCTTGGCATCCATGTACGGATGATGGTCCCTCCTGACATTTTATATTAGTCATCCATATTGACGACCCTAATGGTCGGAGGAATGAAATAGAACGAACGGTTACGACGGTAACCATGTTCTATGAGTTCCTTTTGACTATTAGGGATCATGGCCAGGTCATGTACTGTGACAAATTCTGGTATAAACGTCTTGATGCATCTGGCCCCAGAAGATCCATCCATATTGACGACCCTAATGGTCATCCGGAACTCATAGGACATGGTTACCTTCCTAACCGTCCGTTTTATATTGTCCTGCTTATGGAAATATGACCAACACATTTTTACTGGTAGAATAATGCCTTAAAACAAGCCCACTTCCCTGCGAATCCAGGGACAATGTGCACATATTCCTTGAGAAAAAAATGTTTGTGCACGCCTTGTGTGTGCAACAGACAGGAGAGTGCGCGTGTTGTGTACACGCCTATGCAGATGCATAATATTGGGCAGTTAAAATAACATTGAAACAACTGCGACATGACAGACCAGGTTTGTGGTGGTCTTAGTGCAAGTGCTTAATGCTGCCTCAACATAGCAATATGCCAAAAATGATCCTGGCCACCATCTTAAAGGGATAGTTCGGAATTTTGGACATAATGTCTCAATTATGACTTACCCATGATGTAGTTGATTGATGGAAACCATTTTCAGCTAATTCCATGCTGTCCCTTCTTTTGGACATACACACGTTGCTAATGCTAGCGCAACTCTAAGGTAACGGGTAGCATCCACTACCAAACGCACTTAAACACACTACAGTGCACCCAAAGCAAAAAGAATGATATAGAATGATATAAAGGTACGACGAAAGCAATACTTTTCGTTACCTACGAATGTATTGCCGCCACTGGTCGACTACAACAACAAAGAAGAGCAACAAGTTGCAATGGCCACATTCGCTCCGCCGCCGTACTTCCACAGAGAATATAAGTCAGCACAAAGTAAAGGATTCAACAATAGTTTCACTTCAAAAATGATGGTATAAACACTCAAAATAACCCTGAGACTGTCGTCGTATTTTATTTGCTTTGGGTGCACTGTGGAGTGTTTAAGTGCGTTTGGTAGTGGATGCTACCTGTTACCTTAGAGTTGCGCTAGCATTAGCAACATGTGTATGTGCAAAAGAAGGGACAGCATGGAATTAGCTGAAAATGGTTTCCACCAATCAACTACATCATGGGTAAGTCGTAATTGAGACATTATGTCCAAAATTCCGAACTATCCCTTTAAGATCAACCCGCCCGGTTCACTTGCCATGGACGCAAGTTCACTTGTTATTTCAACAACGTGAGCACTGGATGCTAAAATGACACCTGCGATGGTCTGAAACTAGCAAAGACACTTGCGTTTGGGTTACCGCTGCTTAGCACCGGGTGTATAGGGCCCTTACTAAGTGTCTTATTAAGGTGTTGGGCTACCACAAACGGCCAGAACAGCTTCAATACACCTTGGCATGGATTCAACAGGTCTATGGAGGGATGGAACATTATCCCTCCAAAAGATATTCCCTCATTTGGTGTTTTGATAATGGTCATAGAGACCCCTGTCTAACACTCCTGTTCTGGACTCTTGAGTCATTGTTTATGTTGTGACCTTTCTGTTGATACGCCTACTCTCATTTTGAAGTACTTCCTTTGTAGACAGGAAATAGTTATCCAGGAAGACTCATCCTTCATAATGTAGGGTAATAATACCTCCACTTCATCAGTCCAGGCCAGATAAAGAACGCTTCAGGTATTCACCCTTCATATTAAGTCCAATTCTCTTATCTCTTAACTTCTTAAAATAACACGGTCTTCCAGAGTCTGATGCAAACAGGATTTATTGTACATAATTCAAAAGAGAATACATGCAATAACCCAGGCTGATCTGCGCAGATAAAACATACATGCATAAATCATCTTCTTTCCAGTGAGCCTATTAGAGGCAGCCTATTACATTTACATTTACATTTTAGTCATTTGGCAGACGCTCTTATCCAGAGCGACGTACATTAGTGCATTTTCAAACTAGGAACAAGTGCGTTAAAACAACCCTAAAAGGTAAATACGATTTCAAACACCAGGCGCAGTATCGATATCGATCATTGGCGTGTACAACAGTAAGCCAATAAGTAACCTTAAGTATTAAACTAGCAGCTTGAACCACTTAAACAAGGATTCAGAAAAACACAATCAAGGGAGGTCACAAGGAGGTAGGGAGGTGGAGAGAGGTGCAGCTTGAAGAGGTGAGTCTTCAATCTGCGCTTGAAGGTGGTCAGACTTTCTGTTGTTCTGACCTCCATGGGGAGCTCATACCACCACCGTGGGGCCAGGACAGACAGACGTCGAGACCGGGTGCTAGTATGCAGTGGGGGGGGGGGGTACCAGTCGTCCTGAGGAGGTGGAACGCAGGGATCTGGTAGGTGTGTAAGGTCTGATGAGCTTTTGGAGGTATGGAGGGGCTGATCCTCGGACTGCCTGGAAGGCGAGCACCAATGTTTTGAATTAGATGCGAGCCATCACAGGTAGCCAGTGGAGGTCAATGAGCAGGGGGGGTGACATGGGAGTGTCGGGGGAGGTTGAAGACCAGGCGCGCTGCTGCGTTCTGGATAAGCTGAAGGGGTCTAATGGCCGATGCTGGCAGGCCAGCCAGGAGAGAGTTGCAGTAGTCCAGTCGGGACAGCACTATCGCTTGGACCAGGAGCTGGGTTGAGTGGGTGGTGAGGAAGGGACGGATTCTCCTGATGTTGTACAGGAAGAACCTGCACGCCCGGGTTACCACTGCGATGTTCTTGGAGAGGGACAGCCTGTTGTCCATCACCACTCCGAGGTTCCTGGCACAGGGCGTTGGGGTCAGTGGAGTGTCCCCTATGGAAATGGAGAGATTGAGAGGGGGAGAGGTTAGAGCGAGAATGTAGATGAGCTCAGTCTTGCCTGGATTGAGCTTCAGATGGTGGTTGTCCATCCAGCTCTGGATGTCTCTCAGGCAAGCGGAGATGCGGGCTGACACCTGAGTGTCAGAGGGTGAGAAGGAGAGAAAGAGTTGAGTATCGTCAGCATAGCAATGGTAAGAAAGACCATGAGCAGTGATAACAGGGCCAAGGGATTTGGTGTAGGTGGAGAAAAGGAGGGGACTAAGGACTGAGCCCTGGGGGACTCCTGTGGAAAGGGGCCGGGGTGCCGATACTTTACCAGCCCAGGCAACCTGGGAGGAGCGCTCCGAGAGGTAGGACTCAATCCAGGCCAGGACCGAGCCGCCGATCCCCGCTGCAGACAGGGACAACAGGAGGATGGAGTGATCTACGGTGTCGAAGGTGGCAGAGAGGTCTAGGAGTATTAGCACAGAGGAGAGAGAGGCTGTCCGAGCTGCGTGAAGCATCTCGCTGACGGAGAGGAGTGCGGTCTCCGTTGAGTGGCCAAGTCTGAAGCCGGACTGGTGGGGTCTAGTAGGTTGTTCTGGGTAAGGAAATAAGACAGTTGATTAGAAACAGCACGTTCAATAGTTTTGGAAAGAAAAGGAAGAAGAGATACCGGTCTGTAGTTTTGGATGTTGGAGGGGTCCAGCGTGGGTTTTTTCTATTAGCTGCAGCCTGTAGGCCGCACTCTTCCCTGTCAGATTTTGTCTAAGTCTCTTCTCTGTCACATGAGTGGTAAGTGCGTGAGAGTTAGAGTCCAGTCTGAGTATTCCAGTAAGGTGAGCCACCTAGGTGTCACAGGTCAGTTGAGGAGGATGAAGAAAAGTAAGTAAGGAGTACTGATGTGATTTTGACAGCTACCTTTATATCATTCTGCTAGGTACACCCTTTGTGGGGCTTAGGAGCTTTTTCCACTCCCATAACCTGCCCCTAATTTTTATTGACTAGGTCAGCGAGTTTGTCACTATTGTTTACGATTTTCAGAGCTTGTGTCTTATCAATTCCTGTCACCATTGTTTCAGACTCGCTTGTACCCTCCTTTTTTAAAAGATTAAGTGTGGCTACATCCTCTGACTCCCAGTATGTGTGCTTGGTTACATTTGCACCTGCATCTGTCCTTCTAACAGTTCTGCTCTGTTATAACAGTCCTCCTTTGTTGTTACATTACATTACATTACAATCACTTGGCAGACGCTTTTATCCAAAGCGACATACAGTAAGTGCATATTGAAGGTCATTGACCCGACTACAAAGCAAATCCGATAAAGCACAGCTCTCTCACAGCGTAGGAGCTATCCTTAGTAATAAACATGAGAAGTACACACAGTCAGCTATGCATTCTGAACTATAGAAGAACCAAAAAACACAAGTTAAATAGAAAACAGGAAGCGAATACTATATAATGGCCCTATAGGTATAATTTTAGTCGAGGTGGAGTCTGAAAAAGTGCGTTTTCAGACCACGCCGAAAAACAGACAGTGTTTCAGCTGAGCGCAGCAGAGTGGGGAGTTCATTCCACCACTGGGGAGCTAGGGTGGAAAAGCTCCGCAGTCGGGATGAGCGGGAGCCTTTAACACGGAGGGGGGGAAGTGCAAGTCGCCCTGCAGCAGCAGAGCAAAGTGGTCGAGCAGGAGCGTAGTGCTGGATTGAGTCCTGTAGGTAGGAGGGGCCTGACCTTTTGGCTGCAGTGTAGGCCAGGGTCAGAACTTTGAACCTGATCCTGGCCACGACCGGCAGCCAGTGGAGTGACCTCAGCAGGGGGGTGACGTGCGAAAACTTCGGGAGGTTGAACACAAGCCGGGCAGCCGCATTCTGGACCAGTTGTAGGGGCAGAATGGCGCAGGCTGGTAGGCTTGCGAGAAGGGAGTTGCAGTAGTCCAGGCGTGAGGTGACCATGGTCTGGACAAGAAGCTGGGTGGAGTAGGTGGTCAGGTACGGTCGAATCCTCCTGATGTTGTACAGGAGGAACCTGCAGGACCGTGCCGTCGCCCTGATGTGTTCTTTGAAGTCCAGCTGATCATCCAGGACCACCCCCAGGTTCCTTGCAGAGCGGGAGGCGGTCACCACGGTTCCGTCGACGGTGATGGACAGGTCTAGGAGCGGGGAGGTCTTGTATGGCATGAAGAGCAGCTCGGTCTTGTCGAGGTTGAGCTTCAGGTGATGGCTAGACATCCACTCAGAGATGTCAGCCAGGCAAGCAGATATCCTTTAATTTAACTGTGGGGCAGAGGGAGGGAAAGAGAGGAAGAGTTGAGTGTCATCAGCATAGCTATGGTAAGAGAAGCCATGTGAGTTAATGACCAAACCAAGAGACTTAGTATAAATGGAGAACAACAGAGGACCCAGTACAGATCCCTGCGGGACTCCTGTAAGGAGTGGATGAGGTGCAGAGACAGAGCCCTTCCAGGAGACTTGGTAGGATCTATCAGTGAGATAGGATGTAAACCAAGAGAGGGCAGTTCCACAGATGCCCATCTCAGCTAGTGTGGAGATCAGGAGTTTGTGGTTGACCGTGTCAAAAGCTGCAGACAGGTCAAGGAGAATCAGAACAGAGGAGAGGGAGGAGGCTCTGGCAGTGGCGAGTGCCTCAGTCACAGCCAGGAGGGCAGTTTCAGTGGAATGCCCGGTTCTGAAGCCGGACTGATGAGGGTCGAGCAGGTTGTTCTGGTGGAGAAAAACTGACAGTTGGTTAAGGGCAGCTCGTTCAAGGGCTTTGGACAGGAAGGGCAGGAGAGACACAGGACGATAGTTTCTAACATCAGAGGGGTCTAAGCTAGGTTTTTTAAGGAGTGGGGTAACACGGGCAGTTTTAAAAACAGCAGGAACATAGCCACAGGATAAGGAGGTGTTGAAAATGGAAGAAAGATATGGAAGGACCTCACCGGATATAGACTGGAGGACTGCCGACGGGATGGGGTCCAAAGGGCAGGTGGTTGCACGCTGGCGCGTTACAAGTTGGAGTACATCTGTGTCCTCCAGAGTCTTAAAGGACGAAAATGTAGCGGTGGGTTCATTATGGGGCATATGAGGAGTCACCAGATGTGTGAAGGAGTTTCGGATCACGGCTACCTTCTCCTCAAAGTGGATCAGGAAGTCATCGGCAGAGAGGGAAGAGGGTGAGGGGGGTGGAGGAGGGATCAGCAGGGAAGAGAAGGTGGAAAAGAGTTTATGGGGGTTAGACATGCATGCATTAATTTTTGACTGGTAAAATGTTGCCTTAGCAGACGTGGTTGCTGATGTGAAGGCTGCCAGCAGAGTGTGATACGAGGCCAGATCATCTGGGGATCTGGATTTCCTCCACTTTCTCTCGGCAGCTCGCAGCGTGGTTCTGCTGGATCGGAGAGAATCCGTCAGCCACGGGCAGGGGGGTGATGATCGGGCCGGTTTGGAGACGAGAGGACATAGTGAATCGAGAGACTGAGAGAGGCAGGAGTTAAAGGTGGAGGTGGCAACTTCAATAGGTAATTTAACAAAAGATGCAGGAGGAGGAAGTACAGAGAGAGCAGAGATAGAGAGAGAGGAGTGTGAGAGAGTGCGGAGATTTCTCCTGAAAGTTACAGGGGGTAGGTTGTTAGGGGAGATGCGGGAGAGTGGGTAGGAGAGAGAGAATGAAATAAAGAAATGGTCCGATACATGGAGCGGAGTCACCGTGAGTTCAGACGTGGCGCAGCTCCTGGTGAATACAAGGTCTAGTTGGTTACCAGCCTTGTGGGTGGCGGGCGATGGGGACTGGGTGAGGGCGAGGGACTGGAGGAGTGAGGCAACACTGGATGACTGGTTCATTACTGATTACTCATTATACATACTTTTATATTGATCATACTTCATGGGCCTAGGTATATACTTATTGTGAATCTGTATACATATAACTTGGTTTACATTTGATCATATGGCTTATAAATTGATTATGGCTTACATTATGATTATATAAAATAACATGGTGGTCCGTTTGGTTTCTCTGGGGATTTTCTAAAATCTCCCTTGCATTCCTGAGTTTCTCTCTACTCCTGCCACAATGTTTCTAATGGCATTCTTCCCAGCTTGTATTGCTATCTGTTGCCTGAATGTTCCAGGGGCCTTTTTCCTCCCACATTTTGCAGTGCATGGTGTGTGCCACCGAAAAGTTATCCTCCACCATCCTTCTTCTTATATCTTGATACACGCAATGCCTGTAAGTATTTAAGTTTTTGCAAGCCACCAGCTGCCACTGATCACCATATCAGAGTGTCATTGACTCCTTTGTATTCTGAAAACTATCTTCACCATGTTGCACTATCTACCCACAACTGTTGTTAGCTAAAATGTCAAAATGCTGTAAGCTTGCAAAATTATTGTCCAACTGTGACGGAGGGGAAGGGGTTGGAGAACCAAACACGACCGTAAGAGGATCTACAAGCTACCCACAAACGTGGGAAGCACTAGTTGGGGGAAAGGATAAGAGTTCCCTGACAGAACAGGGAAAAGATAAACAAAGGGGAAAAAACCTCCGGCGTATCAGCCAACAGAAAACAACCCAGAAAAGTGGGCAAAAACAGACTCGAAGACTTGAGTGGAAATAGACAGAAGAGAAAGAAAGAACCTCCAGCTCAATGAAATATAAATGAGCGCAAACAAGGAGGAAAAAGAGAAAAGGGTAACAAAGATCACAGCCTCAAAGACGACTGAACAAAAACCAAGGAAAGAACTTAGATTATAACAAAGAAGGCGCTGAGCTTATGTAGCCAGCGAAAAACACCTGAAACAAATAACCATAATGAGTCCTGGATGGCGGAAAAAAACAACAGGAGCGCCCTCTCACGGCCCCGAGAGGCAGCATCCGCAGAACCGAAAAAGCAGGCTGCAAAACCATGCGTCACCTCAATTCTTAAAATACCAATAACAATCATTCTGCTTTAAAGTGTAACAGAACACTTGAGCCCATCTCTGCCTACTGCATAATTTTCAAGATATTAAACAGTATGTAGAATATATATATAGAACCAAACCTAGAACCTAAAATTCCTAGGTACAAACTTTTACCACTAGGTACTGCTATGACAATAACGTTAACCACGTAGCCTACAGTTGCAAGGCTAAGAGACACAGACCAATAGAATAGTTATTTTCTTATTTTAGTGAACTTATTTTTATTTTTTTACTGACTATATTTTGTCATTGATACCATCTTTTATCAACGTATCATGGTAAAAAAAAAACATACACAAAAAATTGTTGTTTTAGAAAATCTCGCACAGAAATACGTTATAGACTTGTTGATTGTCATTTTCGTGGATGGTTTTATGTCTCCCGATACACGACTACTTTACAACCAAAGCCTACATGGGCTCTTGTACTCATAAAACTGTATTTACGGTGAAATTAATGCAAAAAGGTGGATACCTACCCCGCCCTAACCTAGCCTTACCCTGCAGTTGGTTCACCCTCCGCCTATGGCCAAGATACTTCAGCATCAGGACACAAGTGATATGAGTTCTTTATGCTGCATTAGTTAATCTCAAGAACACACCAGGCCATGTTTTCATCAGAGATGTAGAGCTAGGCAAATAATGGTCTTCTTCCAACTCCACTTTATGCAAGCTTAGCTGTCTGCAATTTGAAAAGAAACCCTTACATTTCAGCCATTTAGCAGAATCTCTTATCCAGAGCAACTTGCTCAACTTTAGCATTTTTTACACAGTGTACATTTACACAGCTGGATATATACTAATGCAATTCAGGTTCAAGTACCTTGCTCAAGGGTACAACAGCAGTGTCCTATGTGGGAATGAGACCTGCAGTTCCCTAGCCATTACAATACACTGCTGCCCCAAGTCCATGATTGACAGCCCGAGGTATGTCCATCCATTATGGGGTTTATGAAATGCTCTCTTTCCCATCGGTAGGACACATGCTTTAGCTGTAGCACTCCTAGTGCATGTGGGCAGGTGGCATAGTGGAAACCAGTGGTTCCAAAGAGCAAACGTGTGGAAAGGGTAAAAAAAAAAAAAAAAAAGTTTTGCAGTTCAGATTCCTTCATTAGCAAGCCACACCAAGATTGTAGAAAACCTTTCCAACTACTTCCATTTTACGTGAATTTTTATAATAATAACTGCCCAAAGGATACCAAGTGTATACACACACATTGTTTAATGTAGGATTCAACCAGTCCATTCTCTGGCTCAAATTGGAGTCATGAAAGTTGCTAATTACATTCTGAGCCTAATCGCCTTAAGGTGCATTGACTATTAAGCCACTGTAGGCACAGAACTGTGGGATTTGTCCGTTAGAGGGGGCTTACGAGGCTCATTTCAAGTGATTAAAGAAAGCCTAGAAACCATCAGCTGTAATTCTGCTTACAGGATGAGCTTCAGTGCACCTCTAACTAATCACGACATGAAGCAGGAAATCGGAGTCAGCGCTGCAGCAAGCGATCCAGGAGACTTTGAGGGCGGCTGTCACTTCCCTTTACCCCCTTCCTGGTGAAGGTGGACTCAGCAGACAGCTCTGTCGAGATGACTAATTCCCTCCGTTCCAAAAAGCAGGAGGAGGGATCATCATCGCTGCACCTGGTCACAGGGGCAGCATTTGAAATACTTGAGCTAACTACTGTTCCATTAAAGGAGGGCCATTTTTAGGTCATTTCTCTGACACTCATAAAAGCTAATCGGCTTCTGTGGCAGCGTTCACCTCAGTGTCTTTCCTGGTCTCGGTGCCGGGTGTTTCCGCAAATCACAATGCTGATATCCATTCTGAATTGAGACTAAACCACCCAGTAGCTACTATTTAATAGCCACTGTAGCCAGTATATGGATAATATTCGCCTGGTTTACAGGAGGTGCTGGAACCAAAAATGCCCGTGTACGCAAAACAAAAAAAAAACCCAAACAGTTCGATAGAGCATTACAGTGCTCGCTAAACCATTTAGCCTAACACATGTGCACATGCTTAGTTGCGGGGCTTACAAGCCTAGCTACATTTCGAGTTGTCACATGAATATTAATTACAGAGCTTAATTCACTGTACAACATACAATTGCCCACTGCAGAGTGCCAATATATACATAGCCATAGGCTACTTGCTGTGGTTACTTACTGCTTGTGCCGCCACCGTCATCCTCTGCCCCTAATCTGACAACTCTCGCTCAGGTTTCCGTCGATTTTCCACTCATTTTCGTTAACTTTAGTGACTGTTAGTAGTGCTGCTGCAAAGCTGTTAGCATTAGCACTACCACTGCTGCAACTGTTCTCTCTTCTAAATGCCTGGGGTTGTTTAGGATCTGCTTGACCATCTTGCTTCTCTAAACCTTTTGCTTTGAAAGAGCCATGTAAACACTATTGTTGTATTCTAGCCATTTTCATCTGATGTTAACAAGTACTCCTTGCCTGCTAAAAGCTAGGTAGCTAATGATAAATGACATATCAATTGACAGTAGAGCGTAGTATGAACGGCTGAATTTTAACTGTTCATGTACAGTATATGGTACGTATTGTAATGTTTGATCTGCGGTAAGCACAATTAGAAATTTTGGGGGTAGGACAAACAATAGCGGAGTCAATTTGGCAACATTTATTAGGTTTACATATTATTTAGATTTTGTCATGAGAGGTACCTAGGCCCATATCTATAGTACAGTATGCCCTGTTGTTAGATTAATTGGGCCCCAGGGCTGTGCATTAATACTGGGCAAGAGGTGCTGGATCCATGAACATAAGTCCCGGAATGCAGGCTGTCCAAAACTGAGGGGTCCCGGATCCTGTTCTGTCACAAATTAAGGACTGGGTGCAGGTGTCACCATCCTGTCTTGCTCTTGAAATTCAATTCATTTTCAGGCCTGTTTTGCCAACGAGAGGGTTTTAGAACATTTTTATAATTTTATAATTTTGTTCAGTTTGAACTATTGAACATCTGCTGTCAGTTGTAGTCTCCAAGATTCAGCATGTCAAATCTCGACTCCAGAGTTTAAAGAGGAGATGGACCCACTCAACCAATTCATAACTTGTTTTAATGGCAACAGTCATGCAATTTGTTACCTTCATTTTCATGTGGACTGCATACTCTTTACTTTCTGAAATCCACCTGTCTCATCTCATCTGCTTTGATCTGAACTAGGTCTGACCTGGTTCTCAGTACTTTGAAGACAATTGAGTCACATCTGATAAATTAAACTTATGGCAAAGTCTTCCAGTAGGCTACATTTATGTAATTCTCCTGAAACTCAGTTTGACTCCTTTGTACTTCACGTAACTTTCTTCTCATGGTTTTCTACTGAGGAGTTCAGTTGGTGGTTCTCAGTCATGTGGCCCTGGAAATAATTTTATTGAGTAGAGCACAGCTGTGGAATTACTGTATCCAGATTTTCAGGTGTATGTTAGCAGTCAGCGATATGTTAGCAGTTAGCAATCCATAACCGCCCACTGTTCTGGCAATGATTTCTGTGTGGTTTCCATATGCCGTGTTGTTAAGAGATTTTCAGTCTTGAAGTACGCCTGATTTATCTGGGCTCACTTTATACCTTTTCTGTCATGGAGCACAAATGCGCTCTGTTGTGCTTGTGATATTCTGGTGTTTTGGCATTTGCATCAGGGGAGCCGTATGCTACGTTTAGTTAGTTGACTGTGTGTTCTTGGTTTGGCAGGAGAGTGTAGACGTTGGGGAAATCATGTTCTCACTCTGCTACCTGCCCACGGCTGGGAGACTCACCCTCACCGTCATCAAGTGCAGGAACCTCAAAGCCATGGACATCACGGGATACTCAGGTTCTGCTCTGCACAGCACCTGCCTGTCTGTGTGCGCGTGCGCGCGTGTGTGGGCGCATCCATATGCGCTGTATGTCTGTTTGTGTACATTATGTGTACATGTGTACACCTGTGTCAGTGTTTATGTGCAAGTGTATTTTCACATTTTCAATGACAACACTCATCAGTATTATTAGTTAACACACATGCATACACACAAATGCACACAAACACACACACACAAATGAAAAGGACCTTTTTGGTAGTACATATATTTTCGTTACTGGACTGATAAAACAGAAAAAAATAAACTTAAAGGAGAAGTTCGGTATTTAGCATGTTAAGCCCTGTTATAAGGTTATTTACGATCATATACAACGGTCCATATCAACATTTTGACAAACTGCAGTCTTGAGACATTTTGCTCATGTCACAGCTAACTAACACAATGGATCTGGATGGGCATATAGAAAATCCTTCAAAAAACACCATAAACTCTCGTTTTCAAAGACGGGAAACTCACAGAGTGGTCACTGGTGTTTTCTTGTAATTTACGTTTATGTTTAAAACATGTTTTAAATAACCATTTAAAGATTTATATAACTATTTTCAGTCGCCGTACAGCCATACGTTTGTAAACTTCCGCTTGAAATTTTGGGAGGTCTTGGCTGAGTTTGAAGAAGAAGAAGAGCCGCTTCCGGGTCACCAGGTCGGGGTTTGCTTTGCAGCTAACTCTTCAAAAGGATCCATTTTGCTAAATTAGTGTACAATTATGCAACTGATTCCTTCAATGCGAGAGCACAAGACTGCTAGTGAGCAACAGAAAACTAGAAACTTTCCAAAACAATTCAGAGGTATTTCCGGTTTCCGGCTGCGGATGTGTCTATCTAAACCTCCTTTGGTGTCTATACAAGTCAATGGATTTAATGAAATGATAAATAAAACCCTATACAAAGCATACTTTGCGATGATTTTTGTGTCAGAACATCAACAGGGGTTTATGGTGTTTTTTGAAGGATTTTCTATATGCCCATCCAGATCCATTGTGTAAGTTAGCTGTGACATGAGCAAAAAGCAATATATCTCAAGACTGCACAGTTTGTCAGAATGTTGATATGGACCGTTACATATGATCGTAAATAACCTTATAACAGGGCTTAACATGCTAAATACCAAACTTCTCCTTTAACTGTCACATTGTTGATACATCTACTGCTGAATCTCTCTACAACATATCATGTTTTCCATGGTGCAGATACTGTATAATTGCTCTTTGAGAAATCCATCATTAAAGGAAAGCTCCTCTCACTTCAGTCTCCTGGTTTAGCTGTTCATGCTTGTGGAGCAATTAGCAATACATCCTTCAAATGGTGAGGATTTTCGTCAAGCTGGCTTCAATTCAGATGAAAATACAAACGCTCCTAAGTCCTACATGGTGTATCACTAATCACATATTTGTGGTTAAATAAGAATCAATATTTAGACTAATCCACAAGGTAATAATAATAATAATAAATTTTATTTGGGGGCGCCTTTCATGACACCCAAGGACACCTTACAGGGCATAAAACAAGACAGTCAAATTAAAAACAGTGGACTTGGCAAAATGCCAGCAAAGTTAAAACAAAACAAACAACAGGAAGTATAATGCAGTGATACAGAGGGTACAGTTAAAGGTACAGGTGCTATACCAGCACACATTTGTTTATTATAGTTATTTTTAATCTGCTTTGACATTTCACAAGTCAAAACATCCCTTGGTTGAAGATCGGATGCCTTCCATTGTTGCTCAATTGAATCTGCAAGCAGTAAACTGTGGCTATTAAATCATAACCCCAAGCCATTCAGTTCCCCAAGCCAAAGTTCCATCCTCTTCGTATGTGACAGCTTGTCTTACTAGCACTGGCAAAGTCTATTTACAAATGTGATTTGGACTTAGCAATGAGACTGATTGACCATTACATCTTACTGTACTAACTCACTTTTACATTTTAGCAGGAGGTATTCAGTCTCAATACTGCTTACTTAGTATTGACTCCTCCACACTGCTTACTGCAGGTAGAAAACCAGGCTATTACTGTACAGTAGGAAAAATAACGCAAACAAAAAATGTCCAGTCTTCAATCGATTTTACCTTTGAGGTTTTTGTTCAATAGTTGAGCTTTTTGCAGAGCAAGGGATAACACGGGCTGTATAAGCTTATATAGTCTCTCAACCTCAATTAAATCTATATTAAGCAGCTCTACTTAATTAATAAGCTGCCTGAAAAGAGGTCGTAGGCTTTTGTTTACTGTAATAAAATAAGAATGACTTACAGTGTGTTATTTACAGCTTAATTATTGCCTATTGAAATAAAACTCCCAACAGGAGCTGGCAAAAGTGCAATATGGTTACAACACATTATGAAATGTGTTGTATATAATACAGTTTATGCCATAATTTGAATTTGGTTGATATGGAAGCAAAAAAACCACCAGCTGAAGTAGATATATAAATATATTATCATTTTCTTCATATGTTGTCTTGAAATGTCCCTCATCGAAAACTCTGGAACTCACCTCCACAGAATATCTACAGTGATGGTTCCAGTTTTACATCACAACTCAAAACACTATTTTTTAAGAAGTCTTTTTATTGAGCTTTGCTTTTATCTCATTTTAAATCCCCTTTGTTAATGTTATTTTGCTTCTATTGGAGAAACTTTAATTGTGGGGAGGGGATTCTTTAAATCTTTTATTTATCAAATATCCTTTTTTTTTTTTTTACTTTGTGGAGCTTTTTATTATATTACTTCTGTTTAGATCATTGTATTATAGCCATGTATGTAAGGAGCTATAAAGTTGTGATTATTATTATTATTATTATTTCCAATGACCAGACCCCTATGTGAAAGTGTCCCTCATATGCGATGGAAGGCGCTTGAAAAAGAAGAAGACAACCATAAAGAAAAACACTCTGAACCCCACCTACAACGAGGCCATCATATTCGACATTCCTCCGGAGAGCATGGACCAAGTCAGCCTCCTCATATCCGTCATGGACTACGACATGTGCGTAAAACTTCATAATTAACAGGCTACAGGTAAAGCACAGAGAAAAGCACCAAGAGCAGTTCCAGGCCTTCCGATATGTAAGAGGTGAAAAGAGGCCCAGATTCACCCTAATCTCATTGTGTTTCATCTTTAACTTTGAGCAACAAGTCTAAACAATTTTTTGTTATTTAACCTGGTAGGTCAACTGAGAGTTATTTTTTGCATTGTTGACCTGGTGAATGAAAGTGTGTAGGAGTGCAATGGGGTGCAACCAAATGTGTTTATTGTGATTAGATGGCTAGATGTAGAAAGTCAACCGCTCATCTGAAGGGAGGCATCTTTTACAGTACAGTGCCCCATTGCTGTGCTGGGACATTGGAATTCTGTTTGCTGGGAAGAGTGCCCCCCACTGGCCCACCAACACCTTTTCCAGCTGCAATTTTCCCAGTTTGTCTCCTATCCCAGTACTAACCAAGCCCACCTGCTTAGCTTCACTAGTTAGCCGTGAGAAGGATAGAGGGTGGTATGGGAGTCCCTGAATTTATTTAATTTAATTTGTGTGAACATAAAGCCCATTTAATGTTTTTTTTTAATCATTGGTTAGATTTGCTCTGGGCCCTAATCTCTTTAGACTGAGTTAAAGGGATTAATAACATGGAGGTGGCCATGGAGGCTGTTTCACGTTAAGAACTGTGTTAATTTGTTTTTGCTCAACCAACCTCAAATTAGGTGCCACCCAGAAATGAAGCATTAGAATTAACTATGTAGGTGCTCTGCTTAACTGAGAAATATCAAGGAGATTGTTAATTGCTTATAAAGCAGAGGAAAATCCTGAAAGAACATCAACAGTTTAGCATTGTTCCTCATGACCTGCCTTGTTGCCGAAATATTAGTGCTGTTAATTGTCTTTTTTATTTACTGCTCAGTGTTTTTAAACAAGTTTTGCACCTAGAGTTTTTGAATTATAAATTTGATAGTTTGTGAAGTAAACTTGGGGAACACAGAGGGAAATTGGTGACATTTCTCACAGACAATAAGGAAGTGATGGACGCACTGCAGATTATGGGAAGTTTGTGATCTGAAGAGGTGAGAACGGCCTGTTCTCCGTGCTGCGTTTATGTGAGTGCTTATAGATGCGTTGGCTTCCAGGCCACAGTGGAAACCCACTCGTATATTGATTACTTCATGATGCGCTGACAATAATGTGTAGACGGGGCTCCATAGCCGGAGGTGAAAACGTAAGATTCCCCCCTGTGCGGTCCCTCACTACAAGAGCAATAGGTCATCCCAATTGTTTTCTGCACGGACCCAAAGCCTATGTTACACCAGAGTTCTCTCAGGGATGTGGCATTAGTCTGAATGCACTGGCCCGCTGGGATCTGGGGCAATGGTGCAGTGGCTCCGGAGAAAATCGGAGAGTCTCTCAGAAGCTAAAGCTCTTGGACGCATTTTAATTTCATACACTGTCAGTGGGAGATGTAGTCAAAGGAACTCTCTGATTTTCCTGTGTGCTAAGCTCTGCTTTTTGTGCTCCTTCAAACCACCCAGGTGCATTTTTTTCCCATCTCTTATTAAGCGCTGAGGTGAGATCTCTTTACTCATGGAAATCTGCAGAAACTCTCAATGCACCTCAAGGCCTTTTGATATATCAGAATGACATAAACCATAATAATTCCTTCCCACCCTCAACTCCATCGCAGCTTCCAAGAAAGACGAGGTTGCCGTTTCAGAATCTGTAAATGTTATTCTTTTGCTTTTTCAAACGTGGTTGTAGTTGACTTTGTCTATGCATTTCTTTATTCGGAACAATTCAGGCTATTATATCAGAACAATTCAAATGACTTTCCTATTAGCACTCCCAACCACAATTTGATGGAGGAAATTACAATTTACGTTGATACAGCGCTAATGTGCGTCAGATGCACCACCTGTTTATAGCACTTGCTAATTTGGAGCAACTGTCAAATTAGAATCTGGCTGCCACTCTCTTCGTAACTGTTGCCACACACTATTGCACATGAAGGAGGCAGTGACAATGATGTAGATGATTATCTAAAATGTTTTTATATACAGTAAATAATGACAAATATTTGTATGGGTTGAAGGAACGTTGAAGACAGACCTCTGATACAGAAATCCATGTTAATCCATTAGCAGCGGAAGGACTGGAGAACTTGAATTGTGAGTGCATTTCTTTTGCTGTTTCTGTGATTCCCTGCAGGGTCGGGCACAATGAGATCATCGGGGTGAACCGCGTGGGGTGCAGCGCGGAGGGGCTGGGCAGAGACCACTGGAATGAGATGTTGGCTTATCCCCGCAAGCCAATTGCCCACTGGCACCCCCTGCTGGAGCCCAAGAAATCTGAAAAAGAGGTTTGCCTTCTACTTTATTTTCCTTTTCATGGATAAAAACACAGGAAAAGCCTGGTGTTAAGCAACGAGGTCACACCTTAAACAAAGTCTCCATGTAAAAGCTTTATATAGCATATATAAAGCCTTCATAAATGTGACATAATGGCTTCATAAATTATACATAAGCAAATGTCATGCTTCATAAAGGATGACATAATACCTTCTTATGCAACATGTTATGACAAATGTTTCACAGTTAGCCTAGCATCCTACATAAGCATGTTTTATGTCACCCTGTATAATGTTTAACCATTAGCCAGGTGACATTGTTGATTATGTCACATTTGGCATGACATATTGCATAAGAAGGTATTATGTCACCCTTTATGAAGTATGACATTTGCTTATATATGATTTATGAAGCCATTATGTCATGTTTATGAAGACTTTATATATGCTATATAAAGCCTTTATATGGCGACTTTGTTTAAAGTGTGACTAGCAACAACATACAAGTACATTTTAAAACAAACAGATACACACAAATGCTTAAAAGAAACTAGCCCCAATTATTATTGTGGACTGTTAATCTATTGAGGAAAATTTGCCCAGGGATACTCTTTCAAATCACTCTTTCAAATCGCTCTGTCCCTCGCCTCCCCATTCCTCCCAAATTCATATTTCATTTAATCAGTTCAACTGAAAAAATTATCAAAAGAATAGTTAAAATGTCAGTTTAAAGATTAATTTTATGATTCAACACACAATCTCTGAATATAATTTATGAACTGTTTAAGCCATATTGATTTTCATGAGTGATAATAGCTATTAGTAACAAGCATAGTTTTATCATGCCTATTTCCTTATTGGCAGTGATTGGTACATTACTGTTCCTGGTATCACCTAAGCCTAATCATCTTCTTAGACTGCTAATACTGATCATCTATAAAAGCACAATGAAAATGAAACTGCGGTTCACCTTTATTGCCATTGTGTTTGTGTCTTTTTCTCCAGTGGAAAGGACGTACTGCCAGCTTCGACAGCCAAGGGTCCTGCCCTTCCCCAAAACCTATCAGCAGCCCCTGAGGCGACCTGTCAGTGTGGGGGGGTCATCCCATCTCCAGCTGACTTGCCGTCTGTCTGTCCGTTTCCCCCCCACCCTCCCTGCTCATCCTCGGTGTAGCTACCACTAGCTCCCCTGGGCATTGACCCAAGATCAGTTTCCCCCTTTGCACTAAATGCTTGGGGTTAAGAACTGGGGCTGGGACAGCGAATCCTAGATCAGTGCTCGGGGCGGAGCCGCGTCCTCGATGTGCCCGAAGAGCCGCCTTAACGTTCCCAGGACAAGCAGTGCCAAATCAGACCACGGCAAGCCTCGGCGGCCTTTGTAAAGCATCAGAGTGTTCCATTCCACACAGACAGCATCTTTTGTCAGATCGCTCGCTTTGATAGTCGCCATAGTGAACTCAGACGAAGTGCGGAGGAACAGGTAGGACAGCATGGGGTAAAGGATCCTGTCAAAGCATCAGCCTCCATATCAAGGCGTAAAATGGATTATACTGCGAGAAAGCTGGCGACTGTGGTGAGAAGACAATTAATCTGAGACTGAAAAGGACACAGGCATTATAAAATATACAGTCATTAAATTAGAAGCATATTATTATATCATAATTACCTTATGGCAGGTAGAAAGGAACATAAAACTCACAGTGAGCTATAATTACTCATGCCCTGCACAGTAAAAATGTAATCAACCTTTCATTCAATTTTTTTTTAAAGGATCAGATTTATTGAAATTGAATAACATGCGTTTTAATTTATTGGTAAAATAAATCAAAGGCTCTTAAAGTCTTAATGAAAAACAAAATTGCAAAGGGTAACACAATTCCCAACGTTACTGTGTAAGGGTCAGGGAGGGATATTGTAACAGGTGGCAGGCTGTAAATTTTGCAGGGTTCTTGAAATGTACATAGAGCCCTGCCATCAATCTGACGTGAATGCAGTTGGGACGATCGATAGGCCTTCTGAAACTAGCAGCATGGTCAAAGAGCGAGCGCACACGCACAGACAAGACGTGGTGCTCTTAAAGTCCAAAGAGACATGCACTTAATGGATCATCTGATACACTTTTATCTCTTCTCCTAGACTAGGTTTTTGTAGTGGTCCAACTGTTGTGTAGGCTTCTGGCCAAAGAACACAATCCTGTTACTTGCTAAATATTTTATTGGAAAATTTCTGCGTATCATTTCCATATTTTTGAGGTTTTATTATATGTAGAGCTAAAGATGAATTCCTAGCTCTTTTGTTGTATTTTCTGTATAAATAAAGCCCTAATATTATTTAAGGGTCACTGTAGGCATTCTGGGAAGGTGTTAAATAATGTTACCTTCCAATTGATATAGTCCTGTTCTATGATGTCATTGTTGCAAAAAAGAAAATTGTAGTGTTAGAAATGTGAAAACAGAATATTCAAAGAGCAAAGACTGTCATTTGGGTTGCAGAACTCAACAAGGCTTGATGGAAATATTGAATTATTATTTTAGTCAGAGTAATAAGTTAGTAAAAGCTATAAACGGAGAAGAGGTGGCAGTATAATGTACAGCACTAATGTCATCTGTGGATATTTGTCAAAAACATCTTTACAGTCTTCGTACATTGAGCACAAACTTGACTGAATAATAAATTATGTGTTTTCAACAGGCCTGTTGTTGAACAGAGTGGCGCCAGAATTCCTGCTTTCCTTGTTATTTTTTAAAGGACATTGGAAGTTTAACAGGGAAACAGTTCTCTTACACTTTTATGTTTTTGAACCGAGTTGAGATATAAAACAAAATGGTGCCCAATTATGCAGTTGCAGCACTAAAACCTACAATTCACTAAGTTCAGACACTTTGACTTGCACCTCCTAGTTTTAAAGTTGAAACAGATACTCGTAAGGTATTCTTTTTCACATATGTTAAAAGTAGCAGATTTTTTTTTTTATCTACCTAAAATGCCTAGGGTAATCATTGAGGTAATTGTGTTAAATGCATAAGTGATGCAGACGTAGTCATTAGCATAAGTTATTGTTGTCTTGATTTCCACCGTGTAGAAATGGCTCATTGTATCTTTATGTCTTATTTTAAAGTGCATCTTGTAGTTACTGTTATCACTTGAAGGTAATAAGGCAGAGTTGCTGAGTAGAAGCTGAGAAAAAGAAAAAATGTGACACAAAATGTTACAATGTGCAATGTTTAAGTTTACACCTCCTTCAAGTTGAAATCAATAAACTGCCACATCAGTCAGAAATTGAAAAAATAAATTAGCACCACAGTAGATAATATCATACCATAATAATAATCCTCACACCATTCAACAGCAACACTTGCCCTCTGTATATTTTATAAAATCTGAATTTCTAATAACAAAGAGGAAAACATAGCTATAAATTGTGATTTCTTTTAATCTATGTTTTTTCTAAAAAATGAAATCATGCACAGAGAAGTACAAACAACTTTTATCATTTTCATAGTGAAATAAAAAGGCACTAAATATACTTTGCACAACATTTTGTACTGAAAGCACAAAGGAAACCATTTTCTGGGGGAATCCACTGAAGAAGGGGTTATTCAACATCTGGTTCTTATTTGGAGGACCTTACTCTGCTGTGTCCATCCAAGGGCAAGGGTGAAAAGGCTTGAAAGGCCTGTGCTTTCATTCACTTAAAACCAAGAGCAGTTCCTTTAGAGGGGGTTCTCCATTACCACAAACCTACTGAGATTTAAAATTGTGGATCAGCTTTTAATATGTTTGGGGTTCAGCCTTTCGGTTGCTTGGAAGCCGAAAGACAGAAAAAATAAACTTTTTTTTTTCTCAAAATCAAACAAAGGTTTTACAGGACAGCGTTCAGAATCAAACTCAACATCGATGCACAGGAGAGGCTTAAGAATAATAAAAATAAGAACGAAAACCCGGAGAGATCGAGCCGTTTCCCGTCTCCTTAAAAATAATCACTCGAAAACTGCCTGTCTGCGACAGGATGTTTTATTTCCCTGCACATTTCTCTGAGAAACACAATTTTACTTATCACTTCCAGATTTATCAGCAAAACCGGGTTTCCCTGGACCAAAGTATACTTACTCTGTGAGGCTGTGTGCTGGCCAGATACCTCTGAGATGTGACATTTGACTAATTGGCAGTTGTTAGTTCTGAAGTACGAGAGGCGGCGTTCTCAGCTGGAGTGATCTCTTTGCACCATCATCAGTTCCGCACTACGTGATTGTCGAGACATACACGTTTATATATAGCTACCCTAATTGGTTCCCTACATTCTGACTGACTCTAGTTTGCAGATGGACAAGGAAAAAAAAAGTGATTGACATGTTTCCCCCCTCCTCCTATCAATTCCTCCAGTGTATGTGAGTGTGTGTGTGTGTGTGTGTGTGTGTGTGTGCGCGTGCATGTGTGTGATGATATCCTTCTGTTCATAGAAACGGGAGGGGGGGGGGGGGGTTTCAAACTGATTTAGCTTTGGTTCTTAGGACTGTTTTAAGACCTCACTGCTTTGATTATCATTGTGCATAGTGTTTATTAATGTGAGTAATGTTCTCTTTCCATTTATCATGGCAATCGACTTTCCAATTTTTTTGTATTGAAACTTTGTATTTGTAATATAACTGTTTGAAACTGTTTGGAAAACTGTCCTTGTATTTTAAATAAACCACAATAAAACTATTAGTTCTAAAATGAGTTGTTTCAGTGGGGTTCCTTTTCTAATCTCTTTACAGAAAAGTAAAATGTTTCAGTTTCACGTTATGGTGAATGTAAAACAGTGCAATTGCTGTGGCTGTTGCCAGCGAATGACCATACGCCTTTTGCAGCATCGGCAAACAGCAAGCAGAGCTTTGTTATGTTCACACATAAAGAAGATATAAACCTGTTGAGACGAAAGTCTCATCTAAGGCTCAGGCCACATTACACATTTTTATTTTGCGTTCTCCAGGCCTTTATATGAGGATGTACAATACCCAATCCCCACCATATATTCAAGCTCACAATCTTCTGGTTAAAAATGCAGTGTCTATGCATTCAGGCCATGGAGAACAGGCTAAATCTCTATGTAAACAACCAGATACTACTTGTCTGCAACAATTTTAACAATGTGCTGGTGATAAGGCACGCAATGAAATCTGATAATTAGAGAACAAAAAAAAATAAACTCACATAAATGACTGTCCCAATACAAATGATGCATTACTCCGATGCATTATATTATTGTTAGGATCCTGTATTCTGTCTGTTTATTCTTTATTTGTTATTATTTTCCAGATTTCTTTTCCCTCGCGATTGTCAGTCCGCGTTCCATGTTTTCTGAGATTCCACTCCCTGTCTTTGTCATTGCACTATTCGAGTGATTTTGGGAACATTCGGGTTTCCTCTGTATTTCGTATATCTCGTTTTCTTCCTTCTGGCTTTATTTATATTTGTATATAATACTAATGTACTAATCATACTAATCATACTGTTAGATTAGATTTAATACTAACCTGCTAACAAACTAACATGTATATAATACTAACCAGCTAACCTACTAACATTAGGGTTCTAGAGTTCACTACTAACATTACTAATTACTAATTAATCTTGAGTTTCTATCTGCAGCTGTCATTTCCCTCCTCGTTATCCTATCCCTGTATCCATCTGTGATTTTGCATTCTCTGCTCGTGTCCACTTTCGTGTCCCTCCCCTCTGAGCTGCGCACTTGTTTACCTGCTAACTCCAGGCTGTTTGTTATCATTGTGTCTATGTGTATTCCAGTCCGTGTCTTACGTTTCCCCTGTCATTGTTTTATTGGTCCCTGTTAACCCTCACTGTTCTCACCTGTGAGCAATCTCCCCTCCCTGCTTCTACACACCTGATTCCCATTATGTCTGTCTCCCTCTGTGTGTATATATTCCTTGTCATTTCAGTGTTTCTTCGCGAGTTCCTCACATGATATTTTGCTTCTGTGTTACCTTCTGTTTTTCCGAGTTTCTGCCCGAGCTGTTTTGTTTATTCTGTAGTTTCTGTTTCCTAGTTTTTGTTTCCCTAGTTTTTTGCCTGTTGTTGTTTTGTTTTGTATTCAGTCTGTTTTTGTTTTCTTTGTGTTCCTCCTACGCCTCCCCGGTTTTTGACTCCTGCCTGTGTTCTCGCAACCCTGTCTTTGGATCCTGGTTTTGTGCTTTTGCTGTGCCTTACCGGTTTTGACCCCTGCCTGTTCCTTGACCACTCTTTTGGATTGTGTTTTGTTGCGTTGCCTGTCTACCCGGTTTTTCGACCCTGCCTGTTTTACCACGGATTGCTGCCTTGCCCTGATTAAACTTCGGTTTTTTCATACTCCTGCCTGCGTTTGGGTCCTTCCCCCACCAGCACCTAACAGAAGGAACTCACCAGCTAGGACCCAGCGGGCGGTCGCCAGTCATGGCAACTTAGGATTTTTTTTTGTAGACCCCTTGGACAACACCTCCTATGAGGAATACCTCATGGGAATCTGGGGGCAGATTCCTGAGTTTGCCCGTCGGCATGCCGACCACCACCCATCACCCCGGACCATTTATCAGCCCACCTCTCACTCCATTGGGCTCGGGGTCTTAACCCTCCAGCCGGCCAGCCCTGAGCCCACTACCCCTTCAACCACCCAACCCCAACCGTCACCCTTCAACAGGACCCGCCTGGTCCTGTGTCCGGGAAACTATGGGCCCAGGAGAAGACGAGGGGGTCCTGGTTCCCGGCTCCGTCGACGGACTCAGCTACCCGTCGACGGAGGATCTATTTTCCAGCCGTCCGTGTTTGCCCCTGTCCCGCCACGTTCCAGCCCTCCTGTCCCATCCCGCTCCAGCCCTCCTGTCCCGCCACGTTCCAGCCCTCCTGTCCCGCCATGTTCCAGCCCTCCTGTCCCGTCCCGCTCCAGCCCTCCTGTCCCGCCACGTTCCAGCCCTCCTGTCCCGCCACGTTCCATCCCTCCTGTCCCGCCACGTTCCAGCCCTCCTGTCCCGCCACGTTCCAGCCCTCCTGTCCCGCCACGTTACAGCCCTCCTGTCCGGTCCCCTTCCAGCCCTCCTGTCCGGTCCCCTTCCAGCCCTCCTGTCCTGAGCTGCTGAGTCAGCTACCCGCCTGTCCTGAGCTGCAGAGTCAGCTACCCGCCTGG
Organism: Synaphobranchus kaupii; assembly: GCA_029718625.1. Classification (NCBI taxonomy): domain Eukaryota; kingdom Metazoa; phylum Chordata; class Actinopteri; order Anguilliformes; family Synaphobranchidae; genus Synaphobranchus; species Synaphobranchus kaupii. The sequence continues at coordinate 79,118,818 of CM056378.1, read as the reverse complement.
CCTGAGCTGCTGAGTCAGCTACCCGCCTGTCCTGAGCTGCTGAGCCAGCTACCCGCCTGTCCTGAGCTGCTGAGCCAGCTACCCGCCTGTCCTGAGCTGCTGAGCCAGCTACCCGCCTGTCCTGAGCTGCCTAGCCTACAGCCGCTCATTCGTCGCCGCCGGCCTCCACGGCGATGCAGCCGTCGCCGCCGACCTCCACGGCGATGCAGCCGTCGCCGCCGGCCTCCACGGCGATGCAGCCGTCGCCGCCGGCCTCCACGGCGATGCAGCCGTCGCCGCCGGCCTCCACGGCGATGCAGCCGTCGCCGCCGGCCTCCACGGCGATGCAGCCGTCGCCGCCGGCCTCCACGGCGATGCAGGCGTCGCCGCCGGCCTCCACGGCGATGCAGCCGTCGCCGCCGCCCTCCTGAGCGGTCCTGCCGGCGCCACCACCCTCCTGAGCGGTCCTGCTGGCGCCGCCGCCCTCCTGAGCGGTCCTGCCTGCGCCGCCGGCGGCCTCCAGAACTGTCTCTCCTGTGCCGCCTTCCGGCATTTCTTTGTTGCGTTGCCTGTCTACCCGGTTTTTCGACCCTGCCTGTTTTACCACGGATTGCTGCCTTGCCCTGATTTAACTTCGTTTTTTTCATACTCCTGCCTGCGTTTGGGTCCTTCCCCCACCAGCACCTAACAATTATTGGCACTTGTTTTCCCCTATAATCTGGAATTTCTCAGTCTTTACCACAAAGTAAGAATTTCTTTCTGTGTTACCCTCAGGGCCTACAGCAATGCTTCTGTTATTCTGAATTACACCTTCAAACTGTTTTTGCAAGAGATGATTAAAAAGGTTTAGAGGCTTTTCAACAAATTAACAGGCAGTGTATGGATTTAAAAAATATATTCAAAAAACGACTCCTGGTGATGCCTCGGCTCAGAAATTCCTGTTTAATGAATGTTCAGCAAGAACTTACAATACTCATTAGTTCGCTCGATCCTCTCCTTTTATTAAGTCTGAAACATTTGGAAAAACAACAGGAACTGAAGTTAGTTCTGTAAGTTATTCTGTAGTGTGACAAAGTCAAGTGCAGGGACAGCTTTGGATGAAAAAGAAAACATGTCACATGTTTGTATATGGATTGAAACAGTTGTTGAGGGTTATTGAATCAGGCAAAGAGGAATGGCCTAAAAATACTTTGGTCATACAGTGCCGGTTAATGATGAAATTAAAAATCCATGGCACAATGTTCAGAATGATATTGGTAAGATAACTAGGTTCCTACTTGCTAGTCTCAAAATTATGATGCAAGGGGTGCAATATTACCCACTACTTTGAACACCAGGATTACAGAATGGTGTAATTAGGAGGTAACATTAATGTATGTGGATATTTTGTGGATTTACAGTGTTTGCTGTGAAATAGAAATATATCTTGAGAAGATGCAAATGAGTATGTCAATATTACTACAGCTGCCCAAACTGTGTACATAAAGAAGTATTGCAAGTGCATAAAATAAAGAGTTTTTAAGTGTTCAGTGAAGTGCAGTAACCCCGCCCCCCAAATAAACAGCTCATTATGTGTTACTTATTATCAGGTTATATCATTGGACACCAGGGGGCGTTTACACTTCCAGCTTCTTCTTCATGCCCATTTTGTAGAGAATCTGGTAGCCATCGTCCCAGCCGTAGATGAGCTTCTCCTGGGGGTTGTACTTGAGGCTGGAGTGGGCGCTGTATCGTTTTGGGAAGTAGACCAACGGGGCCTCGTCGCTGGTCACTAAGCCGTTGATGTCGAAGACGCACTGCACGCGTGAGCGGCTGGCCAGATTGGTGTTGTACACCACGTACACCGTGCCGCAGATGATGAAGCCCGCCTCAGCGTTCTCTCTCGGGCAGGGCGTGTCCCTCATCTCCTCCACTTCCAGCGTGTCCAGGTCCATCTTAGCCAGGCCGATGTAGCGCTCAATATCCCGCGTTGCAAAGAGAGCCCACAGACTGCCCTCATCTGCCATCAGGTCAATATAGGTCTCAGGAGAGAGTCCGTACACAGGCACCTATACAGTACAATCCAAAACAACATTAACTTAATGGTTCTGAGAACTCATTCTGGTGCGCCACAGGTTGTGCCGTTTTTTATTGTTACTCAGTAGTAAATTGCTCAATTAAAACAGTTGATTACACAATGTTAACCTGCTTTCTTGCATTTAAATTTGTCGATGATTTTAAGGGGGAAAACAAAAACCAGCAGACTGCAGCCCAACAGGACCTAAGTGGATAATTACTGCCCTCGGGGCTGCATTGAATCACAAACAATGGGGCTAAGAAACACTCAGAAACAAGTTTCACATGACACAGACTAAATGTGTCATGCTAAAAACATCTAAAATATGGGTGCAATACATATCATATTACAAAAAAAATACACATTACAAAATTTCTTGCTGGTTTTATAGTAGCAAAGAAAACTATTTTACAGCTCTGGGTAAATCCAGATACTGCATTGAAGAAACTTATTGCGCATTTACCTCTCAATATATTGTTAATTTAGAGCATACAGTTAAATTTAATAAAGCTAGACCAACAACACTGTAGGCATGGGTTAAGTTATATACTTTTTATGTTTTTGAAACTCGACAAAAAATGTTGATCGCAAATGTATTATAGTCCTGTTGACGAGGTGGATCCCCGCAAGCATGTCTGGCTGCAACTGTCTGCGTAACATTTTAGACAGTAGCTATAGGCTATGCCGAAGAGGGGGGACTTCAACTGTATGTGGTGGGTAGTGTTATAGGCCTTTCTTGTTGCCTGCTCTTAATAAAATAAAGATAAGCCTCTGATGGTTATCTCTGGGCAGCTGTTAATGATAGCTTGGAGGCGGTTTCTATTTTTGACAGTGAGAGACAGCTGGAATAAATTCATGAATGTAGTCAATCCGGCAAGGTAACTTTCCAAGCAAATGTAAAAATGCAAAAAGGAGGCACCTTGTAAAATGGAGTGTCATAAAGTGATTTTCCACAAAATTGGCTTTGTGTCACTGAGACAAAAACTCCACTCAAAACTGGTGTGCACTCATTAAGTACATCAAGATAATCCGCATTAATCAACAAAATGTGCTAAATGCCTAAATCCTAATCAATGAATCAGTGTTAGCCTGTTTTGACATTGTTTCTCTGTCTTCCTCTAGTTAAAGTAAATTTGTGTGTGTGTGTTTGCGTGCACGCGCATGTATTAACTGCACTTTCAAGCTGAGCACCAAAAATCCATATTTAGCCTTTTTTTCCATATTGTGAAGCACACCTATTCATCCTGTGCTTTGATTTACTGTTATGTTGGTATTTTCATCAGTTCAAAATGTGTGTCATATCCCCAGGCTCGACGGGCCTCACCTGATCGTCGGCCGGGAACACGGCGCTGTCCGCCACTGACCCATTCTGCAGATCGTACTTGATCAGCTCGAACGTCATACCCTCCACCACATAGTAGGCATAGCCTTTGTAGACGGTGTGGCCCATCCCGCTCCATGGGAACGGGAGCTTGATTGGCCTGCCACGGGATAGCCCCGCGGAGGCCGCCAGGTCCCGCATGGTGCCGAACTCGTACAGCACATCCCCGCTGGTGCCGTTGAAGACGTAGACCTTCCCCGACCCGCTCGCCGTGTCTTTCAACCACACTCCCTTAGGACCGCCTGCCTTCTTCACAATCTTCATAGCTTTGAAGCTGGAGATCATGTCACTGCAATCTATGGAGCCAATTGTACTTCAGTACCATTAGCCGACCACAAACTGCATTTCAAGAGCTTAGAATTATATGCTTCTGTCTGTTTTATATATCAAGGCTATAATAGTTTTCAAGACACATGTTATAGCATTGTATGGGTCTACTATATCCCTTTATTAGTTTCAGCATATTTATAAATATACATTTTTAACTAAAATGTGAAATAGAACCGAATAATTCTTAAGGTACCGGTTTATTAATTGTTTAGATATGTGATCAAGATTTACCTCTGTTCTTGTTCTGGCAAGACAAAAGCAGCAGGTAAGCTCTCAGACTGGTTTCTTATGTCTCAGCTGCAATTTCTTTGCAATGACAGGTCTTTCCTTGTTCACTTAATGTTTCATGTTGCGTTTCGGTATGCTCAAGAGCAAGGTGTAGCCTGAGGCAGTCAATCAGTGGCGTTGCGCAATATTTCGGGGCTCCCCCGCAGGTCGGACCATGGGGCCCCTCCCCTAAATCAATAATAGAGTGACATGGGATAGACATCGCGGCCACTTAAAGCTTTTTAAAAAATGTTTAATTTTTCAGGCATCATTGACAAATACAAACAAGTGGCTTTGTATTTTTTGTAACATGAAGGTATTGTAGAACATTCGATAGCCTATCATTTGAGTTCACACAACGGAACGGTTCACATAACATAACATTCTGTATTAAAGAAAAGTAGCCTACAAAAAACAAACTAACAAAACACATCTATAGGCTACATAGTAGAGGCTGCAGTCAGGAGACAGGAGTTACAGCTGGTAAGATCTGTCAAATGCAAAAAGTATATAGCCTTGTATTCCTGACTTGGACGAGTACGAGAGTCGGCAGTTATTTTGGTTGCATTACGCTTCAAAACAGGAACGGTTTAGGAAGCAAGCTTGCTAAGCTAACTAGCTAAACGTAAAACATGACCGTTGTTAGCTGACAAGCTAGGTAGCTATGTGAAGTTTTTGAACTAGTGTACAGTCCGGTTGTAGCAGTGTTTGAATGACGTTGGTTTATTACTAGTATTAGGGAGGTCAAACCCGTTTTTGTGATTTTTCAGAAAACATATTTTGCCAGCTTATTTTTCATGTATATTGTCCTAAATGCTACAATATTAATCAAATAACATTACAATATATAAATCACTAGCTTGTCAGAAAAAAATTATTTTTTAAATTATCCTGTTTCACTTCCGTGTAATCACTCTCGTTGGACGGAAACACATCATCATCTGTGCTGCTTTTAGGATACTGTTATCCTTATTTTTTCAACAACAAGAACCGATATTTTGTGGTATTCGTACAGGAAAACTAATATACTCTACACATTTACTCACATGTATTGTTATGGCGTGTTGTATTTAATTAAATATGTACTCCCAAAACGCCATACTTGCCAAACGTCTCAGTTTCAAACTTGGCGGGTCCCGCGGCTTCAGAATTCCACTGTATTCGCAACAGTAACATTGATTAGCCTACTTAATGCGTCTGGGTCTGACCCATGTTCCCTTTTCATGTTAATAAAAAAAAAACACCCATTCGCAATATTAAAATGCTTTATACCATACTGTAGACGAGATTTTGATGAAGATCTACATGTAAAAATGTCGTTGTTCATATGGAGTTTACTGACCTAGCCAGTAGCCACATCAGAAAACATTTCAAAGCGCCTCTTTGCCAGCATATCTTGGACCAATCGCATTTGAACAATCGGCATGATGTCAAGACAGGGTTTGGCCACAATTTGAATAACATTTCATTTCACTATTACAAAATCCCTTCTGGGGTTATTTCGAATAAGGTGGCGAGCGCCCTATTTTTTTGGTGCCATTTTGCTTCTGAAGTGGCTGTAGAATTCTATGTCCCGCAGGACGCGCGGCACATGTAACGTTTTCAGGACACCTAAATAGACGAAAGTATCGATACATACCGATCGATTAACACCCAAAACATTTCACAGTGAGTTTTTCTTGTAATAAAATGTGTATTAACGACTTCAATGTGGTTGGATGTTTTATAATGACCCCATTGATTTCGGTACAGCGTTAAGTATAGGCACAAATGTTCGTAAACAAGAGTCAAATTAGCATAATAATGACTGGCTTCTAAAGTAAAAAAATAACATTGTTGAAGTGTAAGTACACTTCTGAAACAAATGAATAGCTTCATCTACTCTCGTTTAGTAGATTTCCTTGTTAAATGACATGTTGAAATGAGCCCAGACGTCAATTTTGTTTTTTGTTTTGTGTGTGGAATGCCCATTGTGATTACATTGCGGGCAGAACGTTCGACCTCCCTACTAGTATGCGTACTAGTGGAGTTGTATGTGCGAACGTATTCTCTATGTTAATGTTTACCAGAAAAAAGGAACTGATTAGATTCCAATTCCAATGTAACCTGTAGCCTACTCGTACTGGTTATGGCGAATAAAACTTTATATTATTCTAACCTGTCTCGAAGCGTGAGGCAGGGCTAGCTGGCTCGGCTGTAACGGGGCTGCTGGGCTGTCTGTCTGCTGTCTGCCTGGACTCGGAGCTGACGACCGGGGGGTTGCTAGCGGTGGCGGGGTCCGATGGGGAGCTAGCTGGCTCGGCTGTAGCGGGGCTGGGGGCCTGGCTGGGCTGTCTGTCTGCTGTCTGCCTGGACTCGGAGCTGACCGGGGGGTTGCTAGCGGTGGCCGGGCCGGGTGGGGAGCTTACTGCCGATGCATCTGCAGTAACGTTAGAGTCTACCTTTGCTGCCTGCTGGAACAATGATGTTATTTTTGGTAGCTTTGCCCTCTCCTGTTCGGCTCTCGCTCTCATCTTGTTTTTCTGAGCACCGCTTGGGTATTTGCGCTTCATTTTTCATTTTTACCGGCAACGCAACTAATGAACGTTAAATTAGCAATGCTTCCCGCTTTGTTTTGAACGCTGCCCAGCCTGCCAATGAGCATTAGTTATCAGCCGGCTAGCCCTATCACAGGTCAGCAAATAATTATTAGAATGATACACATGACGGGGTGCCTAGCAACATAGAAGGGAAGGGGCCCTGCCCTCTGCGCCCTGTTCCCGTTACGAAATCTAAGCCTACAATGTAAAGAAAAAAAATCTAGTGGGGGCGGGGCCTCCTAAGCTCCAGGGCTCCCCCGCACCGCGGGGGGTGCAGGGGGCCTCCGCTACGCCACTGCAGTCAATGATAACAAAATGAACTCATTGAAATCCAGTGGGAAAACTGGTTCTCAAAGCTGCATCTCATAAGGAAATAGAATATAGCAAGAATGAAACCAGATGAAAGAGTCAATTTCAAATGAACGGATACTGAGTTTTAAATTAAACCTACCAACCCTGGGTGTGAGCTGGTTTGTTATCATCTATTAATTTAACGCCATGGAAACAATTTGAAGACAAAATGGTGAACAACTGAACAATTCAAGAAGAAATGAAGGGTGCTGCCGACTGGGATCCTGAAACCAAACCCGTTATTCCAAGTATTCCCAGCAGAATAAACTTTTATTCAATTTGCTCTATGCTTCAAAATATCTTGAAACAACAGATGCCAGCATACTTATTCAATGTTTCTAAAGAAGAAAGGAATTGTACCAAATCATTACTTTTGGACTTCATCCCATCTAGTAACTGCTGACTTGTGTCTAGCAGTGCTCTCCATCTGGAGTGTGCATATCCTCTCACCTATCCACTTGGGAGATTTACTGTCAGTGCTTTAGAAGAACCCCTGATCCTAGTTTGCTAATCATGCAGTCCTGGCAATGTGTGTATACTGCCAATTAGTTTTGAATCTTCCATTATCCAGTTAAAGCCACTGTGAGCCTACCTGTGCATTATAAGTGCTTAGAGGACACTATCAGAAGAAAGGGTTCCAAAAGGCTCCTCTGTGTCTCCAGAGAGGAACCCTATCTAGTGCAAGGGTTCTTTGTAGGGCAAAATTGTTCAAGCTGGGAGCTTTCACCCTTTTCACACCTACCATAGAGGGTTCCATAAAGAACTAAAAAGGGTTCCCCTATGAAGACAAGCCAAAGAACCCTTTTTTTCTGAGAGTGTATGGGTCCTCTTCTCAGAGACTCACCTGAAAGCTTTTCATATTTAGCCATGTTAATTTCCTTCAGGGTTGTAATCTCCTGCTCAATCAGGTTCCTGTCCATGTCTACGCAGGGCGGGTGCCAGGTTCTGGGTCTCCATGTAGTCCAGCTCGCGCTCCACTCGTTCAACGCGGGTGACCACGCCCTCCACGTCGGAGTGCAGGGCCTCGTGGCCCTCCTCCAAGTTCTCCGTCAGCCCGATCATCTGCTGCTTGAACTCACGCAGTTCCGAGGCGTAGCGGTTGGACTGCTCGTACCACACGGAGATGCGGCCCTGAAAGGTGAAATAAAGGCTTTCCACAATGCGCTCGACCCTCCTAAGATATAAGGTGGCCACATTGCCATAACTGCTGGAAAAAATTACAATACAACAGGTGTGTCGAACAGAGCTGTTATGTATGTGTTCATTCTGATGAAAAATTAGGTATTCAGTGACCAAAAGATAATATGTAGCTGTTGATGTGTATATATATATATATATATATATATATATGACATATATCTCACTAAATCAGTTTTGCCAGAAATCCTGTTTCTTTTTCCATTTAGCTAAATTTCCATACACTCTGGCTGCATATGTAATGTAATATGCAGCTCAGAATGAGCAATGAATGGATTTCCCATCTGCCAAATTTCCTACTTATTGGGCACACAGACAGCATACATAATGTACTGTAGGCATACCCGCCAGTCATCTCAGCTGCTTTCTCAAGATAACCTCTAGCTAACTTCCTGGGTCCTCAGCACTCATTCAGTCATACAATTCACAAACTGACATCGCGATCGGATAACACGCGTTCTTTGAAAATAACAAGGTTGGTTTTGTGTCATGTCGTGCTGCACATCGGTTTAGGCTACCTGACATCGTGCTGACAGAACAGTTTCTGTTGTCAGTTATCACAGCTACTAACTTTTTGTAATATGCTTTAATACAACATTGTGTTTAAAATTCTATGTTATAAAATGATAGCGGTTGCGTCATGACGTTCACAACACTTGCCCGAGACACTTCATAAGGCTTTGGGCTACCATGACCCACCATCAGCTTGAATATTCTGTGGTATAAAATCTACCAATCTTGTTGATGGATGTTGATAACGCCATCTCATTCCAGAACCTCCCATAAATGCTCGACTGGGTTCAGGTCTGACTGAGAAGGTCATGGTATATGGATGACGTCGTAGTCATGCTCATCAAACCATTGGGTGACTGCACATGCTCTGTGGATAGGGGCTGCTACAGCCTACTATGGTATCCTGCTTTGTAGAGTTCTCCACCATTCTTGATTAAACTACCTATTCACACACTAGATTGAAATTTGCAGTCAATTGCTTTAGAGTTGCTCACCCGTTTGGCCTTGCATTTTGAATTTATTTTTTTTAAATAAGAGAAGACGGTAACATTTTTTGCTCTTCAGACAGAGATGGTTACGTATAGAGATGGCATCACAGTATGAATCAAGTCCCTGTCCAGACAGGGTTGATGGTCAGCTGCCCTACAGACTGCACCACATGGTCTCCCCTGTTATAGCTTGAACTACTGTAAAGGCACAGACACCATGATGTAGGAGTTTGTGCTTCTGACCACAGTTTCCCTTTGCTGATGTCCTTACCTCAGAGTTCCATGCTGACATCACTGTTCCTCATGAAACACTGGCAAGTTCATTTTGTCTTCCTTAATCAAGCTCTTTCCAACAATCCAGAACAATCAGTGCACTCTCAACTTCTGACACAATTTTTGCGAGATAAGAGCAGCAAAACTGACTTGAGAGTCTGTAGAACAGATTTGAATTTGTGTCTCGGAATTTTAAAATAATCTGCAAATGTGTATTCCTCAATTTGAACCCACACAAAAGATCCACACATCTGCAAATACATTTTGTAAAATAAAGTAGAAACATTTTTGCTGACATTTTTCATGTGAATATGTTTTCGCAACTAGTCCTTGGGCTCAAATGCAGTAGTGTGACCTCAATAGCCTTGCTGTAGTGTGCAGGATGGTGGGAATTATTTCTGCATGTGATGGAGGAATGCACAGTGCATGCAGAGGGTCCTACAGTAGTGTGCAGGATGCTAGGAATTATCTGTGCATGTGATAAAAAGAATGCACTGCACATGTAATAGAGTACTCAAGTGAGTACCTCAGACGTGGGCGGAGTTTGGTTTCGGAAGTAAATTCCCTATGACAGACTTTGGAGACTATCGACAATTTCTTGAAATCTGATATATACAGTCAAGCCAGAAAGTCTCCCCACCCCTTTCACCTTCTCCACGTTTTATTACATTACAGACTTATACTACAATAGATTGAGTTCATTTTTTGCCTCAAACATCTACACACAATAGCCAATAATGACGAAGTGAAAACAGGTTTTTAGAAAATATGCAATTTTATTTTACTGACAAAAATAGGTTATTTAGGGGTTACATATCTGTACACACCCTTAGCCTAATACTTGGTTGCTGCACCTTTGGTAGCGATTACAGCTTCAAGGCATCTTGGGAAAGAAGCTACGAGCTTGGCACACTTGTTTCTGGACATTTTTGCCCATTCCTCTTGGCATATCCTTGCAAGTTCCATCAGGTTGGATGGGGAGCGTCGGTACACAGCCATTTTCAGCTCTTTCCACAGATGTTCAATTGGATTTAGGTCTGGGCTCTGGCTGGGCCACTCAAGGACATGCACAGACTTTCTCCGAAGCCACTCCTTTGTTCTCTTGGCTGTGTGCTTCGGGTTGTTGTCATGTTGGAAGGTAAACCTTTGCCCCAGTCTGAGGTCCAGAGCGCTCTGGAGCAGGTTTTCTTCAAGGATCTCGGTGTACTTAGCTGCATTCATCTTTCCCTCTATCAGTTCCCGCTGCTGAAAAACATCCCCACATCATGATGCTGCCACCGCTATGCTTCACTGTAGGGATGGTATTAGCCAGGTGATGAGCGGTGCCTGGTTTCCTCCAGACGTGACGCTTGGTATTCAGGCCAAAAAGTTCCATTTTGGTTTCATCAGACCAGAGAATCTTGATTCTCATGGTTTGAGAGTCCTCTAGGTGCCTTTTGGCAAACTCCAAGCGGGCTGTGATGTGCCTTTTACTAAGGAGGGGCTTCCGTCTGGCCACTACCATAAAGGCCTGATTGGTGGAGTGCTGCCTGGATGGTTGATCTTCTGAAAGGTTCTCCCATCTCCACAAGGATACGCTGGAGCTCTGTCAGAGTGACCCTCGGGTTCCTGCTCACCTCCCTGGCTAAGGCCCGTCTTCCCCGATTGCTCAGTTTGGCCAGGCGGCCAGGTCTAGGAAGATTCTTGGTGGTTCCAAACTTCTTCCATTTATGAATGATGGTGGCCACTGTGCTCTTTGGGACCTGTAAAGCTGCACAGATTTTTCCGTACCCTTCTCCAGATCTATGCCTTGACACAATCCTGTTTCTGAGGTCTGCAGATAATTCCTTTGACCCCATGGCTTGGAGTTTGCTCTGACATGCACTGTCAACTGTGGGACCTTATATAGGCAGGTGTTGGCAATCCCCAATCATGTCCAATCAATTGAATTTATCACAGGTGGACTCCAATTAAGTTGTATAAACATCTCAAGCAGTATCAGTGGAAACAAAATGCACCTCAGCTCACTTTTGGGTGTCATATCAAAGGGTGTGCACACTTGTGTACATATATTTTACATTTTGATTTTTTATAAATTAGCACAAATGTCTAAAAACCTGTTTTCACTTTGTCATTATGGGCTATTTTGTGTAGAATTTTGAGACAAAAAATTTACTCAATCTATTGTAGAATATGTCTGTAATGTAATAAAACGTGGAGAAGGTGAAAGGGGTGGGGAGACTTTCCGGCTTGACTGTAGAATGAGCCGAAACGTTCCTGGATTAGTCTGTTTGGTATAAGGATATAGAGCATACATTGCATGTTCCAAGTTTTAGTTTTTAAAGTAATGATTAATGATTTGTAGTCTGGCTTGTAGTCCACTTTAACGGACTACATATCCATTACTGCAATGCACAGGTGGTTCTCAACCAATCAGATATCATCCTCTCGACATTTTTGGCAGTGCATACCACCTTGCTAATTCGGCCATTTTACTTCATTGAACTGTCCTGAGGGAATTATGGGACGTTGAGTTTTTAAACAGTGCCAGCGCTGGTATATTCACAAAAAAATACTAGAATGTAAAATATACTCGACGCTGGTCCAGAAAAACGACATATTTTGTTATATTGAACAATCCAGGAAATTGATGGTAAGACATAATCACTAGAAATAGTTTGAAAGTAAGTTTTAGTTAATGTCGATGGTCTAAATGAATGGAGAAGTCACTTCCGAAACGGAAGTCACTTCCGAAACCAGTACTCTATGGAAGAATGCACAGTGCAGGGTTGAAATTCAACTGAATTCGCATTAAATTGGGTTGTTTTAACCAAAGCTTGCTGCAAGATCTAGAATTGCAGTTGTGTATTTTCCAACTAAATTTAAGTTCCATGTTATAGGCTAACTTTTGCAAAAAAAAATTTTTCTAAAATTCCCGAGCTTAACTTCCCATGTTAACTTTCCGGAAGGTTTCTGGAAATTTACCAGAAATTTTCCGCCCCTTTGCAACCCTATATGCTATAAACGTTTGTATAACGTTACCAATTTCTTTTTGTTGGAATACCAGTGTGAATTCACGCAAACGGCATGCGGTTTTGTAATAGCAGCCTCTACTGTACTTTATTGTTTTTCATCCAATTAATATAAAAAAATTTGCATTGCAGTAAACAACTTATGAAGTAAATTTAAGGTGTATTGGCTTTATTGACTGAAACTCGCACCATTTTATTAAAAATGTGACGTTACGTTGCCAAAAACACTGACAATGCATGTAAAGAAACATACAATCTAGCAGCAATGTGTGAATCCCTGTGATGTGATCGATATAACTTTATATATTTATGTATAAAACAAATCCCTCTGAATTAAATGAATATAGCTAATGTTACTATATTGTAACAATGGCAAGCTAGCCAGAGAAATTACATATAGCAGCTAGCTATCTATTTGTGTCTGAGATTAGGTGTTCTGAGTTTTTGTTGCTGTTGTATGGAATGGTGTCTGAAAGTGTTTGTTTAGTAGAATTATTGTTCCATGTGAGTAAATTGTTCTATATGCAGTACAGCAGGCTGTGCAAAATGAGCAATTTATGCATGACATAAAATGAGGGAGAGATAACATGATAACACAAGGATGAGTTTGTTGTTGATTATTATGCAGGGGTGTTTTTATTTTATCTATAGGAAACTGGTGGACATTTGATTTTATATCCTGTTTGCATATACCTAGACTCATTTCTGGCTAATGGGGCTCTGGTGGAATACACAAGATTCACTGTGCTGCTACATGGGTTTGGAGAGCTTTTTGGGGACCACGGGTAATTAGTTGTGTAATATGACACACACCAAAAACACACAAAACTTTTATTGCCAATATTGACAAATTATCATATTTTATTGTAAAACTTCATATTGAGACTTTCCTGAAACATTGCCATTTTTGGCACAAATTTGCACAATTTGGCACCATTTGTGCCGACATTCCCAATATTTACAATGACAGACCCCTAATCTTCACCCATCTTTTTCCCTTTTTCAGTGAGTCCCCAGCTGCCATGGAAAGTAAAACTCATCAAGTCCACTCATGAATCGACTTCTTTATGGGATTATTATGCAGAGTCAGCAGAGTGAGAAGCAGGTTGTTTCTAGAGAGAGGGGGAGAGAGAGAGAGGTGAAAATAAAAAGATCGAGAAAAATGACATGAACAGTGAAAACAGACAGAGGGAGTGATAAAGAAGAAAAGGGTAGAGAAAACTGTAATAAGGAAAGAGAGAAAGTGTTAACATACAGGAGGATTGAGAGATGGATAAAGAGAGAAATGTGGAGGGAAAGACAGGAGGTAGAGGAAGAGAGAGACAGAGTGAGACTGGTCAGAGATGACCTGCTTCTAGCATTCTCTACTGTATATTGCAGAAGAATTTACGACTTACCTCGATAGCCACCAGTCTCTGCTCCAGGTAGTCGATAAGGCCCTGGTGCTGGGCGCTAGCGAAGCAGAGAGTGGCGACGCTGAGGAGGAGGAGGGTTCCCATGGTGAGGAAGGGTATGGGGCAGAGAAGTTAGTTGCGACGCTAGTGCGTTTCGTGCTTCTGCTCCTGCTGCAGCAGCGGGCCTGTGTGTGTGTGTGTGTGTGTGTGTGTGTGTGAGAGAGAGTGGGTGTGTATTTGTCTGTGTGACTGAAGGGGGAAGCTGAAGTTTCCAACTCTCCTTACACCACTCGCTTGGCAGGAATATTTTTATAAATACCAAGGGAGGGTGGAGTCTAGCCTAGCGCTCTCTCTCCCTCTTTTTCTCTCTCCCCCCTCTCTCTCTCTACATGACTACATTCCCCATTGTGGAATCCCCTGCAGAACTGATAGAAATCAACAGAAACCATTGATTTTGAAGGGAAACCAAATTTTTTTTTTACAGGATTGAAGAGATGACAACATTGTTCAATGATGTATGTGTAGAGGGGGCCTCTGCTGGCCTTTCACACTGGATGAAATGTTTATCTGTTTATTTGTTTCAGTCCAGGGATGAAGTCTTCAGGCTCCTATTTTGGACTGCTGTGACCTGTGAAGATGCACAAGCTCATGTCTTTGAAAAAATACAGTATTTAATCCATCGCCCCTTGTTGCAGGATAGCGTGTCCCCACACAGAGGATGAAAAGTGCAATCCCCTTCTTTACCTGTTGTACATGTATTATTGTGGTACAGACTCTGGAATGGACCCAAATGCAGGACTCGGAGACAGACTCGAGCAAAAATCCAACAGGAGTGAAGATTTATTAGAACAGGCAAGCGAACAGACAGACAGGGGAGCTAGGTGACGGGCTGGATACAGGGGCTGCATCCCAATCCAGTTTTTGCTCCACCCTCGTAAACTTCACTTGCAAACTTCACTTGGGGGAATCCCTTTTGAGACCAGGATGTACCCTCGGTCTCCATTTTAAGTGTGAGTCCAATCCGTTAGAAAGCCAAGTGAAGTTACATATTACATGTGACATAGCCCCTCCACCCTCAACTTTTCTCAAGGGAACGAGTCTGCAAAAGAGCAGACTCTGCAAGCTCATATTACCCACAATTCACATCGAACGTCCTGTTCAGTGATAATCACGTTAATGTTTATTGCGGTATTACACATTAAAAGCGCATACAGAATGGCAAAGACGATGTCTAGGCTAATAAATACAGGTTAATCAAGTAGT
This sequence comes from Synaphobranchus kaupii, assembly GCA_029718625.1. Taxonomy (NCBI): domain Eukaryota; kingdom Metazoa; phylum Chordata; class Actinopteri; order Anguilliformes; family Synaphobranchidae; genus Synaphobranchus; species Synaphobranchus kaupii. The sequence continues at coordinate 79,103,736 of CM056378.1, read as the reverse complement.
AGTTTGCTATTTTGTATTTCATAGTTTAGCAAATTGCATTATGCAGTAGTGATGGGCAGTTCGGCTCTTTTTTCTGAGTCGGCTCGTTCCATACCGTTCAGTTTGAAGAGAACTTGCCATATTTATTGATATTTGTTATTTAGTAAACCAATTGCTTGACTGATAATTAGTGTAAACAGGTTGAGAGTTTAATCCGTTTAAAGGTAGGCTACGGTGACAGACGCTTTACATGATCCGAGATCCCATGATACGCCACTGTGCAGCAGCATGGTTAACTTCCGAGTATAGATGCGGTGAAGTGCGTCTCAATTCAAATAACCCGCTCCGCCCTCGCTCCCTCACACTCACTAAATGCAAGTTAGTGTTGTGTCGTTCGCGAACGATTCGTTCAAAAGACCGAATCTTTTGGGTGAACGAACTGAACTGAATCACTTACTGAAAAGATCCGTTCATTTCTCAGTTCAGTTGAGCTCTCGAACGGATCTGATCAGCAGCGAGCGTGCAGGGAGGGGGAGGGACTGCCGCGCGCGAACGTGATTCGTCCCCTGTGAACCAGTTCTGCTGTGCTGAACGAATCATTCACGGGCGGGCGGGCGCCGAGCGAGGCAGCGAACGTGCAGAGTGGACTTCTGCGAGCGAACGTGTCGTGATTCGTTCACTGAAGGCTACTAGACACAGTGAGTTAACGTGACGTGATCCTGAGTGATAATCAGCGGCTCAAACTGCCAGAATCAGGCCCAGCAAGTTAAGACTTAAAAGTCGTGTAAACGGAGTTTGGCGCGTTTGTCAAAGCGACAGCACTTCCGCATGAACCGATCGGCCGTTTCAGTTCACTGAGTGAGTCGGACTACGCAGTACGCAGTCGGAGCTCTGCCCAAGCACTGAACGATTCGGTGAACGAATCTTTTGAACGAATCTTTTTAATTAACTGATTCTAGTGATTCGAGTCACTGAAGTGAACTGTTTTGCCCATCACTAAGGTAGCGCAAAGTCCGGTTGTCTGAAATCATGTGACTTCTTGTAAATGTGAAAGGGCTCCAGTCTTTTGTAAATCACATGATTTATTGTAAACATGAAAGGGGTGCCATTGTTTGAATTAGTAACGCGCCAGCGTTATTGAGTAACGCGCCAGCGTGCAACCACCTGCCCATTGGACCCCATCCCGTCGGCAGTCCTCCAGTCTATATCCGGTGAGGTCCTTCCATATCTTTCTTCCATTTTCAACACCTCCTTATCCTGTGGCTATGTTCCTGCTGTTTTTAAAACTGCCCGTGTTACCCCACTCCTTAAAAAACCTAGCTTAGACCCCTCTGATGTTAGAAACTATCGTCCTGTGTCTCTCCTGCCCTTCCTGTCCAAAGCTCTTGAACGAGCTGCCCTTAACCAACTGTCAGTTTTTCTCCACCAGAACAACCTGCTCGACCCTCATCAGTCCGGCTTCAGAACCGGGCATTCCACTGAAACTGCGCTCCTGGCTGTGACTGAGGCACTCGCCACTGCCAGAGCCTCCTCCCTCTCCTCTGTCCTGATTCTCCTTGACCTGTCTGCAGCGTTTGACACGGTCAACCACAAACTCCTGATCTCCACACTAGCTGAGATGGGCATCTCGGGAACTGCCCTCTCTTGGTTTACATCCTATCTCACTGATAGATCCTACCAAGTCTCCTGGAAGGGCTCTGTCTCTGCACCTCATCCACTTCTTACAGGAGTCCCGCAGGGATCTGTACTGGGTCCTCTGTTGTTCTCCATTTATACTAAGTCTCTTGGTTTGGTCATTAATTCACATGGCTTCTCTTACCATAGGTATGCTGATGACACTCAACTCTTCCTCTCTTTCCCTCCCTGTGCCCCACAGGTAAAGGAAAGGATATCTGCTTGCCTGGCTGACATCTCTGAGTGGATGTCTAGCCATCACCTGAAGCTCAACCTCGACAAGACCGAGCTGCTCTTCATGCCATACAAGACCTCCCCGCTCCTAGACCTGTCCATCACCATCGACGGAACCGTGGTGACCGCCTCCCGCTCTGCAAGGAACCTGGGGGTGGTCCTGGACAATCAGCTGGACTTCAAAGAACACATCAGGGCGACAGCACGGTCCTGCAGGTTCCTCCTGTACAACATCAGGAGGATTCGACCGTACCTGACCACCTACTCCACCCAGCTTCTTGTCCAGACCATGGTCACCTCACGCTTGGACTACTGCAACTCCCTTCTCGCAAGCCTACCAGCCTGCGCCATTCTGCCCCTACAACTGGTCCAGAATGCAGCTGCTCGGCTTGTGTTCAACCTCCCGAAGTTTTCACACGTCACCCCCCTGCTGAGGTCACTCCACTGGCTGCCGGTCGTGGCCAGGATCAGGTTCAAAGTTCTGACCCTGGCCTACACTGCAGCCAAAAGGTCAGGCCCCTCCTACCTACAGGACTTAATCCTGCTGCAGGGCGACTTGCACTTCCCCCCCTCCGTGTTAAAGGCTCCCGCTCGTCCCAACTGCGGAGCTTTTCCACCCTAGCTCCCCAGTGGTGGAATGAACTCCCCACTCTGCTGCGCTCAGCTGAAACACTGTCTGTTTTTCGGCGTGGTCTGAAAACGCACTTTTTCAGACTCCACCTCGACTAAAATTATACCTATAGGGCCATTCTATAGTATTCGCTTCCTGTTTTCTACTTAACTTGTGTTTTTTGGTTATTCTATAGTTCAGAATGTATAGCTGACTGTGTGTACTTCTCATGTTTATTACTAGGGATAGCTCCTATGCTGTGAGAAAGCTGTGCTTTGTCGGATTTGCTTTGTAGTCGCGTCAATGACCTTCAATATGCACTTACTGTACGTCGCTTTGGATAAAAGCGTCTGCCAAATGATTGTAATGTAATGTAATTACAGGGCGTGTCTGCCTTATTTTCAGTACACACCTTGTCCCACACCCACAAGGTGCATTCCTGAAAAAAAAAAAAAAAAGATTTATGGCAAGTCACTGTAATTCATGTGACTTATTTTAAATGTGGCTTCAATGGTTTAAATTTATGACTCATCGTTTTCTTCTGTCCAACCTTATTTTCAGGAACGCAAATTGTGCCGCACTCACTGCTCATGCACTAAAGGCGTAATGGAAAAATATAATTTATTTACATGTGAAATGATTATTCAGTGAGGTTTACGTTTATATGTTATATGTCATTTAACATATATCTTATGTTATATCTCAAGCAGTTGTAAGTATCCTATAAACTAATAAGGGACATTCATTATTAACACTGGAACTGGACTTGGCGGATCAGGACATAGAACACAGACAACCGGTTAAGGAGTACATGAAATGTAAGGAGGGGGAACCGGGGAATAATAGTAACAGGTAACCAGGTACTGGAAGCAGAGGTAGGGGTAGCGACTGGATACGGCAAGGCAGAGCAGTGCAGCGGACCTCGGGTTGGCCCGGTTGAGGTAGCAGGGCAACAGGAGTAGATGCAACCGTAACCGTAACAATGGCGGTAGCCACGGCCGGACAGGAACCACTGTAGAATGGAGGAGCAGAACACCCAGCTGCGGGCGCAACGTCAGGTGGGAGCGGAGGTACCGCAACACAATCAGGGAAACGCGAACAGCTACAGACTGGCAGAAACAGTAGAGTGGTGGTTAACGAGACAGGCAATGTGCGGCAGGTAGGACCGCATACAAACAGGACTGGTTAGCAAACAACAGTAAGCAATGTGCATTTAAGCACCGAGACAGAACCAAACTGAAGTAAGATTTAACAGGAGGGGGAATTCAAGACCAGGATACAAACGAAACAACGTTTCAGAGTCGAAACAAAGTCAATGAACTGGCACTGGAAAGCAGACAGCAGGTGGGTTAAATAGGGAAGTGTAATTGGTAACAATCAGGAAAAGCATGCAAATGTGTGAGTGGGTAATAGAACAGAGCGGAGTGTGAGGAATGCATGCTGCAATGGAGAAAGGAGATAGGCTGAGACAGGAGTGGGGAAAAGGAGTGAAACAAACGGAGGGAACACGCCCAGTCTGCAGCAAGGGGGAAAACACGGACAATGGGAATCAAACATGACACGGAGGGAAAGGGCAAAACACGGAAAACGGACTGGATGGGAACGGAACGTTACAGTAATAGGCCTGATTTAACAATTTAGTAGGCTACTTTTGACTAAGATATAGCCTATGTGTGATGGATTTTTTCTTAATCATAGAATTAAAATAGTTTAAATGACTACCTAGAATGAATTCAAAATGTGGTCCGTAGCTAAACGCACTGTTTTACATTATTACCATTTATCTTTCATTTCATAATGCTAATCAACGATAGCCTAGGCTACACGATTAAATCCAGTACCGGAAAAGAATGCATGTACAACGATTACCCTAAATTGGCCTACAAATAGCCTGACAGACACAATGTTTTTATTTTATTTTAATACCTATTATGGCAATTATAATAAAGTAAATAAACTGCTGCACGCGCACAAACACAAATCATGACAAAGTTCCAAAAGCACCATTTGTTGTGTACTTAAGGAACATTTTTTATCGGCAGACATCATGCTTATTCTACATGCAATCATGCGTTTCAAGTGGCGCACGTTTAGTATCATTAGTTGTATAATTATTAGATTCCAGTAATTACATATAGTCAGAAATAGATAGCTAGCTGTTTTAAATTAGAGCACAGATAACAAATTAGCACACCCAGTGTGCACGTAAACGTACCTAGGTTAGCTAAATTGATAATACATCAGTAACTAACCTTACGATCATTAGCTAATGAGCTAGTCTGCTGAGCTTGTTAAACTGAATACATCACTCTGTAGTTAAGTTATCCTTAACTGAAAATATAAGTGAAACTGTGGTCTTTAGCTGATGTGCAAGCAAGCTAACGTTAGTTGGTTAATAGCCATTTTAAAATATGACTGGTTTGTAGTCACCGTCGTTCATGGTAATAAGTGGGACAACGCTCGCAAGTTTCAAGTTTGAAGAGGGATAGCTGCGCAGTGTAAGGTAAGTAGCCTACGTACCTCAGATTTATCCACAGTTAATTCTCTTTGTTATGTATGTTATACAGTGGGGACCAAATGTCTGAGAACACTACCAATTCCTGACTGTTTTCATTAACGTATTTATAAAGGAATAATGCAATTATGGTAGCCTACTCTAATTACACTTATTATGGATAATAGTGCTCTAATTGGATTTTAGCTGCAGCAGTGGTTGAACAATGCATACACATACCACTATATATTTGTGTTATGAATTCAACTTAGAGATACTGCAGAGCCTTTTCTAAGGCCTTTTTTACCGCTTCAATTTGAACTGGAACTCGTGAGTAGGTGTGGTCATATGGCGATGATGCCACGTAGTCATATTATGAATATTCATACGGTCAAGAAGTGAAAGGGTGTGTCTTGGTGAACTGACTCAACCCCACTGAACTCAATATGCTCTCTCCTCACTACTAAACAAACAACAAAATGGCGAGCGACAAGAGTGAGCAGTACTGCAGGGAGGTTTGAGGTGGAGCAGTTTGAAAGGATTCCTTCGTGGTGGAAGAATCTCCTCGCGAAGATGTTGCTTGGGCAATACAGCCGTATTCATTCGAGCCACTGGCAGCAGCAGCCGCCACCCCGGCTGTATTGGTTGAGCAACGTCTTCGCGAGGAGAGGACCGGGGATGTAACCGAATGGTAGAGCTAAAGTTAGCTTGTTTGTCTGCCTAAAGTAACATTACTATTAAATACATTCAAATACACAGCAAAACCCAGTCACACAGAAACGTTAGTATATTGAACATGGCTGGTTGTAGCGCCCTCATCCACTTGGTCTGGAGAGAATTGTTATCATTTATTAGCTAACATTATTCATGATAGCTAAGATAACTAGCTAGCTAGCTAAGTTACCAGTTCTCTGGACCAAACGGAACTAAACTCACACACAATAGACTGCCTTGCATTACCTAACTTATCGATACATTCCGTCTCTCTGCAGATTATGAAAGCGAACAGAGCCGGTGGCGTTGCACCGAGAAACGATACATCTCTGACTCCTTGGCATAATGCAGGCAAGTTAGCTAAAGATACCAAAGTAAGACGTTGTAGATTAATAACTCTCTATGGCTACGTTCACACTGCAGGTAAAAAGTGGTCCGGATCCGATTTTTTCCTGAAAGGTGACAGATCTGATTTTTTATGGAAGTGTGAACAGCGAAAATCACATTGAATCTGACATTTCCAATTCTAATTTGGGCCACTTTTGAATGTGGTATTAGATTGCGATACATAACCGATTGTGTCAAAGCGACCGCAGTCTGAACAGTCAGATCGGAATTAATGTGACTAAGTCATTTTTGATGTAGCTAGCAGGGCATTAGAACATAGCGCACAAGCTAGTTAACTCACTATTATACAGGGTAGGTTATCAACAGATTCACATTATATTATCATGTGTTGTCATTTTAGATAAGTGGTAAATGTGCAGAGCAGTGGATTGTTTTGGACACAAACGATACACCATAATAAGTCGAAAGTAGGCTACGTTTTTTATATAATTCGCAGACAGCTGCGTTAACCATTTTGTGATTTAAAATAATGTTAGAACTGTCCATATATTGTCTTGGTTTGTTGCACGGTATTCATTATTCATGGTTTTCTCATGTAGCTGCTTACTGAACGTTAATGGTTGTCGGTCCAATAATGTGTCAATAGTTTAATCTAAAGGTGCGCAGTGTTGTTAGGCTATAGCCTAGGTAACGTTACACATGAAGTTGAACAGATAGCTTTTTGATATCTTTTTTATATTGTGTATTTTAACATGGCTGGAATGCTGTATTGACAAATCTGCATCCTGGAACTATCCGTTTTATAAATGTTATATCGACTGGTCTCACTAGCCAAACAGCCGAGCGCTCCATTTTCTTAACTCGCCCGTCCTCAGAATCACTAATTTCATGCCTTGCTTGAGTTTCACTGAAACCGCCCATGTCACGGTCCCCCCATTCCTGGCTCCGATCTCACATGCACGAGTCCCTCTGCACAGAAGTAGCAGCCATGGCAGCACAAAAAGCTCATGAAAACCTTGGCTTTTTTACCTGTCTCCTTACCCTTATCATTAGCTCCACTGCACGTCAACTTTAAAATTAACGCAGAAGCTGTGACTTTGATGACTTCCTTTTTGTTGCTGTTTATTTCTGCAGGCTGTGTAACAGGCGCTATGTCGTTTGTTTTTGTTAATTTGCACGGGTCATTTGAGGAGAGCAATCGGTTCACACTGGAATCAGATATGGGCCACATTAAAAAATGTATGTGAACAGCCAAACAAAAAAAATCGGATCTGAGCAATAAATCGAAATGGAGCACTAAGGCCTGCAGTGTGATCGTAGCCTTAGTAGCTCAATATAAGTCGTTAACGTTAGCAGTAATACAACAAAGCAATTTGCATTTGAACTTGAACTAGCTAGTTAGCAGTACAAGGGTCTCAGTCTCAAAGAGGGAAAAAAAAGTTGGTCTCTGCTTTTATACCACGTGCTCAGCCGAGACCACCCCTAGGACCACCTCAACTCCACCCATTTTTATGTTAAGGATCTCGTGACGTCACGAATCTCCGGAAACCAACGTATTGGTAAGCCTACACAAAAACTCAGATAATCAAATTTTTTGTCAAAATTGTTTTTTCGGACATAAACAGTTGTATATGATCATAATCTAACCCAAAACATCGGTTTTCAACGAGAAAAGTCGTTTTTTGACTGCAGTATCACTTTAATAACAGTTACCTAATATTTATTTTAATTACATAAGTTTTTTTCATATGTAAACCATGTCCTGCCTAAAATTATGAAATGAAGACATTTAAAAATGTTGTAAATGTTGCGCCTAAATAGAACAATAACTTTGTAGAATAGGTGCTTCTATCTGATGAAGCTTATTCCATAATGTTAGCTAAGCTATCGTATCTTGAATGTTACCCTCTGGCACTGTTCATTTTCAAACACATAACGTTAGCTACATTGCTTCAGCTGTTACAGTATGATCGAAACTGACCCGAACTACAGAGGGGTTGATTACACAGGAAATGGGGAAGGGGCTTTTTACAGGTGGTCTGGCGGGGAATGTCCCAGGACAAAAGCCAAACCTTTTGGCCGACCGTGTACTTGGGGGCAGGGTGTCGACGACAGTAGGCCTGGGCTTTCATCCCGGAGAAGTGTTTGAGGAGAATGGACCGGGCCCTCCTCCGGGCACGAGATACCAGGGCCTGCACTGAGGGAGTCTCTACCTCTTTCTCTTCCTCTGGGAATAGGGGTGGAAGGTACCCCAGGCAGCAGAGGAACGGAGGCATTCCCATGGAGGAGACAGGGAGGGAGTTGTAAGCGTACTCAATCCAGCAAAGACAGCTGGACCAAGTGGTAGGGGATCTCTCAGCGAGGCAGCGCAGGCCCGTACCCAGCTCTTGATTGAGGCGTTCTGTTTGGCCGTTAGTCTGGGGGTGGATCCCGGAGGAGAGGCCAGGGATAGCTCCAATAAGCACACAAAAGGACCGCTAAAACCTGCTGGCAAACTGTGGGCCCCTATCTGAAATGACCTCCTGGGGCAGACAATGAATGCAAAATATGTGTTGGGTCATCAGTTCAGCTGTCTCCTTGGCGGATGGAAGCCTGGGGAGGGCTGAAAACTGTGGAAAAACGGTTGATGATAGTCAGAACCATGGTGTTGCCATCGGAAGGCGGCAAGCCAGTGACAAAGTCGACCGCGATGTGGGACCAGGGACGATGGGGCACGGCCAGGGGTTGCAGGAGCCCACTGGGGCGAAGATTATCCGGCTTGGTCCGGGCACAGGAACTGCATGCCGCCACAAATTCGGCTGTCTCTTTTTTCATTTCAGGCCACCAAAAACGACGGGACAGGAGGGCCACCACAGTCAGACGGGAGCACCGTCTCGGGGCCTCCCTCCTCTTTGGGTGCTTCATGGAGACGGCACAACATGTCAGGCTTGATATTTTTGGATTCCGGCCGATGGGACAAAGTAATTTGGAAGCGGGAGAATGAATAGCGACCACCGGGCCTGGTGAGGGTTGACTCTTCGGGCCAAACAAAGATACTCCAGATTACGATGGTCAGTCCACACAAGAAACGGGATGGAGGCCCCCTCTAGCTAATGCTGCCACCCCTCCAAAGCCATTTTGACGGCTAATAACTCTCTTTCTCCGATGCTGTAGTTTCTCTCTGGGCATGAGAGACGATGGGAGAACAAGGCACAGGGGTGCATGGTATTGTCCTCCACACGTTGAGACAGCATGGCTCCCACACCAGTATTAGAGGCGTCCACCTCAACCACAAACTGCCTGCTGTTGTTTCAGCTTGAGGAAGGCTGAGCTGTCCTCCTTGGTCCAGCTGAAGGGCATTTTGATGGACGTGAGAGTTATCAGGGGGGCCTCCACAGAGCTGTAGTTGTGGATGAAGCGTCTGTAGAAGTTTGCGAATCCAAGGAAGAGTTGGAGTTGTTTGCGATTGTTGGGTTCCGGCTATTCCTGGACTGCCCTCACTTTTTCAGTATCCATCTCCAGCCTCCCCTTGGCAACAACGAATACCAGGAACTGAACTGATGACTGATGGAACTCACACTTCTCCGCCTTGATGTATAACTGATTCGCAAGGAGGCATTGAATCACTTAGTGCATGTGATGAATATGTTCTTCAGGAGTGCGGGAGAACAGAAGAATGTCGTCAAGGTAAACATATACAAACCGAGAGATCATGTCATGGAGCACGTCATTGACCATCGCCTGGAACACAGCTGGGGCGTTAGAGAGCCCGAAAGGTATGGCCAGGTACTCATAGTGCCCAGACTGGGTGTTGAAGGGCGTCTTCCACTCATCCCCCTCTCGGATCCGCACCAGGTGGTAGGCGTTGCGGAGGTTAAGCTTGGTAACCATGCTGCAGCCTTGCAGAGTGGAGAAGGCAGATTAAATCAGAGTTAAGGGATAACGGTTCTTGACCGTGATGTCGTTAAGTCCATGGTAGTCAATAAATGGACATAGTGAAGCATCCTTCTAGCCCATGAAAAAGAACCCGGCTCCAGCTGGAGACGAGGAGGGGCTAATGATACCTGAAGCCAGTGACTCAGTGATGTACTTCTCCATGGCCTCGGTCTCAGGAACGGAGAGGGAATACAGGCGGCCTCTAGGGGGCAAAGTTCTTGGTAGCAGGTCGATGGGGCAGTCGTAGGAGCGGTGAGGAGGCAGAGAGCAGGCTCGGGAGTGACTGAATGCCTGGCGGAGGTTGTGATATTCACTGGGCACTTTGGAGAGATCGATAACTTCCTCTTTAAGAGGGGGTTGAGTTCTGGCAGCAGAACTGAGGCAGGTGAGGTGACACTTGGGGTTCCTGTAATAATTCCCCAGGACCAGTCAATTTGGGGATTGTGCTTAGTGAGCCATGGTGATCCGAGCACAACAGGAACAAAAGGCAATTCCATAACATACAACTAAATCTCCTCCCGTTGATTGCCGGAAACAAGTATCTCCACAGGGCTGGTCACTTCTTGGATCACTGCCAGAGGGGTCCTAGTAAGAGTGTTAGTGTGAAGAGGCATATTCATAGGGGCGGTGTGGATGCCTATCTGACGGACCAGGGCAGAGCAGATGAAGTTAGCGTCCGCTCCAGAATCGATAAGGACTTGAATAGGTAGCTGGGTCCCATTCCAGGTGAGCAGAGCATGATGAGTGGGTTGGGATTTGGAGCAGTCTGGACCTCCTCTTTCACTAACAGGCATTGGCTTTTACTGGACAGTTTTGGATGAAGTGACCCGGACCCCCACTGTACAGGCACAGATGACTGGAGAGGTGTAGTTGAGGTTTTTGAGGCGTGAGCCGGCAACGATCCACTTGCATTGGTTCAGGTGGGGCGGATGGTTCAGGAGAAACTGGAGGACTGAATCGGCGAGGAGCAGGAATAGGACGGGAAAGGGCAGGCAGGTTGGTGGACTAGTCTGTCCCTCTGGCACTACTTTAATGGACAGGGAAATCAGGTCATCCAGGGAGCTGGCATCGTTCCTTGCCGCCAACTCATCCTTCAGAGCCTCCCTCATTCCATTACGGTACGCCCCCGGAGTGATGCGTCATTCCAGCTGGACTCTGCAGCTAAGGTCCGGAACTCCACCGCAAACTCTGCAGCACTGCGGCACCCCTGGCGGAGATGGTGGAGGCGTTGAACGGCATCCCTTCTGCATACAGGGTGGTCGAACACCTAATTTCAGAGACGAACGTCAGGTAATGGGAACTGGCAGGGAACTGGCTGTCCCAAATCACGGTGGCCCAGTCCCGCGCACTTCCCCCAAGACAGGCCATCATGAAGGCGATCTTCGCTCGGTCAGTGTGGTAGGAACCGGGTTGCATATTGAAAACGAGATTGCACTGCATCAAGAAACCCCCGCATCTCCCCAAATCGCCGTTGTAGTGTTCCGGATGGGGAATGCAGGGTTCTTTGGTCTGGGGAAGCGGCGGAGTTGCAGGCTGCACAGATGCGGGAGGACTGGGTGGTGCTGCAGGAACTGGAGGAGGCAGGCTGGTGGACAACTGTGAGACCTGGGACCCCATCTGACCCACTTGGACAGAGATGGATTTCAGGGTCTCCATAACATCTCACAGTAGTTGTCATGCTGACTAATAACTGCCCCCTGGCAGGCGATGGCATGGTGGATCTGTTCTGTGTCCACTGGGTCCATCATAGCCAGATCGTACTGTTATGTGAACTGATCACAACCAATTGCAGACGCTGTCACGTTACGCTATGTGAATTAGGTTCTTCAAACACTGCAACTGGAATATACAGTTCACGCTCCCAATGTGTATCTAGCTCAACCCAATACTTCCGTTCCCTTGAACTCCAACCTCTGACGTCACAGCCGCATTACCATAATTAACTTAATACAATATATATATTTTGCACAATACCACATCTCCCTTTCTTTGAGAACAAAGGGTGGACTACCTTTGTCTCTGCAGGTCTTAATGAGTCTATTCTGCCCATGTGCTGGAAGACCTGTCCCTGTTCTAGCATTTATAATAAAGCTTTACATTATAATTACCTTTAACCTTTAGTCTAGCGTGCTGTGCGTTCTTTAGTAACTTAACACTTTTGCTTTTCAAATAACAATTTCACCTTTCACAGATCAAGTCTCTTTGGTTTTATTACCTCTCTTCCAGACCTTGTTCGGATAGAGTCTGTGGGGACGGTAAAGGGTAAGGTAGTCTCTGGTGGATTTGGCTCTGGATGAGTGGGTGAACCTTCCACTGTAGGCTCTGCGGTGTTGACTTCCTCACTGTAATTGTGCAGTGGCACCAAGTGATGCCGATTTCTTCTCAGTGTGCCATGCGGTACTTGGACAAGATAAGAACGAGGAGTGCCGTGTGTAGATAGCACTGTGCCCTGGACTTTTGCATCAGTAATCCACACATCTTCTCCAGGTACGAGTGGCTCCAGATTTCTCACTCTGTGTCTCTTGTCAAAGTTTCTTTAATCTTTCTACCTCTTCTCCCTTTCTTTGGCATCCAAGTCAGACTGCTGTCTTCTAACTTCCTCGGATTGCCTCACCTTCATAATGGCACTCTGAAGTGTTAGGTCTCTCTCTAGCTGCAGTTTTTCAGACAGCGCGGTATTTTTCAGGCCCACAACTAGCCTGTCACGGATCAGTGTAACTGCCCATAGTTGCAATGTTCGGCCAATCCATACAGCGCCGTGATAAAGGAATGAAGCATTTCACTTGGCTGTTGCACTCGCTGATTAAACTTTGCCCGCTCATGAATTACATTCTTCTTAGGCACGAAAAATGTTTCAAAGCCCGCCTTAACGGATGTATACTGCTTCCTCATTTCTTCAGTTAACGTTAGCCCTCTAAGCACATCTTCAGCTTCATCTCCCATGCATAATGTTTTCGTTTTCATCCGACTGTTGCTTGCGAGCCAAAAGCGATCAAATCTCCGGATCCACCGCTCCCATTCTTGTGGTTTAGCGCAGGGGTTCTCAACCTTTTGTAACTCAAGGCCCACTTGGGTAAGCGTCAAGACGGTCAGGGCCCACATACCGAAATAAATGTAAAACTTTTTAAAAATAATAAATAAAGGGGTATTCTGACGTGCAAACGATTGCTATGCGCGGTCACCTGCAATGCTTGAATTAAATATTCTGCTTACCCTCAGTGAGATACTTGGGCTTGCTTCTGAGAAATTATCAGATCAAGCCGGGGTGGGATGGGTGACAGGCTGATTCGCAGAGTAGCATTCAAAGTTGCTTTCAGTTTGTTCCTAGCCTTTGATTTTGTGACAGTCACAATGGAAAACCCTGACTCACACAGGTATGTGGTGGTGAAAGGCAACAGAAATTTGATTGCCCGTTGTGACAGAGAGGGATATTCATTGGCAGTTGCACATGATCTGCATCCATTCTCTCACACAGAGCAGCAAAGCATCTCGAGTTGACTGCGTTCTTTTTTATATAGTTAACAGTTTTCACTGCCACATTCATGACGTCATGCAGCTCTGGTGACATCTTCTTCGTAGCCAGATTTTCCCGATGTAAGAAACAATGCGTCCACTTTGCCTCTGGTGCTCTCTCCTGGATTTGCTTGACAACACCACGATGTATTCCCGTCATCGATGCAGCGCCATCCGTGCAGACACCGATACAATGTTTCCAATCGAGTCCTTTTTCAGTGAAGTAATTGTCAAGGCAGCGGAAGCATTCGTCTGCCGTGGTTCTCGTGGGAAGCTCTTTGCAAAAAAGTAGATCTTCCTGAAAATTTCCGTCCCAACTGTATCTCACAAAAACCAGCAATAAAGCCGCGTTGCTAATGTCAGTGGACTCGTCCAACTGTATGGCAAAATGTGGGCTTGCCTTTATTCTCTCCAGTAGTTGGCTTTCGATGTCATCACTCATATCAACAATTCTCCTACTCACTGTGTCGTTCGATAGCGGTACGGTCTGGATTTTCGTTGCCGCTGCCTCCCCCAGTAACTCTCGGCACATATCCACAGCGCTAGGCAAGATGAGGTCCTCTGCGATTGTAAACGCTTTCTTGCTACGAGCTACACGAGCAGCCACCAGGTAACTAGCTTTCAGAACAGCTTTCGATTGCGTTGTTAGCGTACTTATGGCCTTCTGTTGTGCTTGAAGCCCGTCTCGCTTCCTTTGGAAATATTCTTTTGGTTTTCCAACACATCCAGGGTGTTTTGTGTTTAAGTGTCTCTGCAGCTTTGATGGTTTTAATGTTTCATTTGAGAGGACTTCACCACATTCGACACATTGTGCTTTTGGCTCTGCATCACTACCTGCCATTGTGAATCCAAACTTAATGTATTCAGGGTCGTATTTTCTGACCACACGCTTCGGTACCTTGGCTGTTGCAGAAGTCTCGCCTCCATCACTTTTTCTTTTTAAAAACCGATCCATCGTTTTACTGTAGTCGAAATAAAATATAAACGCTTGCATGTGCTCTCCTTCAGAAACCGGAACGAACAGCGACAAACACATTTGTCTCTAACTGATGACGTTCGAGTCATGTGCAGTCATTTTCATTATTTATTCATTTAAAAACGTGTCGTATTTTAATTTAACCCTGGGGCCATTTAGGTATTGTGGAATTAGTAGTATGTGTTAATTAGCCTAATTGACATGAAATCACTATTTGGCAAACAAATATTTTGTTTCTGGCTATTTGGGCAAGTACCTCCGCGGCCCACTGGGTGGTGCTCTGCGGCCCACCAGTGGGCCGCGGCCCACCGGTTGAGAATGGCTGGTTTAGCGAAGTCGAAAGGCTCTGGAGGTTGAATCGTGAACGTTGCAGTCGGAGCTGCTTGTGGCGCTGCCATCACTCTTTCTTCCATCCCTCTCACACAAACAACTTGGAAATCCTGGACAATTGAGTTCTGACGTCTTCAAGTTGACCACTTCTAACACCATGTCACATTATGCTATGTGAATTAGGTTCTTGTACAACTTAGCGTATGGTTAACTCAATGTCATTTATTCAAACACTGCAACTGGAACATACAGTACATGCTCCCAATGCGTATCTAGCCCAACCCAATACTTCCGTTCCCTTGAACTCCAACCTCACATGTCACAGCCGCATTACCTGTAAGGTGCTGGTGGGAGAAGGACCCAAACGCAGGCAGGAGTAAGGGAAAAACCGAAGTTTAATGAGGGCTAGGCAGCAATCCGAAGTAGAACAGGCAGGGGTCAAAACCGAGAAGGCACAGCAAAGGTACAAAAGGGAAATCCAAAAACAGGGTCGCGAGAACACAGGCAGGGGTCCAAACCAGGGAGTCAGAGGAACACAAAGAAAACAAAACAGACTGGATACAAAACAAAACAACAACAGGCAAAGAACTCTGGGGAACAAAAACTAGGAAACAGAATAAACAGCTCGGGCAGAAACTCGGAAAAACAGACAGTAACACAGAAGCAGAATATCATAAGAGGAACTCGCGAAGAACACTGAAATGACAAGGTATATATACACAGAGGGAGACAGACATAATGGGAATCAGGTGTGTAGAAGCAGGGAGGGGAGATTGCTCACAGGTGAGAACAGTGAGGGTTTACAGGGACCAATAAAACAATGACAGGGGAAACATAAGACACGGACTGGAATACACATAGACACAATGATAACAAACGGCCTGGAGTTAGCAGGTAAACAAGTGCACAGCTCAGATTGGAAGAACACGAAAGTGGACACATGTGCAGAGAATGCGAAATCACAGATCGATGCAGGGATAGGACAACGAGGAGGGAAATGACAGCTGCAGGTAGAAACTCAAGATGAATTAGTAATGTTAGTAGTGAACTCTAGAACCCTAATGTTAGTAGGTTAGTATTATATACATGTTAGTTTGTTAGCAGGTTAGTATTAAATCTAATCTAACAGTTAGTATGATTAGTACATTAGTATTATATACAAATATAAATAAAGTCAGAAGGAAGAAAACGAGATATACGAAATACAGAAGAAAACTGAATGTTCCCAAAATCACCTGAATAGTGCAATGACAAAGACAGGGGGTGGAATCTCAGAAACATGGAACGCGGACTGACAATCGCGAGGGAAAGAAAACAGGAAAAATAATAAAGAATAAACACAGATTACAGGATCCTAACATTACCATAATTAACCTAATACAATATATACATTTTACACAATACCACAGACACCAGAAGTAATAGGAATAGGCTTTATTTGTAGTCGACAAACACAGGTCAATGTCCAGCAAACAGTGCAATAGAGGGCAGGCAGAAACATAGTCAAATCCAGGCAGGGGTCAATGTCCAGTGAACAGGGCAATGCAGGATGAGCAAAAGCGAAGTCCAGGAACAGGCAGAGGTCAGAACCAGGGAATCCGTCAGAGCAGGGGATAAGGAGGGCAATGGGCAGGAGCAGGGCTAGGATGGAGAAGGGCAGATGGGCAGGAGGACTGGAGCAGGACTGGACAGGAACAGGCAGGGCAGGAGCAGGTTGGACAGGCAAGAAAACAGGAACTGGACGGTACACAGAACTGGAGACAGGAACTTGGAACAGGCAAGGAGCAGGCAGGAATAAAAGACTAGCATGAATGCAGGGCACAATACGATCTGGCAGATAACACAGAAACAGAGGATACTACATACCAAACTAACGAAGAAACAACGAGGAACAGGTGAGACGAAACGAATGAGAAAACACAATTCAGGTGCGGGGAAGTGGAGATAAAAAATGGCGGGAGAGAGGGAAAACAGAATGGACTGCCAGATAGAAAATACATATAAACGGAAAAACCAGACGTAGACTTAAGACGTGGAGGCATGAGGCGTGACAAAAATAATGTCATTAAGCAACATGTTATTAAATTAGCTAACGTTATCTAGCAAGCAGGATAAAAATAAAACAAAGTTAGTGAACGAGCTAACGAGAATCGGCTTATTAATGGTACTAACTGCACTGTACAAAAATGGACATAATATTATAACGTAACAAAACTTCTGGGCTTCTCGAAGACGCATATTAAAGTTACTTCGATTTCTCCGGCTATTTGTGACAAAATACCGGGAAAGAAAACGTTGCATGAACTCCTGCATCAGCTTGCATGGTCTAGTACTTCGCTGTATTTTTCTACAGTCTATGATGTAGCTACGGGGTAAGCACCCCAATCAGTAGGCACGCGTTGTGATAAGCTTAGAAATTTAGAAAAATATATTGCACTAACAACAGCACGCCAAAGATACTTCAAAGTAAATTTTATCATAGGCCTATTGTAAAATAAGCAAAATAAGTTATAAGGTGTCTTCACAATATAAAACTTAAAGGGGACTTTAAAAGCGGTCAAAAGTGGTGGTGCAAGACAATACCACAGCACCACGTAGATACAGCTCCGCATAACAGGAAGAGGTACCGTGGCGTATTTACTGTGCCAAGATGGCGCATTGTAGTAGTTATTGTTCCACATGAGTAAATTGTTCTGTATGCAGTACAGCAGGCTGTGCAGGCAAACAAATTATGCATGATATAACATGAGGGAAAGAGTGAGGATGAGTTTGTTGTTGATTATGTAGGGAATATTAATTTAAATCTATACACGGGGTACCAAAAATGTAGTGACCACGTACGAGTCTGATAGCAGTGAGCAAGATGATCAGTAACATGATCTCTCAATCATCAGAGTCCGTACGCGGGGCACCAAAAATGTAGGGGACATACCTCTATTTATACACGGGGCGTCACTTATGTACTGCGATACGCCACTACCATCCTTATACAACTGGTGGCATGGTTTTGTATAATAAATCAGTCTCATAAAATTTATATATTATTCTCAAAAGAGAATATACTAACTAAAAATGGGTAACTTGAATTAATAATTAAATTAATTACCAATAAAATTACACATTAATAATTGTCTTAGCAAAATCACAATATCATGTACTCAGTTGATACCGAATTAATATAAATGATCCAGCTAGAAGGTGAAGGCATTTTGGGGAATCCCTGCGAGTAGCATTGGCTGATTCAGTTCAACACAAGAGCAACATTAATACAGGATAATGTAATAGTTTATTGAACACAAAGTACCAAACAGAGCAAAGCACGATTCACTACTATAATGTACAACAAACTATGTGTGTGTGTGTGTGTGTGTGTGTGTGTGTGTGTGTGTGTCGCGTTGGGCGTGTGTGGAATTTCCATGTTCTCCTACGTGTGGGGGTTGCCACGGACACGTGTTCAGTGAGAACAAAGAAACTAAGATGGAGGGAGGTTTGAATCTAGCTTTTGCTGGAGCTAGCTAATGGCGGCACATGGGCCATACCATAAACATAAGGGATAGCCGTAAACTTAAATGCGTGTGCGTTGAGATCAGCGTGCAGTGTTAATATTACGGCTGGTTAGTGTTTAAAGATAGATCGCATGCAAGATACACTCTGTGCGTGGATGCATTACACCTAACGCAGCGCGGTGGATGGCATAAAACCATCCAAAGTAAAACGGTTAACACAAAACTTTTACAGAACACACATTAACCTTTCATTAGCAGTTACATACATCCAGTCATATACATGTTTCTTTTGCTAACTAATATGCTACAGGGCTCGAAATTAACTTTTTTACTTGGTAGCACTGGTGCTCCCAACTTCAAAAAGTTAGGAGCACCAGCAAAAATTTAGGAGCACCCACCAAAATGTAAGGAGCACCAACAATATATGTAAAAAAAATTTTTTACGCTCTCACGCTTAAAATGTGTTGACTCCGTTGCAAACGCACTGTTACCTGCGATCTCCGTCCCACAGGCTTTACAGTGTACACAGTGCATTGCACCGTTGTCATACCTAAGCTAAAGCTAACGAAGTCCGAAGTCCTTCAGCCACTCTCTCCGAAAAGTGTACGCCGCCTTCGCTGCTGGTGCACCCACATCGCGCATCGCCAACTGTTTCAGCAGCCACGGCGACTACATCTGTTACGTTTTTAGTAACGTTAACGTTACTAAAAAATGCCGTAATCGTTCGCTTCATATTGTTAGCTTTCGATAACGCTAGCTAACGTTACCAATTTAGCTAGTTAGGTAACGTTAATAAATTGATAATAAACTTTTGTCTTCAGCAGGTAACATTAGTTAACGCATTAGCTCTCTGTGTCACGTGACAGTGGAGTGCCGTGAAAGGTAGTGATTGAAGGCTAATCTTAACCAATCTAAAATCAGCATTAAAGGTAAGAACGTCAAGCTCACGTTTGATTGGTTACAATGGTCACTGTCAGAGAAAGGGACGTTCGACTGGGGGGGAAAAAAAAAGGTCGCACCAGAACAATTATTTGCACTCGCACAAATGCTCCCAATTATATTTCGAGGTCGCACAGATTACATTTCGGGAGCATATGCGACCAAAACGGTCGCAATTTCGAGCCCTGTGCTATTGTCCATGTTACAGCCTTACTTGAATTAAAGTCCGTTAAATAGGTTCCTCCGTTGGATCGCACACTCACGATGAAAAGGGGAAATCCAGTCGCCCTTTTCCAGTGTTGGCGAGTTCGCAGGCTTGTGATAGATAGGGGAACTGGCCGCCTCATCGTGGGTCCCTGGAACAGGTTTCTTTCGTCGTTCATACGGGATAATGGAACCAGTCGCATTATCTCTCCCGAACTATGCAGCACCATCCTACTGCAGACCGCTTGCCTCTTTGGGTCTCGTCTCCAGTCCTCCGTGGCCGATAGCCAGGGGTAGATGAGCCCGCCTCGCTCGGTTGGGTCGGCGCCATGGGCTGCCGATGCTTCCTGTAGAGCGAGGGCTCGGACCCCGGGCCCAGAGACGAGACACGTTCAGCGGACAACTGGCCCGGAAGAAAACTGCGGGAAGAACTGGGGAGAACTGGCTGTGTTGCTCATATTATAAACTTTATTGCCAGTCGCACATTCCACTGTGTAGTATAACGTTACAGTGCGGAAATTAGTGGTGGGCGGATCGATCCAAAATATCGATAGTATCGATACCAACGTTGGTATCGGTATTGATCAATACTTGCGTGATGAGATCGATACTTAAGTTTCAGTTTCTCTTCTCTACGTTCAGTACACAACTCCCGTTACATCCTAGTGGTTGTGCAAACACCGCTCCTCTCTCACTTCGCTCATGCTCACTTTGCTCCTCCCCCCCTCCTTCCCTGCCTGCTCATTATTATGCTGTGAGTTCAGCAGCGCGCTGGCTGCATGATGGCAGAGAGAAAGGGGAGCGCCGTTTGGAGTTATTTTACAGTTATAGACACAACTACTGCAAGCTGTGATGTCTGCAAAAAACAAATTTGGTACTGTGGAAACACGACAAATTTATACAAACATATCAAAACACACCAAAAAGAACACTCCGAGCTGCAGTCCAAACGGCGGGAGGAGGAGGGCCCTCAAACCACAACCAGACCCCCGGCCCCTGCACCAAGACAGAGGTCACTAGCAGAGGCCTTTCAGCATGGTCAACAATATCCAGGTGATTTATATAAGTGAAAATAAGATTTAGTCATCTCCAGCATTAGTTAATGTTATTTTTCAGTGTAGCCTAATTGGTCATCATAGTTGTAATTTTAGCAGGCTGATTAAATATAGACTATTCTGACAGTCACATAATATTTTCAGCCAGTTGAAATAAATCTAAATTAATTATTTTATTGGAACTGAAAAATATATACCTATATTAAGATAAATGCCTCAAACCTGAAATAATAATATGGCTGAATATAATACATACAGGGAGAGAGAGAGAGAATCACTTGTTGATTGGTGCGTAGAAAACAGGAGAAAGGCGCTGGACCCTGGCAGAGGGCCAAAGTTGTAAACCCAGCATTCGCTACTGGTAAAAAGTATCGTATCGGTATCGGTATCAGCAATACTGGCCCTGTATTTACTTGGTATCGGATCGATACCAAATTTTGCAGTATCGCCCACCCCTAGCGGAAATCACAACTGGTGCAACGTTCTACGTCACTTCCAACGTGGAGGAGGAGCCTCCTGTGGACTGTATGGACTTGTAGTTCTTATTGTCCCTACAATTATTATGCAGGGGTGTTTTTATTTTATCTAGGAAACTGGTGGACATTTGATTTTATATCCTGTTTGCATATACCAGGACTAATTTCTGGCTAATGGGGCTCTGGTGGAATACAAGATTCACTGTGCTGCTACATGGGTTTGGAGAACTTTTTGGGGACCATGCGTAGTTAGTTGTGTAATATGAAACAGATCAAAAACACATCTAGAAATGAACTTTTATTACTTTTATTAAAAATTATCAAATTTTATTGTAAAACTTAAAAAATAAATCATATTGAGACATTTCTGGAACATTCCCATTTTGCACAAAATGGTTCACCTGAATTTTTTTTAATTGTTTGAGATATTGACACCATATTTTTAGCAGAGATAGGCAGCATATTGAGGAATCACAAATGGGAGTTATTTTCTCCATAGCTTCTGTATCAGGTAAAAATTCAGAAAGTTGAATGTAGGTACCCGATTTTTAGTTTTTCCACAATTTCTGTACATAAATTGTTGTAATTAAGTAGCAAAAGGTAGACGTATATGAATTCTGACTGCTTAGTCATAATAGTGTTTTAATAAAAGCTATGAACTGAAAGGGTTTGTGCCGAATTGCGATGAGCCAAACGCGATAACAGAAATAAGGGATATAAATAAGGGAAGTCCCTGGCAGTGCCAAATAATAACACACCCCTATAAAACGGGCTAGCCACGTAAACACGGGCACAGATAAATCTCAAAATAGCGAATGCTAAAGAGATGGCGAAAGAGGAACAGAAAAAACAAGACACCTTCGGTACGTGGCTATAACGCCCGATAAATGGTGAAACAAATGAAATAAAAATAAAACTCACACTCAGAAATGAGAGAGTGAGAGCGAAGGAGAGAGAAGAGCATTAAGGGAAACTAAACCCTAATTCCCCTAGGCTTCTAAGTAGAAGAATGTCTGCACTGTGTAATAAAAGAAAATCTTAATTCTCACAAAAGCAGAGAGACAAAAACTCACTAACCCTGACCTTGTGAAAACACGAAATGACAAAGAAGCGCCTGGAGGCGGAAGTGAGGGGTTTAAATACCTGAGAGGTAAAAGAACAGGTGAAACGGATAATTAGCGGGGAGAAGGAAAACTCCGAAATGGAACGCAGAAAAATCCGATAGACTGAAAAGAAAAAATGGGAAAGAGATAAAAACCGTAGCAACAGAGGGAAGATAGGTGAAAACCATGACATGAACCATATTTGTAGCATTTACAGTTTTTGAGATAAACAGCTTTGTTTGTCACTAGTGAAAACATACGAGAATTGGCCTATTTTGCCCTTGGTAGGAAGAGGTTAATGAATGTATGATTCCAAGTCATGATTCTAATTGACTCTGGATTGACGTAGTAAAATCTTAAGACCTGATTTTTACTTTATTTTGACTTAGTTGATCCATCAGTTTATTGTTCGACTGACCTATCAACGAATTTGGCGATTTAATTGAGGATTGTCATTTTTAATAATAATTATTAAATTAAATCTATTAAATATAATTAAATGTAGGTTGAGTGAGGGGCTTTAGCACTTGATACCACTTGTGTTGTAGTGCTGGGCATTTTAACAAGGGCATTGAGTGCTGGAACTGCTGGATTCAGGAAACAAACAAATTTTTACTTATTCCCTGACAAATTATATTTAGATATGTGTATTTTTACTAATATAACTAATATTAAATTAACTAATATAATAACTAATCAATAATACTGTATATATAATTGTAATTAATCACTAATACTTAGTCTAGATGGAGTGACCCTGGGTGTGGTGAGTTGTGCCCAAGCTTTCTCAGAAGTAATAAAACTAGCTTTACTAAGATTAGTTGGGAATCAGTAGAATGTAACAAGTGATGATTTTCTAATGCAAACATGAGTGACATGATATAAATGCTCAGAGGGACTAGCCTCTCTGTGGTACCCAGACACACATCTTTGTTGTGTGAAGTGACTTCTCTTCTGCAGAATAAGGAACATGCTGATTATTTACAGTTTTTGCCTTGTTCACCTTTTCTACCCATTTTTGGAGTCTTTCACTGCTCAAGGGATTGGAACGGCAGTTATGGCATCCGCCAATTTACGGCTTGGCGGGGCATGCCCCATACCTATGCAGCACTGAGAGTTTGGCACTTTTCAGGATTTTCTACAGAAATAACCACAATGACCACAGACTCTCAGCCCTTAAAAGTTTCTATGCATTCTGTACATTCTGTACTCACGTAACCACACAGAATTCGGGTACAACAACAGAATTCAGGGCGGCAGTGTAGTATAATGGGTTATCCCCATTGAATAACAACATTGCATACCTGCATCTCAAGCTTATCGACATATGGCACGAGAAAACTACTAACTCACGGTAATGGACCATCATCGACTGTATTATACCATCAGTTCAACAATCATAGCCGCAAGAGGCTACTCACTTTAAAAAATTTACTATAGCCTTCGAACATGTCATACTTCTGCAGACAATGTACTGCAAACACTATGAATTATAATAATACTAAGAATAATAATCTGTGGTAGGCTACTTTCTTTGACAGTAGTAAGCTATTATTATATCTTCCTTTCTGACACGCAGAGATTGCTGGGAAGTCTGTGTTACAATGTCAATGTGTCTATTTTTTATCATGTCATCAATGCAGAATGATATAGTCTACTCCTATTAGTTTTGCAGGTGGAATTTCACTACTGTTAGCTGAATACATTCCTTGTTGAGATACATCTACAAACAGATTTTATACAGTGCAATTCTGAGCTGTCGGTAATTGGACAGATGTTCTCATTCTCGTCAGGAGAGGGCATTATGGTTACATGAATGTCTGATCAGGAGATTATATTTGTTTTCTTTTCCATCTGGATCACTTTACACAGTTAAAATGTAACAGTTACTGCATATGGCAGTGCTAGCTGTATCAATGATCATCATTCATAGCATAATTCATAGCCTACCGCTATAGTGTAATAACGATTGAGCCTACTATGCAACACAAGTAGCCTATGTCAGTAATTGTTAAAGGGTAACAAAGCAATAATTAGATGAGTGTTATGTTTCTGTCATGTTTATGCCACATTTCATGTTTAGTTTGTCAGTTTATTTTCAGTTTGTCATGCTTGTGTTCTGTTTATGTTACGATGCAGTTCATTGGTAGCATACACATTTCCATGTTTTTCTGCAGCCTTGCATTCATGCTGTTTTCCCTCTCTCTCTTGCTGTCACTCAGCCTTCCCTAATTGTTTCATTTTCCCGTGTCTATTTACTAATCTACTAACATTAGATCAGGATTGGGTAATACTAACTCTCTAACCATGTGTTCATGTTTACCTTACGTTTCTTGTGCATGTCATTTACTAATTTACTAACGCT
Source organism: Synaphobranchus kaupii (assembly GCA_029718625.1). Classification (NCBI taxonomy): domain Eukaryota; kingdom Metazoa; phylum Chordata; class Actinopteri; order Anguilliformes; family Synaphobranchidae; genus Synaphobranchus; species Synaphobranchus kaupii. The sequence goes on along the minus strand of CM056378.1, from coordinate 79,079,301 downwards.
ATGTCAGGATAGGTTTATTACTAACGATTACTAATTATCTTGTTACCTCGTCAGCCTTCCACACCTGATTCCCCTTCGCATACTGCTCTCAAGCTAAGTGTCTGCACCTGTCTACACCTGCATATAAGATCAGTTTTCATGTCTTGTCTTCGCGAAATTGTTGCCTGTTAGTTTACTACTGTCACTTTTGAGCGTTATCCATTGTCTGACTTTTGTTATTGATCCAAGCCTGTTTACTGACCATTGTTACTGCCTGCCTACCGTTTCTACTGCCTGTTTTTTGACCACGAGTTTTGCCTGCTGTCTGTTTGTACCTCTGCCCCGCGGATAGGACTTCGGTCTGACTCCTGCAACGTCCCACGACCTACGAACTCTGCTTAACCCCTGAATTGTACTTCTGCTCCGCTGACAGCTACTGTGGTTTCTGAACTTGTGCATGGTGTACCGATTCCGAGACTGCCTTCTCCCTCGGTACTATACTTTGGTTTTTTGACTGGATTTTCTGTGGATGAACTTTGCTTGTGTGACTACGATTTTTGGATTTCCCCATAAAGCCCTTGCGGGCATTTATTATTACGTCCGTGTTCTGAGTCGTGCATTACGGGTCTAACCCGCACACACCCGTCTCAATGAGAACTGATACATTTGGTTTGTTCTAAGTGTAACTGATTGATCCTGGTCCAAATCTTGACATTTTACTGCAGTCAGAACAAAACACCATAAACCCAAAGGATCTGGCTCAAAAGGGTCTCTAGTGGTAAAATGTTAGGTACTGCACGTCCAGTCTGTCATTGGCCAGAAACTTCATCCAGCTGACGTATTCCTCCCGGTGACAAAATTGAAACTTGTACAGCTACACCCTGAAGTTTTGGAGCGAGGGCGAGCTACGCCCCAGCTATAAAAGCGAATCTCAGGGGTTGCTCTCACCGTTTTCTATATAGTTCGGTGGTTGATCTGCGTGGACGGAGAGGAGATAGGAGAGAGAGCGAGCAAGCGATATATATATAGCTAGCTTACAGTTTAGCTTTTTTGAATATTCTAGTAAGTTGTAGTAACCTATTTTTGAACGAGAGGAACGAATCCGTGAAGGAACCATACATGCTGTTGTGATGTTCACTGGGTCCAGATTCTCCCGAGTTTGGCACAATAATACGCAGTCGCTGTAATCTTCGTATTGCATTGAACACTTGCCTGAGTATAATTAAAAACATTTAGCTTTCTAAGCGCCCAGCTACATCTGAGAAACGCTATAGCTCTTTGCGTGAAGCAAATAAAACGTAAACGAAAGAGTAGCCTACATTTTCAGTAGGACCCATTATTGCATTTCCCCACAGAGACGTCACATTCTTTAAAGACAGAGTCGCAAATTAGGTCGTGGCTCTGAAATTCCGAATCGCCCTATCTAGCCTACTGTGTCCTGTGTAGCCTACTAGCATGGCCAACTCTTTAGTGACATGCAGTAGCTATGCAATAAATATACTCCATATTATCAGGGAAAATCCGGAAATATATCATTTAAGTAGGCTACACTACATTTAGAGAACATTATATACAGTTGAAGTCAACCTACACTTAGGTTGAAATCATTAAAACCCATTTTTAATAACCACTCCACAGATTTCATGTTAGCAAACTATAGTGCTGGCAAGTCAGTTAGGACATCTACTACCGACAACCTCCTTAACCATAATATGTTATGTGTATAAGTGTATGTACAGATCCTTTCCAAAAAATTTGAATATCGTGGAAGTTTTTTTTTTTTTCCATAATTCCATTCAAAAAGTGAAACTTTCATAGATTATAGATTCATTACACACAAAGTGAAATATTTCTAGCCTTTATTTGTTTCATTTTTCATAATTTTGGCTTACAGCTCCAGAAAACCCCCAAAACAGTATTTCAGGAAATTAGAATAGGGTGTCGAAAATCAGCATTTACTTCAGTTATTTCAGAGAATGAGTGGAGTTGGCTTGACTTGAGGAATCCGACAGTTGTAGCCCATGTCCCGGATACGTCTGTACGTGGTGGTTTTTGAAGCACTGACTCCAGCCTCAGTCCACTCCCTCTGCATCTCCGCCAAATTTTGGAATCGTCTTTGCTTGACAATCCGCTGAAGCCTACGGTCATCTCTTTTGCTTGTGCACCTTCTCCTGCCACATTTTTTCCCTTCTACTAAACTTTCTATTGATATGCTTGGACACTGCACTCTGTGAACAGCCAGCCTCCTTAGCGATGACCTTTTGTGGCTTACCCATCTTCTGGAGGGTGTCAATGATGGTCTTCTGGCCAATTGTCAAGTCTGCAGTCTTCCCCATACTGAGATAAACTTTGCAGGTGTTTTGAGTAAATTAGATGATAGTGTGACACTCAGTCTAAAACATTCATTCTCTTTTTATTGGTTATTGAATCAGGCAAAGAAGAATGGCCTAAAAATACTTTGGTCATACAGTGCCGGTTAATGATGAAATTAAAAATCCATGGCACAATGTTCAGAATGATATTGGTAAGATAACTAGGTTCCTACTTGCTAGTCTCAAAATTATGATGCAAGGGGTGCAATATTACCCACTACTTTGAACACCAGGATTACAGAATGGTGTAATTAGGAGGTTACATTAATGTATGTGGATATTTTGTGGATTTACAGTGTTTGCTGTGAAATAGAAATATATCTTGAGAAGATGCAAATGAGTATGTCAATATTACTACAGCTGCCCAAACTGTGTACATAAAAAAGTATTGCAAGTGCATAAAATAAAGAGTTTTTAAGTGTTCAGTGAAGTGCAGTTACAGTAACCCCGCCCCCCAAATAAACAGCTCATTATGTGTTACTTATTATCAGGTTATATCATTGGACACCAGGGGGCGTTTACACTTCCAGCTTCTTCTTCATGCCCATTTTGTAGAGAATCTGGTAGCCATCGTCCCAGCCGTAGATGAGCTTCTCCTGGGGGTTGTACTTGAGGCTGGAGTGGGCGCTGTATCGTTTTGGGAAGTAGACCAACGGGGCCTCGTCGCTGGTCACTAAGCCGTTGATGTCGAAGACGCACTGCACGCGTGAGCGGCTGGCCAGATTGGTGTTGTACACCACGTACACCGTGCCGCAGATGATGAAGCCCGCCTCAGCGTTCTCTCTCGGGCAGGGCGTGTCCCTCATCTCCTCCACTTCCAGCGTGTCCAGGTCCATCTTAGCCAGGCCGATGTAGCGCTCAATATCCCGCGTTGCAAAGAGAGCCCACAGACTGCCCTCATCTGCCATCAGGTCAATATAGGTCTCAGGAGAGAGTCCGTACACAGGCACCTATACAGTACAATCCAAAACAACATTAACTTAATGGTTCTGAGAACTCATTCTGGTGCGCCACAGGTTGTGCCGTTTTTTATTGTTACTCAGTAGTAAATTGCTCAATTAAAACAGTTGATTACACAATGTTAACCTGCTTTCTTGCGTTTAAATTTGTCGATGATTTTAAGGGGAAAACAAAAACCAGCAGACTGCAGCCCAACAGGACCTAAGTGGATAATTACTGCCCTCGGGGCTGCATTGAATCACAAACAATGGGGCTAAGAAACACTCAGAAACAAGTTTCACATGACACAGACTAAATGTGTCATGCTAAAAACATCTAAAATATGCGTGCAATACATATCATATTACAAAAAAAATACACATTACAAAATTTCTTGCTGGTTTTATAGTAGCAAAGAAAACTATTTTACAACTCTGGGTAAATCCAGATACTGCATTGAAGAAACTTATTGCGCATTTACCTCTCAATATATTGTTAATTTAGAGCATACAGTTAAATTTAATAAAGCTAGACCAACAACACTGTAGGCATGGGTTAAGTTATATACTTTTTATGTTTTTGAAACTCGACAAAAAATGTTGATCGCAAATGTATTATAGTCCTGTTGACGAGGTGGATCCCCGCAAGCATGTCTGGCTGCAACTGTAATGGGGCGTGACGTGTGAGATGGGAGGAGCCAAACGCAGCAAGGGGATTCATTAAGCCCTTAGGCCACTAAGGCGGGATACCCGCAGATAAAGGAGGAGATAAGACAAGGAACACAAACACCACTACAAACGCTACTAACCGGCTCACTGTCAAACGCCAAGTAGAGCGCAAGGACAGGAATCTGAACAGCCAGAAATAAATACGCGCCCTGTCTCGATAACGAGACAAATCAGGACGGGCGAGTAGCGTAAGGACAAACATAAAACACAACACAGTGCAAAATAATATGATAGTATGAGTGGAGGCGAAAGGAACAGATCCAACGTTCCCAGGCTACTCTCAAACTCGCGGTCAAACACAAACGTGTCCACAAAATCGCCCAATCCTCCCTATAGGAAGACATGCGCCAAAAGACGAAAAGAACAGCAGTTCCAAACAAAATCGTCAAACTCCATGCAAGGAGAAAAGGCACCGAAAGGAACGAAAGAGGACAGGCAGTACCAGACATTTACCGGCTAGACCAACGCGAGAAGAATTGAAAATAAGCGCCCTGCCTCTCTGTATGAGGAAAATAATGAGGCGCACAGGAACAGAGATTTAACGTTCCATGGCGAGAATAATAGGCTCGCAGTCAAACGCAAACATGTCCAAAACATCGCCCGGTCTCACTAAGAGACGAATTGCACCGAAGGGCGAGCAGAACTACAGTTCTGAACAGAATCGCCCAAATCTCCATACACGGAGACAGAGCACAAAAGACGATGGGACAGCTGCACCGAAACTATCGGCTAACTGACTTACACAAGCACAAACACAAGCCCTGCCTCTCAGTAACGAAAAATGTAACGAGGCGAACAGGAACAGAGATTTAACGTTCCATGGCGATATAAAAAGGCTCGCAGTCCAATGAATAAAACCAAGAGGGTAAACACCCGATCTCCCAGGAGAGAGAAGCATTTTACAGGTGAGCCGACGAAGCATCGTCGTCCCATAACTTTACTATCCACAGACTAACGCAAGCTTAAATAGGAACAACCGCCCTAGCCTCTCAGTAAAAAAATATAACAAAGCGAAGGAACAGAGAGCTAAAGTTACCATGCTACGCGCAGTCACACAAACATGTCCACAACCTCGCCCAAACTCCACACAAGGAGAAACACACCCGGCAAACGAACAGAACATTAGTTCCGAAACAAAATCGTCCCGTAGGTAAAAAGGACGGAGGACCGCTGTAATAAAGACCAACGCAAAATAGCACGACAGCCTCTCAATATAAAACAAAAACCCTGAGTCACAACAAAGGGGAACGTAGTCCACGAGAAGGAGACAACAGGGAATAAACGTACCGAAGCTACTTACTGGCTCACAGTAACCCGGAATTGAGTAGAAGCAAAACGCCAGGTCTCTCAGTAAGAAAACCAAATAACAGGCGAAAAAAGGAACAAAGAACTGCTACTCTATACTTCTACGAGCTAATAACTAAGTAGAAGCGAAACGCCTGATCTCCCAATGGGAAGACATGTGCCGAAGGGCGAGCAGAACTACTGTTCCGAACAGAATCGCCCAAAACTCCATACACGGAGAAAAAGCACCAACAAGACAAAATAGAGCAGAGATTTTACGGTCCCAAACTTCTACGAGATAATCAACTACCAAGCCAGTAAGAAATAAGCCCTGCCTCTAAACAGAGATGCAAAAAATAGGCGAGTAGCCAAAACGGTACGAGAACTCACAACCAACAACACCACAGTACAAACAAAGAACAATAAACAATTAATGTCGAAGCCCCGAACGAAGGAAACGGTAGGCTTATATATCTCTCCGGCCACTACACAGGTGAAAATGCTTAACCAATGCTCCGCAAACTCAGCAGGGCGGAGCAAGCATCTATCAAAAGGACAGCGCCCTCGCGTGGCCACAGAGGAAAACGACCGCATGGGGAAACAGGGTTGAAAACCATGACAGGACCCCCCCTCTAAGGGGCGACCCAGGCGACCCCAGAAATAAAAACCATGCGGAAGTTCCTAGAGAGAAATACCCGACAAAATACATACAAAAAATTTTTTATTTTTTTTTTGGAAGGGAAGGGAGGGTGGGACTAAGGGTGAGGGGGGTGTGGAACTAACTAGTGCCTGGCTAAAGCACCCTGGGAAAAACCTCAGCACCCTGGTTCCTGGCTGCCTACTCAAAACTTCACTATGCCTCACTGTCTTCTTGAGGCGTGCCGGGCAAGAGGCGACTTTAAACGCTTAAACTCAAGGGCAATGGCCTACAAACCGAGACCAAAGCCCTTGAATGCGTACCCCTGACAGGGATAAAATCCCCACCCAGGATTACCTCAAAAATAAAAAAGGCAAAATAACAAAGTAGTGGGCCGCAGGGAAACCAAATAAGGTAAACTGGCCCACTCGGCGCCTACCTACCACGGTAGCTGGAAAATAAAACAAACCCAAGGGATCCTAACAAAAACCAAGACACAAACCACAAAGTCAGCCATTAAAACTCCTCTTAATAAAAAAAAAATCCCCTAAAAAAGCCGCTGGCCCCGGTAATGGCTTCGACATTCTGTAATGGGGCGTGACGTGTGAGATGGGAGGAGCCAAACGCAGCAAGGGGATTCATTAAGCGCTTAGGCCACTAAGGCGGGATACCCGCAGATAAAGGAGGAGATAAGACAAGGAACACAAACACCACTACAAACGCTACTAACCGGCTCACTGTCAAACGCCAAGTAGAGGGCAAGGACAGGAATCTGAACAGCCAGAAATAAATACGCGCCCTGTCTCGATAACGAGACAAATCAGGACGGGCGAGTAGCGTAAGGACAAACATAAAACACAACACAGTGCAAAATAATATGATAGTATGAGTGGAGGCGAAAGGAACAGATCCAACGTTCCCAGGCTACTCTCAAACTCGCGGTCAAACACAAACGTGTCCACAAAATCGCCCAATCCTCCCTATAGGAAGACATGCGCCAAAAGACGAAAAGAACAGCAGTTCCAAACAAAATCGTCAAACTCCATGCAAGGAGAAAAGGCACCGAAAGGAACGAAAGAGGACAGGCAGTACCAGACATTTACCGGCTAGACCAACGCGAGAAGAATTGAAAATAAGCGCCCTGCCTCTCTGTATGAGGAAAATAACGAGGCGCACAGGAACAGAGATTTAACGTTCCATGGCGAGAATAATAGGCTCGCAGTCAAACGCAAACATGTCCAAAACATCGCCCGGTCTCACTAAGAGACGAATTGCACCGAAGGGCGAGCAGAACTACAGTTCTGAACAGAATCGCCCAAATCTCCATACACGGAGACAGAGCACAAAAGACGATGGGACAGCTGCACCGAAACTATCGGCTAACTGACTTACACAAGCACAAACACAAGCCCTGCCTCTCAGTAACGAAAAATGTAACGAGGCGAACAGGAACAGAGATTTAACGTTCCATGGCGATATAAAAAGGCTCGCAGTCCAATGAATAAAACCAAGAGGGTAAACACCCGATCTCCCAGGAGAGAGAAACATTTTACAGGTGAGCCGACGAAGCATCGTCGTCCCATAACTTTACTATCCACAGACTAACGCAAGCTTAAATAGGAACAACCGCCCTAGCCTCTCAGTAAAAAAATATAACAAAGCGAAGGAACAGAGAGCTAAAGTTACCATGCTACGCGCAGTCACACAAACATGTCCACAACCTCGCCCAAACTCCACACAAGGAGAAACACACCCGGCAAACGAATAGAACAATAGTTCCGAAACAAAATCGTCCCGTAGGTAAAAAGGACGGAGGACCGCTGTAATAAAGACCAACGCAAAATAGCACGACAGCCTCTCAATATAAAACAAAAACCCTGAGTCACAACAAAGGGGAACGTAGTCCACGAGAAGGAGACAACAGGGAATAAACGTACCGAAGCTACTTACTGGCTCACAGTAACCCGGAATTGAGTAGAAGCAAAACGCCAGGTCTCTCAGTAAGAAAACCAAATAACAGGCGAAAAAAGGAACAAAGAACTGCTACTCTATACTTCTACGAGCTAATAACTAAGTAGAAGCGAAACGCCTGATCTCCCAATGGGAAGACATGTGCCGAAGGGCGAGCAGCATGGGCCGCGGAACGGTAGGGGCCACCCGTGCCATGGCCCGACCTACTTTTTGAGGATTGACGTCACACCAGCTAGCTAGACAGCACGCAAAAGCACTAATCAGCCCAACACTAGAGCGTCTTGAGACTCTCGAAACACTAAAATATCTTTGCTGTAATGCTAGTGATGTAATTACGTAAAACAGCACGTTATGCTTCGATTGACCAATCGCTGCACGTTACATTGCTACGCGCGCATAACTGCTAGTGAGACAAGCTAGAAAAGAAAATTGCAGAGCGCCAATTTGAAGTACACAAACTCCTTAAACTGTACTTCACAATACCCGTAACTACAGCAACAGCAGAGAGAAGCTTTTCTGCACTTCGACGTGTCAAAACTTACCTTAGGTCTACAATGACACAGAGGAGACTGAATGACCTACTGGGCGCCCACACCCACAGAGAGATCCTCGCACGAACAGACATTAAGGCGATTGCAGCGGACTTTGCAAAGCAAAATGATCGACGCAGGCAATTCTTTGGGAAGTATGGAGACTAATAAGGACTGAACATAGGCCTACACTAAGAGCAGCCACAGAAGACAGTGTTTATTTTAATGAAATGTCCTGCAAAATGGTCAGCAGACATTCGAGAAGTTTGAGTATTAATAATAAGGAAGGACTGACGAACATTGCCAAATTGATTTTCAGCTGCAGCCACAAAAGTGAGTGTTATGAGTTTATATTTCTTAAATAAAAATGTATCTATATTTGCAAATGTAAGTGTATACTGTGTTTCATTCATTCAGTTAGCGCACATAGCCTGCGTTTTTTGTTTAGGGGGCGCGGGTGCGCGTAGGTTTTTTTTTTAGTTGTGACGATGATGTTTGGCCCGACCTACCACAAATGTGTTCCGCGGCCCATGGCGAGCAGAACTACTGTTCCGAACAGAATCGCCCAAAACTCCATACACGGAGAAAAAGCACCAACAAGACAAAATAGAGCAGAGATTTTACGGTCCCAAACTTCTACGAGATAATCAACTACCAAGCCAGTAAGAAATAAGCCCTGCCTCTAAACAGAGACGCAAAAAATAGGCGAGTAGCCAAAACGGTACGAGAACTCACAACCAACAACACCACAGTACAAACAAAGAACAATAAACAATTAATGTCGAAGCCCCGAACGAAGGAAACGGTAGGCTTATATATCTCTCCGGCCACTACACAGGTGAAAATGCTTAACCAATGCTCCGCAAACTCAGCCGGGCGGAGCAAGCATCTATCAAAAGGACAGCGCCCTCGCGTGGCCACAGAGGAAAACGACCGCATGGGGAAACAGGGTTGAAAACCATGACAGCAACTGTCTGCGTAACATTTTAGACAGTAGCTATAGGCTATGCCGAAGAGGGGGGACTTCAACTGTATGTGGTGGGTAGTGTTATAGGCCTTTCTTGTTGCCTGCTCTTAATAAAATAAAGATAAGCCTCTGATGGTTATCTCTGGGCAGCTGTTCATGATAGCTTGGAGGCGGTTTCTATTTTTGACAGTGAGAGACAGCTGAAATAAATTCATGAATGTAGTCAATCCGGCAAGGTAACTTTCCAAGCAAATGTAAAAATGCAAAAAGGAGGCACCTTGTAAAATGGAGTGTCATAAAGTGATTTTCCACAAAATTGGCTTTGTGTCACTGAGACAAAAACTCCACTCAAAACTGGTGTGCACTCATTAAGTACATCAAGATAATCCGCATTAATCAACAAAATGTGTTAAATGCCTAAATCCTAATCAATGAATCAGTGTTAGCCTGTTTTGACATTGTTTCTCTGTCTTCCTCTAGTTAAAGTAAATTTGTGTGTGTGTGTTTGCGTGCACGCGCATGTATTAACTGCACTTTCAAGCTGAGCACCAAAAATCCATATTTAGCCTTTTTTTCCATATTGTGAAGCACACCTATTCATCCTGTGCTTTGATTTACTGTTATGTTGGTATTTTCATCAGTTCAAAATGTGTGTCATATCCCCAGGCTCGACGGGCCTCACCTGATCGTCGGCCGGGAACACGGCGCTGTCCGCCACTGACCCATTCTGCAGATCGTACTTGATCAGCTCGAACGTCATACCCTCCACCACATAGTAGGCATAGCCTTTGTAGACGGTGTGGCCCATCCCGCTCCATGGGAACGGGAGCTTGATTGGCCTGCCACGGGATAGCCCCGCGGAGGCCGCCAGGTCCCGCATGGTGCCGAACTCGTACAGCACATCCCCGCTGGTGCCGTTGAAGACGTAGACCTTCCCCGACCCGCTCGCCGTGTCTTTCAACCACACTCCCTTAGGACCGCCTGCCTTCTTCACAATCTTCATAGCTTTGAAGCTGGAGATCATGTCACTGCAATCTATGGAGCCAATTGTACTTCAGTACCATTAGCCGACCACAAACTGCATTTCAAGAGCTTAGAATTATATGCTTCTGTCTGTTTTATATATCAAGGCTATAATAGTTTTCAAGACACATGTTATAGCATTGTATGGGTCTACTATATCCCTTTATTAGTTTCAGCATATTTATAAATATACATTTTTAACTAAAATGTGAAATAGAACCGAATAATTATTAAGGTACCGGTTTATTAATTGTTTAGATAAGTGATCAAGATTTACCTCTGTTCTTGTTCTGGCAAGACAAAAGCAGCAGGAAAGCTCTCAGACTGGTTTCTTATGTCTCAGCTGCAATTTCTTTGCAATGACAGGTCTTTCCTGGTTCACTTAATGTTTCATGTTGCGTTTCGGTATGCTCAAGAGCAAGGTGTAGCCTGAGGCAGTCAATGATAACAAAATGAACTCATTGAAATCCAGTGGGAAAACTGGTTCTCAAAGCTGCATCTCATAAGGAAATAGAATATAGCAAGAATGAAACCAGATGAAAGAGTCAATTTCAAATGAACGGATACTGAGTTTTAAATTAAACCTACCAACCCTGGGTGTGAGCTGGTTTGTTATCATCTATTAATTTAACGCCATGGAAACAATTTGAAGACAAAATGGTGAACAACTGAACAATTCAAGAAGAAATGAAGGGTGCTGCCGACTGGGATCCTGAAACCAAACCCGTTATTCCAAGTATTCCCAGCAGAATAAACTTTTATTCAATTTGCTCTATGCTTCAAAATATCTTGAAACAACAGATGCCAGCATACTTATTCAATGTTTCTAAAGAAGAAAGAAATTGTACCAAATCATTATTTTTGGACTTCATCCCATCTAGTAACTGCTGACTTGTGTCTAGCAGTGCTCTCCATCTGGAGTGTGCATATCCTCTCACCTATCCACTTGGGAGATTTACTGTCAGTGTTTTAGAAGAACCCCTGATCCTAGTTTGCTAATCATGCAGTCCTGGCAATGTGTGTATACTGCCAATTAGTTTTGAATCTTCCATTATCCAGTTAAAGCCACTGTGAGCCTACCTGTGCATTATAAGTGCTTAGAGGACACTATCAGAAGAAAGGGTTCCAAAAGGCTCCTCTGTGTCTCCAGAGAGGAACCCTATCTAGTGCAAGGGTTCTTTGTAGGGCAAAATTGTTCAAGCTGGGAGCTTTCACCCTTTTCACACCTACCATAGAGGGTTCCATAAAGAACTAAAAAGGGTTCCCCTATGAAGACAAGCCAAAGAACCCTTTTTTTCTGAGAGTGTATGGGTCCTCTTCTCAGAGACTCACCTGAAAGCTTTTCATATTTAGCCATGTTAATTTCCTTCAGGGTTGTAATCTCCTGCTCAATCAGGTTCCTGTCCATGTCTACGCAGGGCGGTGCCAGGTTCTGGGTCTCCATGTAGTCCAGCTCGCGCTCCACTCGTTCAACGCGGGTGACCACGCCCTCCACGTCGGAGTGCAGGGCCTCGTGGCCCTCCTCCAAGTTCTCCGTCAGCCCGATCATCTGCTGCTTGAACTCACGCAGTTCCGAGGCGTAGCGGTTGGACTGCTCGTACCACACGGAGATGCGGCCCTGAAAGGTGAAATAAAGGCTTTCCACAATGCGCTCGACCCTCCTAAGATATAAGGTGGCCACATTGCCATAACTGCTGGAAAAAATTACAATACAACAGGTGTGTCGAACAGAGCTGTTATGTATGTGTTCATTCTGATGAAAAATTAGGTATTCAGTGACCAAAAGATAATATGTAGCTGTTGATGTGTATATATATATATATATATATATATATATGACATATATCTCACTAAATCAGTTTTGCCAGAAATCCTGTTTCTTTTTCCATTTAGCTAAATTTCCATACACTCTGGCTGCATATGTAATGTAATATGCAGCTCAGAATGAGCAATGAATGGATTTCCCATCTGCCAAATTTCCTACTTATTGGGCACACAGACAGCATACATAATGTACTGTAGGCATACCCGCCAGTCATCTCAGCTGCTTTCTCAAGATAACCTCTAGCTAACTTCCTGGGTCCTCAGCACTCATTCAGTCATACAATTCACAAACTGACATCGCGATCGGATAACACGCGTTCTTTGAAAATAACAAGGTTGGTTTTGTGTCATGTCGTGCTGCACATCGGTTTAGGATACCATCGTGCTGACAGAACAGTTTCTGTTGTCAGTTATCACAGCTACTAACTTTTTGTAATATGCTTTAATACAACATTGTGTTTAAAATTCTATGTTATAAAATGATAGCTGTTGCGTCATGACGTTCACAACACTTGCCCGAGACACTTCATAAGGCTTTGGGCTACCATGACCCACCAGAACAGCTTGAATCTTCTGTGGTATAAAATCTACCAATCTTGTTGATGGATGTTGATAACGCCATCTCATTCCAGAACCTCCCATAAATGCTCGACTGGGTTCAGGTCTGACTGAGAAGGTCATGGTATATGGATGACGTCGTAGTCATGCTCATCAAACCATTGGGTGACTGCACCTGCTCTGTGGATAGGGGCTGCTACAGCCTACTATGGTATCCTGCTTTGTAGAGTTCTCCACCATTCTTGATTAAACTACCTGCTCACACACTAGATTGAAGTTGAAGTAGAAGTAGATTTGCAGTCAATTGCTTTAGAGTTGCTCACCTGTTTGGCCTTGCATTTTGAATTAATTTTTTTTAAATAAGAGAAGACGGTAACATTTTTTGCTGTATTCAGACAGAGATGGTTACGTATAGAGATGGCATCACAGTATGAATCAAGTCCCTGTCCAGACAGGGTTGATGGTCAGCTGCCCTACAGACTGCACCACATGGTCTCCCCTGTTATAGCTTGAACTACTGTAAAGGCACAGACACCATGATGTAGGAGTTTGTGCTTCTGACCACAGTTTCCCTTTGCTGATGTCCTTACCTCAGAGTTCCATGCTGACATCACTGTTCCTCATGAAACATTGGCAAGTTCATGTTGTCTTCCTTAATCAAGCTCTTTCCAACAATCCAGAACAATCAGTGCACACTCAACTTCTGACACAATTTTTGCGAGATAAGAGCAGCAAAACTGACTTGAGAGTCTGTAGAACAGATTTGAATTTGTGTCTCGGAATTTTAAAATAATCTGCAAATGTGTATTCCTCAATTTGAACCCACACAAAAGATCCACACATCTGCAAATACATTTTGTAAAATAAAGTAGAAACATTTTTGCTGACATTTTTCATGTGAATATGTTTTCGCAACTTGCAGGTTTTACATGGCGATTACGCCCCCCCCCCCCCAAAAAAAAAAAATGTATTCAAAATGGATGTAGTCCTTGGGCTCAAATGCAGTAGTGTGACCTCAATAGCCTTGCTGTAGTGTGCAGGATGCTGGGAATTATTTCTGCATGTGATGGAGGAATGCACAGTGCATGCAGAGGGCCCTACAGTAGTGTGCAGGATGCTAGGAATTATCTGTGCATGTGATAAAAAGAATGCACTGCACATGTAATAGAGTACTCAAGTGAGTACGTCAGACGTGGGCGGAGTTTGTTTTCGGAAGTAAATTCCCTATGACAGACTTTGGAGACTATCGACAATTTCTTGAAATCTGATATATAGAATGAGCCGAAACGTTCCTGGATTAGTCTGTTTGGTATAAGGATATAGAGCATACATTGCATGTTCCAAGTTTTAGTTTTTAAAGTAATGATTAATGATTTGTAGTCTGGCTTGTAGTCCACTTTAACGGACTACATATCCATTACTGCAATGCACAGGCGGTTCTCGACCAATCAGATATCATCCTCTCGACATTTTTGGCAGTGCATACCACCTTGCTAATTCGGCCATTTTACTTCATTGAACTGTCCTGAGGGAATTATGGGACGTCGAGTTTTTAAACAGTGCCAGCGCTGGTATATTCACAAAAAAATACTAGAATGTAAAATATACTCGACGCTGGTCCAGAAAAACAACATATTTTGTTATATTGAACAATCCAGGAAATTGATGGTAAGACATAATCACTAGAAATAGTTTGAAAGTAAGTTTTAGTTAATGTCGATGGTCTAAATGAATGGAGAAGTCACTTCCGAAACCAGTGTGACGTAGTCACTTGAGTACTCTATGGAAGAATGCACAGTGCAGGGTTGAAATTCAACTGAATTCACATTAAATTGGGTTGTTTTAACCAAAGCATGCTGCAAGATCTAGAATTGCAGTTGTGTATTTTCCAACTAAATTTAAGTTCCATGTTATAGGCTAACTTTTGCAAAAAAATTTTTTTCTAAAATTCCCTTAACTTCCCATGGTAACTTTCCAGAAAGTTTCCGGAAATTTACCAGAAATTTTCCGCCCCTTTGCAACCCTATATGCTATAAACGTTACCAATTTCTTTTTGTTGGAATACCAGTGTGAATTCACGCAAACGGCATGCGGTTTTGTAATAGCAGCCTCAACTGTACTTTATTGTTTTTCATCCAATTAATATAAAAAAATTGCAGTAAACAACTTATGAAGTAAATTTAAGGTGTATTGGCTTTATTGACTGAAACTCGCACCATTTTATTAAAAATGTGACGTTACGTTGCCAAAAACACTGACAATGCATGTAAAGAAACATACAATCTAGCAGCAATGTGTGAATCCCTGTGATTTGATCGATATAACTTTATATATTTATGTATAAAACAAATCCCTCTGAATTAAATGAATATAGCTAATGTTACTATATTGTAACAATGGCAAGCTAGCCAGCAAAATTACATATAGCAGCTAGCTATCTATTTGTGTCTGAGATTAGCTGTTCCGAGTTTTTGTTGCTGTTGTATGGAATGGTGTCTGAAAGTGTTTGTTTAGTAGAATTATTGTTCCATGTGAGTAAATTGTTCTATATGCAGTACAGCAGGCTGTGCAAAATGAGCAATTTATGCATGACATAAAATGAGGGAGAGATAACATGATAACACGAGGATGAGTTTGTAGTTGATTATTATGCAGGGGTGTTTTTATTTTATCTATAGGAAACTGGTGGACATTTGATTTTATATCCTGTTTGCATATACCTAGACTCATTTCTGACTAATGGGGCTCTGGTGGAATACACAAGATTCACTGTGCTGCTGACACACACCAAAAACACATCTAAAAATGAACTTTTATTGCCAATATTGACAAATTATAAAGTTTTATTGTAAAACTTCATATTGAGACTTTCCTGAAACATTGCCATTTTTGGCACAAATTTGCACAATTTGGCAACATTCGTGCCGAAATTCCCAATATTTACAATGACGGACCCCTAATCTTCACCCATCTTTTTCCCTTTTTCAGTGAGTCCCCAGCTGCCATGGAAAGTAAAACTCATCAAGTCCACTCATGAATCGACTTGTTTATGGGATTATTATGCAGAGTCAGCAGAGTGAGAAGCAGGTTGTTTCTAGAGAGAGGGGGAGAGAGAGAGAGGTGAAAATAAAAAGATCAAGAGAAAAATGACATGAACAGTGAAAACAGACAGAGGGAGTGATAAAGAAGAAAAGGGTAGCGAAAACTGTAATAAGGAAAGAGAGAAAGTGTTAACATACAGGAGGATTGAGAGATGGATAAATAGAGAAATGTGGAGGGAAAGACAGGAGGTAGAGGAAGAGAGAGACAGAGTGAGACTGGTCAGAGATGACCTGCTTCTAGCATTCTCTACTGTATATTGCAGAAGAATTTACGACTTACCTCGATAGCCACCAGTCTCTGCTCCAGGTAGTCGATAAGGCCCTGGTGCTGGGCGCTAGCGAAGCAGAGAGTGGCGACGCTGAGGAGGAGGAGGGTTCCCATGGTGAGGAAGGGTATGGGGCAGAGAAGTTAGTCCGGGCTGTTTTGTGCTTCTGCTCCTGCTGCAGCAGCGGGCCTGTGCATGTGTGTGTGTGTGTGTGTGTGTGTGTGAGAGAGAGTGGGTGTGTATTTGTCTGTGTGACTGAAGGAGGAAGCTGAAGTTTCCAACTCTCCTTACACCACTCGCTTGGCAGGAATATTTTTATAAACACCAAGGGAGGGTGGAGTCTAGCCTAGCGCTCTCTCTACCTCTTTTTCTCTCTCCCCCCTCTCTCTCTACATGACTACATTCCCCATTGTGGAATCCCCTGCAGAACTGATAGAAATCAACAGAAACCATTGATTTTGAAGGGAAACCCAAATTTGTTTTTACAGGATTGAAGAGATGACAACATTGTTCAATGATGTATGTGTAGAGGGGGCCTCTGCTGGCCTTTCACACTGGATGAAATGTATCTGTTTATTTGTTTCAGTCCAGGGATGAAGTCTTCAGGCTCCTATTTTGGACTGCTGTGACCTGTGAAGATGCACAAGCTCATGTCTTTGAAAAAACACAGTATTTAATCCATCGCCCCTTGTTGCAGGATAGCGTGTACAAGTGTGCTCCCCACACAGAGGATGAAAAGTGTAATCCCCTTCTTTCCCTGTTGTACATGTATTGTTGTGGTACAGACTCTGGAATGGACCCAAATGCAGGACTCGGAGACAGACTCAAGCAAAAATCCAACAGGAGTGAAGATTTATTAGAACAGGCAAGCGAACAGACAGCCCCTCCACCCTCAACTTTTCTCAAGGGAACGAGTCTGCAAAAGAGCAGACTCTGCAAGCTCATATTACCCACAATTCACATCGAACGCCCTGTTCAGTGATAATCACGTTAATGTTTATTGCGGTATTACACATTAAAAGCGCATACAGAATGGCAAAGACGATGTCTAGGCTAATAAATACAGGTTAATCAAGTAGTAGGTTGCTATTTTGTATTTCATAGTTTAGCAAATTGCATAATGCAGTAGTGATGGGCAGTTCGGCTCTTTTTTCTGAGTCGGCTCGTTCCGTACCGTTCAGTTTGAAGAGAACTTGCTGTATTTATTGATATTTGTTATTTAGTAAACCAATTGCTTGACTGATAATTAGTGTAAACAGGTTGAGAGTTTAATCAGTTTAAAGGTAGGCTACGGTGACAGACGCTTTACATGATCCGAGATCCCATGATACGCCACTGTGCAGCAGCATGGTTAACTTCCGAGTATAGATGCATGGGGTGAAGTGGGTCTCAATTCAAATAACCCGCTCCGCCCTCGCTCCCTCCCACTCGCTAAATGCAAGTGTATACTCCTGTTTTTTTGGTATGTGCGTCACATCCTCCCAAGTGAAGTTTGCAAGTGAAGTTTACGAGGGTGGAGCAAAAACTGGATTGGGAACAAGGGGCCAAGACTGGGCTTTCGTTTTGAAGCTCACTTCCTGGTTGGGCTGGGAGCGGCAATTGTGCCGTTGCTCACTAGCGCCACTGCGATTGGCTCCAGTATAGGTCTTTCACCATGTAAGTCAATGGCAGCAATGTGGTCAAAATACTAGAACGAAAATTTTTCCCACAAAAAAATTTAATTGCAATAGGTACCTTTCCTTCATCTAATGCCTCTGCATCTGCTGATTTAAAAAAAAAATTTGTGTCGTTTGGACAGGGTCTTAACATTTGTTCAGGACAAATCAGAGGGACAGGTTGAGTCCTCTTCGGCTCCACGGAGCAGACACAGTTTGTACAAACTGGCGGCGAAAAATGGATCCGGAGACTCAATTCGGTTTTTATGAGGCTGTGGGAAGGCAATGGGTAACGTCACAGTCTATGATTGGACGCAGTCAGGGCTGGCGAAAATAAGAGGGCAGGACCGGTGTCATGAAAAATAAGTTCCCCCTCAGAAATAAGTTCCCCCCTTCAAACTCCATTGTAATTTGTGTACAACGTCACCATTTGTTGTGTACTTAAGGAACATTTTTTATCGGCAGACATCATGCTTATTCTGCATGCAATCATGCGTTTCAAGTGGCGCACGTTTAGTATCATTAGTTGTATAATTATTAGATTCCAGTAATTACATATAGTCAGAAATAGGTAGCTAGCTGTTTTAAATTAGAGCACAGATAACAAATTAGCACACCCAGTGTGCACGTAAACGTACCTAGGTTAGCTAAATTGATAATACATCAGTAACTAACCTTACGATCATTAGCTAATGAGCTAGTCTGCTGAGCTTGTTAAACTGAATACATCACTCTGTAGTTAAGTTAACCTTAACTGAAAATATAAGTGAAACTGTGGTCTTTAGCTGATGTGCAAGCAAGCTAACGTTAGTTGGTTAATAGCCATTTTAAAATATGACTGGTTTGTAGTCACCGTCGCTCATGGTAATGAGTGGGAGAACGCTCGCAAGTTTCAAGTTTGAAGAGGGATAGCTGTGCAGTGTAAGGTAAGTAGCCTACATACCTCAGATTTATCCACAGTTAATTCTCTTTGTTATGTATGTTATACAGTGGGGACCAAATGTCTGAGAACACTACCAATTCCTGACTGTTTTCATTAACGTATTTATAAAGGAATAATGCAATTATGGTAGCCTACTCTAATTACACTTATTATGGATAATAGTGCTCTAATTGGATTTTAGCTGCAGCAGTGGTTGAACAATGCATACACATACCACTATATATTTGTGTTATGAATTCAACTTAAAGAGATACTGCAGAGCCTTTTCTAAGGCCTTTTTTACCGCTTCAATTTGAACTGGAACTCGTGAGTAGGTGTGGTCATATGACGATGATGCCACGTAGTCATATTATGAATATTCATACGGTCAAGGAGTGAAAGGGTGTGTCTTGGTGAACTGACTCAACCCCACTGAACTCAATATGCTCTCTCCTCACTACTAAACAAACAACAAAATGGCGAGCGACAAGAGTGACAGCAGTATTGCAGGGAGTTTTGAGGTGGAGGAGTTTGAAAGGATTCCTTCGTGGTGGAAGACTCTCCTCGCGAAGATGTTGCTTGGGCAATACAGCCGTATTCATTCGAGCCACTGGCAGCAGCAGCCGCCACCCCGGCTGTATTGGTTGAGCAACGTCTTCGCGAGGAGAGGACCGGGGATGTAACCGAATGGTAGAGCTAACGTTACCTAGCTAAGTTAGCTTGTTTGTCTGCCTAAAGTAACATTACTATTAAATACATTCAAATACACAGCAAAACCCAGTCACACAGAAACGTTAGTATATTGAACATGGCTGGTTGTAGCGCCCTCATCCACTTGGTCTGGAGAGAATTGTTATCATTTATTAGCTAACATTATTCATGATAGCTAAGATAACTAGCTAGCTAGCTAAGTTACCAGTTCTCTGGACCAAACGGAACTAAACTCACACACAATAGACTGCCTTGCATTACCTAACTTATCGATACATTCCGTCTCTCTGCAGATTATGAAAGCGAACAGAGCCGGTGGCGTTGCACTGAGAAACGATACATCTCTGACTCCTTGGCATAATGCAGGCAAGTTAGCTAAAGATACCAAAGTAAGACGTTGTAGATGAATAACTCTCTATGGCTATGTTCACACTGCAGGTAAAAAGTGGTCCGGATCCGATTTTTTCCTGAAATGTGACACAGATCTGATTTTTTATGGAAGTGTGAACAGCGAAAATCACATTGAATCTGACATTTCCAATTCTAATTTGGGCCACTTTTGAATGTGGTATTAGATTGCGATACATAACTGATTGTGTCAAAGCGACCGCAGTCTGAACAGTCAGATCAGAATTAATGTGACTAAGTCATTTTTGATGTAGCTAGCAAGGCATTAGAATGTAGCGCACGGGCTAGTTAACTCACTATTATACAGGGTAGGTTATCAACAGATTCACATTATATTATCATGTGTTGTCATTTTAGATAAGTGGTAAATGTGCAGAGCAGTGGATTGTTTTGGACACAAACGATACACCATAATAAGTCGGAAGTAGGCTACGTTTTTTATATAATTCGCAGACAGCTGCGTTAACCATTTTGTGATTTAAAATAATGTTAGAACTGTCCATATATTGTCTTGGTTTGTTGCACGGTATTCATTATTCACGGTTTTCTCATGTCGCTGCTTACTGAACGTTAATGGTTGTCGGTCCAATAACGTGTCAATAGTTTAATCTAAGGGTGCGCAGTGTTGTTAGGCTATAGCCTAGGTAACGTTACACATGAAGTTGAACAGATGTGTCGTGTGATAGCTTTTTTATATTGTGTATTTTAACATGGCTGCAATGCTGTATTGACAAATCTGCATCCTGGAACTATCCGTTTTATAAATGTTATATCGACTGGTCTCACTAGCCAAACAGCCGAGCGCTCCATTTTCTTAACTCGCCCGTCCTCAGAATCACTAATTTCATGCCTTGCTTGAGTTTCACTGAAACCGCCCATGTCACGGTCCCCCCATTCCTGGCTCCGATCTCACATGCACGAGTCCCTCTGCACAGAAGTAGCAGCCATGGCAGCACAAAAAGCTCATAAAAACCTTGCATTTTTTACCCGTCTCCTTACCCTTATCATTAGCTCCACTGCACATCAACTTTAAAATTAACGCAGAAGCTGTGACTTTGATGACTTCCTTTTTGTTGTTTATTTCTGCAGGCTGTGTAACAGGCGCTATGTCGTTTGTTTTTGTTAATTTGCACGAGTCATTTGAGGAGAGCAATCGGTTCACACTGGAATCAGATATGGGCCACATTAAAAAATGTATGTGAACAGCCAAACAAAAAAAATCGGATCTGAGCAATAAATCAAAATGGAGCACTAAGGCCTGCAGTGTGATCGTAGCCTTAGTAGCTTAGTAGCTCAATATAAGTCGTTAACGTTAGCAGTAATACAACAAAGCAATTCGCATTTGAACTTGAACTAGCTAGTTAGCAGTACAAGGGTCTCAGTCTCAAAGAGGAAAAAAAAAAGTTGGTCTCTGCTTTTAGACCACATGCTCAGCCGAGACCACCCCTAGGACCGCCTCAACTCCACCCATTTTTATGTTAAGGATCTCGTGACGTCACGAATCTCCGGAAACCAGCGTATTGGTAAGCCTACACAAAAACTCAGATAATCTCATTTTTAGTCAAAATTGTTTTTTCGGACATAAACAGTTGTGTATGATCATAATCTAACCCAAAACATCGGTTTTCAACGAGAAAAGTCGTTTTTTGACTGCAGTATCACTTTAAATAACAGTTACCTAATATTTATTTTAATTACATAAGTTTTTTTCATATGTAAACCATGTCCTGCCTAAAATTATGAAATGAAGACATTTAAAAATGTTGTAAATGTTGCGCCTAAATAGAACAATAACTTTGTAGAATAGGTGCTTCTATCTGATGAAGCTTATTCCATAATGTTAGCTAAGCTATCGTATCGTGAATGTGACCCTCTGGCACTGTTCATTTTCAAACACATAACGTTAGCTACATTGCTTCAGCTGTTACAGTATGATCGAAACTGACCCGAACTACAGAGGGGTTGATTACACAGGAAATGGGGAAGGGGCCAATAAATCAGGGGGTAAGCTTTTTACAGGTGGTCTGGCGGGGGATGTCCCAGGACAAAAGCCAAACCTTTTGGCCGACCGTGTACTTGGGGGCAGGGTGTCGACGACAGTCGGCCTGGGCTTTCATCCCGGAGAAGTGTTTGAGGAGAATGGACCGGGCCCTCCTCCGGGCACGAGATACCAGGGCCTGCACTGAGGGAGTCTCTACCTCTCTCTCTTCCTCTGGGAATAGGGGTGGAAGGTACCCCAGGCAGCAGAGGAACGGAGGCATTCCCATGGAGGAGACAGGGAGGGAGTTGTAAGCGTACTCAATCCAGCAAAGACAGCTGGACCAAGTGGTAGGGGATCTCTCAGCAAGGCAGGGCAGGCCCGTACCCAGCTCTTGATTGAGGCTCTGTTTGGCCGTTAGTCTGGGGGTGGATCCCGGAGGAGAGGCCAGGGATAGCTCCAATAAGCACACAAAAGGACCGCTAAAACCTGCTGGCAAACTGTGGGCCCCTATCTGAAATGACCTCCTGGGGCAGACTATGAATGCAAAATATATGTTGGGCCATCAGTTCAGCTGTCTCCTTGGCGGATGGAAGCCTGGGGAGGGCTGAAAAGTGTGGAAAAATGGTTGACGATAGTCAGAACCATGGTGTTGCCATCGGAAGGCGGCAAGCCAGTGACAAAGTCGACCGCGATGTGGGACCAGGGACGATGGGGCACGGCCAGGGGTTGCAGGAGCCCACTGGGGCGAAGATTATCCGGCTTGGTCCGGGCACAGGAACTGCATGCCGTCACAAATTCGGTTGTCTCTTTTTTCATTTCAGGCCACCAAAAACGACGGGACAGGAGGGCCACCACAGTCAGACGGGAGCACCGTCTCGGGGCCTCCCTCCTCTTTGGGTGCTTCATGGAGACGGGACAACGTGTCAGGCTTGATATTTTTGGATTCCGGCCGATAGGACAAAGTAAATTGGAAGTGGGAGAATGAATAGCGACCACCGGGCTTGGTGAGAGTTGACTCTTCGGGCCAAACAAAGATACTCCAGATTACGATAGTCAGTCAACACAAGAAACGGGATGGAGGCCCCCTCTAGCTAATGCTGCCACCCCTCCAAGGCCATTTTGACGGCTAATAACTCTGTCTCCGATGCTGTAGTTTCTCTCTGGGCATGAGAGACGATGGGAGAACAAGGCGCAGGGGTGCATGGTATTGTCCTCCACACGTTGAGACAGCATGGCTCCCACACCAGTATTAGAGGCGTCCACCTCAACCACAAACTACCTGCTGTTGTTTCAGCTTGAGGAAGGCTGAGCTGTCCTCCTTGGTCCAGCTGAAGGGCATTTTGGTGGACGTGAGAGTTATCAGGGGGGCCTTCACAGAGCTGTAGTTGTGGATGAAGCGTCTGTAGAAGTTTGCGAATCCAAGGAAGAGTTGGAGTGTTCCAGGCGATGGTCACTCCTGAAGAACATATTCATTACATGCACTAAGTGATTCAACGCCTCCCCTTGGCAACGACGAATCCCAGGAACTGAACTGATGACTGATGGAACTCACACTTCTCCGCCTTGATGTATAACTGATTCTCAAGGAGGCGTTGAATCACTTAGTGCATGTAATGAATATGTTCTTCAGGAGTGCGGGAGAACAGAAGAATGTCGTCAAGGTAAACATATACAAACCGAGAGATCATGTCCTGGAGCACGTCACTGACCATCGCCTGGAACACAGCTGGGGCGTTTGAGTACCTGGCCATACCTTTCGGGCTCTCTTAGTGCCCAGGACTGGGTGTTGAAGGCCGTCTTCCACTCATCCCCCTCTCGGTTCCGCACCAGGTGGTAGGCGTTGCGGAGGTCAAGCTTGGTAACCATGCTGCAGCCTTGCAGAGTGGAGAAGGCAGATGAAATCAGAGTTAAGGCGAGACACGGCAGGCAGAAATGACGTTTTTGCATCCACTCATCAATTTTGAGATGTGTGGTTATTTTGCTTCTATAACATGTCTTCTTTAACATGCTATCATAAAAATGTCCAGACTGCACAGAAATATGTTTATTTTACTGTATTTTGTCTACTTAGGTCCAGAAATTTTATCCTAACTTGATCGAATGTTAGCATTTTTGAGTGAGCTATAGTTCCGCGACGTTTGGTAAAACAATGTAGTGTTACCTATCGTTGGAAAGTTCATTTTCTGTAGCCGAACAGTAGCTGATCCAAATATGGTTATTTCCTTTGCAGTGATGACTATTTGTGTAAAGACGAAGGGTGCTTTAATACAAAATGCGAAATCCCATTGGCTGAAGGCCATTTCTGGCGTTCTGATTCGCTAAAACGCATCACGTGATGTGTTCGGCAACTTCCGTGTTAGCTTAACGCGGCAAATAATGAAGTGGTGAAACAAAAGTTTGGCGAATGTAAAGCCGTGATCAAAATGGGCAAAACACCGAAAATCCGTGCAAAAGCGACACAAAAGAGACGTGAGCAATTACTTACTGCCAGAAGAAGCAAGGGAACTACATGTGATCGTAAAGATGACAACGAGCTTGTCAGTAGCGAGTCACCAGCTGTCTGCGTCAAAACGCAAAATTCAGGAGATGGGGAAAGGTGATCCGAAAATAGATGACAGGCCGGTCACACAACAGTGGCTTATAATGCACGTGTCGCGTTTAAATGAGCTGCTGGATGAATTGCTATGTCCAAATTGCATGGGGAACGGTCTACATATAAACATAGATCACCAAAACCAAGGGTTTTGTAGCAGTCTGTTGCTGCAGTGTAGCGAATGCAAATCGCAAAGAAAATGGATACAGAAAAAGCGTGTTTTCATCCTCACGTTTAGGGCTTGGATATGCTGCGCTAAGGAAAATTAGTAAAGTGTTAGGTATTCCATCACTACACTTGAAGACATATCAGAGACACGACAGGAGAGTGACAGGTAAACAGGGTAGAGATAGAGAAGCCTATTAGAAAGTGTAAAACAATCTATTTATTTACTGTAGGCTATATTTGTATTGTATAGTAAACAGGGTAGAGATATTAGAAAGTTAGAAGCCCATTAGAAAGTGTAAAACAATCTATGTATTTACTATAGGCTATATTTGTACTGTATAGTAAAATGTAGAGATAGAGAAGCCTATTAGAAAGTGTAAAACAATCTATTTATTTACTGTAGGCTATATTTGTATTGTATAGTAAACGGTAGAGACAGAGAGGCCCATTAGAAAGTGTAAAACAATCTATGTATTTACTATAGGCTATATTTGTACTGTATAGTAAAATGTAGAGATAGAGAGGCCTATTAGAAAGTGTAAAACAATTATTTATTTACTGTAGGCTATAATGGTATTGTATAGTAAACAGGGTAGAGATAGAGAAGCCTATTAGAAATTTTAAAACAATCTATTTACTGTATTTGTACTGTATACATCCCATAACACAGAATAATAAAGTGCAATTTCATGAATTCAGCATATCGTACTTCATTAATATTGCCACCAGTTTGTTTTATTGTTACAGTATACTTTTCCTTTTAGTGGCAGGGAGGGCAGACTGTAGGGTGGACTGTAGTCAAAAGATAAAATAATTATAATGAAACGTGCATCTTCATCCATTCTAAGAAGAGAAGACCTTCATCCACTTCTTGTCTTTTGTTTTATAGGTTCCATTGCCTTACTAGAACCAGAGTACTTTGTCACACAATCATTGCATGATTTCACAGCGTACAGTTTAACAGTGTGCACAGTTTGTCCGGTCATTCTGGCTAAGCTGCAAATCTGGTAACCCTAGCTGTAATCTCATTGGCTCTTACCTATGTATTTTGATTTAGATTTATTTTAGTTTTTTAATAAATGGAGATAAAAAATTATCTTAATTGACAATTATGACGAAGACAATTATCACATTATGACAAAGACAAACAGGTGGCACAAAAGGGTTGCGCAGTAACTGGAAGGCCCTTTGACTATGCCTGTGCTTAGTTGTACTTATTAACAAGTATATCTAATCAAGTAAGTATATATACAGTTTAGATGTGTTCAGTAGTGTAATAGGGCATTGGGGGGATGTGATTTAATGGGTTATTGTTGCTATAAAGAGTGATTTCTAGTCAGCAAATATTAAACTTAACAATAGATATCTTTAACGGCCATTTTCTCAAAATGAGTTTTTTTCAATACTCTGAACCAAAAATCTCAACTTCTAGATCACTTACATACACTAAACTTTCCATGTTCATTCTTAACTATATTCTGAAGATTATTACAGAAGGATTTGTTAATATATTGCCAATTGCCTGATTTATTACACACTTTGTTCTTAAAAACATGGCGAAAATGCATTTTTTATACCTGTATATAGCATTTTCTCATTTATAAAATGAAAAAAGCATGTATCCAAAATCTGTTCTGTAATTTCTTTAGTCTCTAATATGTTGTCAAAATAAAATAAAGATTTTAAGCCTGGCTTTATCCAATTTTTCTATTATTCATATATTTCTATCATTCATATTTAATGATGCCTTGCCTAATTTGCATATTTAAATGTAACTTTAAAAAGAACTTCCAATACAAAAAAGAATTGTAACAATGTAAGTAATCAACTGGTAAAGTTTCATGATTATATCTTGTAGTTAATTTTTTTCCCTATTCACCTGCAGTGTCTCGCCTTAAGGGATAACGGTTCTTGACCGTGATGTCGTTAAGTCCATGGTAGTCAATAAATGGACATAGTGAACCATCCTTCTTGCCCACGAAAAAGAACCCGGCTCCAGCTGGAGACGAGGAGGGGCTAATGATACCTGAAGCCAGTGACTCAGTGATGTACTTCTCCATGGCCTCTGTCTCAGGAACGGAGAGGGAATACAGGCGGCCTCTAGGGGGCAAAGTTCTTGTTAGCAGGTCGATGGAGCAGTCGAGGAGCGGTGAGGAGGCAGAGAGCAGGCTCGGGAGTGACTGAATGCCTGGCGGAGGTTGTGATATTCACTGGGCAAAATAAGCAAAATAAGTTAAGGTGTCTTCACAATATAAAACTTAAAGGGGGACTTTAAAAGCGGTCAAAAGTGGTGGTGCAAGACAATACCACGGCACCACTTGATTCAGAAGTTGACGGGTGTGTGCGCGGGTTGGACCCGTAATGCACGACTCAGAACACAAACGTAGTAATAAATGTCCACAAGGACTTTATTATAGGGAAATACAGAAATCGTAGTCACACAAGCGAAGTCCAAAAACCAATAAATCCAGCACCAAAGGAAAAAGCAGTCTCGTAATCAGTATCCATGCACAAGTTCAAAACCAGAGTAGCTGTCAGCGGAGCAGAAGTACAATCCAGGGGTAAAGCAGAGTTCGTTGGTCGTGGGGCGTTGCAGGAGTCAGACCGAAGTCCTATCCGCGGGGCAGAGGTACAAAACAGACAGCAGGCAAAACTCGTGGTCAAAAAACAGGCAGTAGATACAATAGGCTGGCAGTAACGATGGTCAGAAAACAGGCTTGATCTTAAACGGTAGTCAGACAAAGTAAACGCTCAAAAGTGACAGTAGTAAACTAACAGGCAACAATTTCGCGAAGACATGACATGAACACTGAGTTTATATGCAGGTGTAGACAGGTGCAGACACTTAGCTTGAGAGCAGCATGCGAAGGGGAATCAGGTGTGGAAGGCTGACAAGGTAACAAGATAATTAGTAATCGTTAGTAATAAACCTATCCTGACCTAGCGTTAGTAAATTAGTAAATGACATGCACAAGAAACGTAAGGTAAACATGAACACATGGTTAGAGAGTTAGTATTACCCAATCCTGATCTAATGTTAGTAGATTAGTAAATAGACACGGGAAAATGAAACAATTAGGGAAGGCTGAGTGAGAGCAAGAGAGAGAGGGAAAACAGCACGAATGCAAGGCTGCGGAAAAACATGGAAATGTGTATGCTACCAATGAACTGCATCGAAACATAAACAGAACACAAGCATGACATAAACCGAAAATAAACTGTGACAAACTAAACAAGAAACGTGGCATAAATATGACAGAAACGTAACAGAAGTGGGTGTGCAAATGCGCCCTGGCACCACCCTCGGTGGTGTCCATGCTTCGGAATTCACGTAGATACAGCTCCGCATAACAGGAAGAGGCACCGTGGCGTATTTACTGTGCCAAGATGGCGCACTGTAGTAGTTATTGTTCCACATGAGTAAATTGTTCTGTATGCAGTACAGCAGGCTGTGCAGGCAAACAAATTATGCATGATATAACATGAGGGAAAGAGTGAGGATGAGTTTGTTGTTGATTATGTAGGGAATATTAATTTAAATCTATACACGGGGTACCAAAAATGTAGCGACCAGGTACGAGTCTGATAGCAGTGAGCAAGATGATCAGTAACATGATCTCTCAATCATCAGAGTCCGTACGCGGGGCACCAAAAATGTAGGGGACATACCTCTATTTATACACGGGGCGTCACTTATGTACTGCGATACGCCACTACCATCCTTATACAACTGGTGGCATGGTTTTGTACAATAAATCAGTCTCATAAAATTTATATATTATTCTCAAAAGAGAATATACTAACTAAAAATGGGTAACTTGAATTAATAATTAAATTAATTACCAATAAAATTACACATTAATAATTGTCTTAGCAAAATCACAATATCATGTACTCAGTTGATACCGAATTAATATAAATGATCCAGCTAGAAGGTGAAGGCATTTTGGGGAATCCCTGCGAGTAGCATTGGCTGATTCAGTTCAACACAAGAGCAACATTAATACAGGCAATCTTGGATAAATGTAATAGTTTATTGAACACAAAGTACCAAACAGAGCAAAGCACGATTCACTACTATAATGTACAACAAACTATGTGTGTGAGTGTGTGTGTGTGTGTCGCGTTGGGCGTGTGTGGAATTTCCATGTTCTCCTACGTGTGGGGGTTGCCACGGACACGTGTTCAGTGAGAACAAAGAAACTAAGATGGAGGGAGGTTTGAATCTAGCTTTTGCTGGAGCTAGCTAATGGCGGCACATGGGCCATACCATACACATAAGGGATAGCCGTAAACTTAAATGCGTGTGCATTGAGATCAGCGTGCAGTGTTAATATTACGGCTGGTTAGTGTTTAAAGATAGATCGCATGCAAGATACGCTCTGTGCGTGGATGCATTACACCTAACGCAGCGCGGTGGATGGCATAAAACCATCCAAAGTAAAACGGTAACACAAAACTTTTACAGAACACACATTAACCTTTCATTAGCAGTTACATACATCCAGTCATAAACATGTTTCTTTTGCTAACTAATATGCTATTGCCCATGTTACAGCCTTACTTGAATTAAAGTCCGTTAAATAGGTTCCTCCGTTGGATCGCACACTCACGATGAAAAGGGGAAATCCAGTCGCACTTCTCCAGTGTTGGCGAGTTTGCAGGCTTGTGATAGATAGGGGAACTGGCCGCCTCATCTTGGGTCCCTGGAACAGGTTTCTTTCGTCGTTCATACGGGATAATGGAACCGGTCGCATTATCTCTCCCGAACTATGCAGCACCATCCTACTGCAGACCGCTTGCCTCTTTGGTTCTTCTTGACCACCGGGTGCTCGCGTTGCCTCCTTGCGTCTCGTCTCCAGTCCTCCGTGGCCGATAGCCGGGGGTAGATGAGCCCACCTCTCTCGGTTGGGTCGGCGCCACAGGCTGCCGATGCTTCCTGTAGAGTGAGGGCTCGGACCCCGGGTGTGCTCCAGGCCTCACGGGCCCAGAGACGAGACACGTTCAGCGGACAACTGGCCCGGAAGAAAACTGCGGGAAGAACTGGGGAGAACTGGCTGTGTTGCTCGTATTATAAACTTTATTGTCAGTCGCGCATTCCACTGTGTAGTATCACGTTACAGTGCGGAAATCACAACTGGTGCAACGTCCTACGTCACTTCCAATGTGGAGGAGGAGCCTCTTGTGGACTGTATGGACTTGTAGTTCTTATTGTCCCTACAATTATTATGTGTTTTTATTTTATCTAGGAAACTGGTGGACATTTGATTTTATATCCTGTTTGTATATACCAGGACTCATTTCTGGCTAATGGGGCTCTGGTGGAATACAAGATTCACTGTGCTGCTACATGGGTTTGGAGAGCTTTTTGGGGACCATGCGTAGTTAGTTGTGTAATATGAAACAGACCAAAAACACATCTAGAAATGAACTTTTATTACTTTTATTAAAAATTATCAAATTTTATTGTAAAGCTTAAAAAATAAATCATTGAGACATTTCTGGAACATTGCCATTTTGCACAAAATGGTTCACCTGAATTTTTTTTAATTGTTTGAGATATTGACACCATATTTTTAGCAGAGATAGGCAGCATATTGAGGAATCACAAATGGGAGTTATTTTCTCCATAGGTTCTGTAGCTCATCAGGTTAAAATTCAGAAAGTTGAATGTAGGTACCCGATTTTTAGTTTTTCCACAATTTCTGTACATAAATTGTTGTAATTAAGTAGCAAAAGGTAGACGTATATGAATTCTGACTGCTTAGTCATAATAGTGTTTTAATAAAAGCTATGAACTGAAAGGGTTTGTGCCGAATTGCGATGAGCCAAACGCGATAACAGAAATAAGGGATAGAAAGTCCCTGGCAGTGCCAAATAATAACACACCCCTATAAAACGGGCTAGCCACGTAAACACGGGCACAGATACATCTCAAAATAGCGAACGCTAAAGAGATGGCGAAAGAGGAACAGAAAAAACAAGACACCTTCGGTACGTGGCTATAACGCCCGATAACTGGTGAAATAAATGAAATAAAAATAAAACTCACTCTCAGAAATGAGAGAGTGGGAGCGAAGGAGAGAGAAGAGCAATAAGGGAAACTAAACCCTAATTCCCCTAGGCTTCTAAGTAGAAGAATGTCTGCACTGCGTAATAAAAGAAAATCTTAATTCTCACAAAAGCAGAGAGACAAAAACTCACTAACCCTGACCTTTTGAAAACACGAAATGACAAAGAAGCACCTGGAGGCGGAAGTGAGGGGTTTAAATACCTGAGAGGTAAAAGTTTATTGTTCGACTGACCTATCAACGAATTTGGCGATTTAATTGAGGATTGTCATTTTTAATAATAATTATTAAATTAAATCCATTAAATATAATTAAATGTAGGTTGAGTGAGGGGCTTTAGCACTTGATACCACTTGTGTTGTAGTGCTGGGCATTTTAACAAGGGCATTGAGTGCTGGAACTGCTGGATTCAGGAAACAAACACATTTTTACTTATTCCCTGACAAATTATATTTAGATATGTGTATTTTTACAAATATAACTAATATTAAATTAACTGATATAATAACTAATCAATAATACTGTATATATAATTGTAATTAATCACTAATACTGTAGTCTAGATGGAGTGACCCTGGGTGTGGTGAGTTGTGCCCAAGCTTTCTCAGAAGTAATAAAACTAGCTTTACTGAGATTAGTTGGGAATCAGTAGAATGTAACAAGTGATGATTTTCTAATGCAAACATGAGTGACATGATATAAATGCTCAGAGGGACTAGCCTCTCTGTGGTACCCAGACACACATCTTTGTTGTGTGAAGTGACTTCTCTTCTGCAGAATAAGGAACATGCTGATTATTTACAGTTTTTGCCTTGTTCACCTTTTCTACCCATTTTTGGAGTCTTTCACTGCTCAAGGGATTGGAATGGCAGTTATGGCATCTGCCAATTTACGGCTTGGCGGGGCATGCCCCATACCTATGCAGCACTGAGAGTTTGTCACTTTTCAGGATTTTCTACAGAAATAACCACAATGACCACAGACTCTCAGCCCTTAAACATTTCTGTGCATTCTGTACTCATGTAACCACACAGAATTCAGGTACAACAACAGAATTCAGGGCGGCAGTGTAGTATAATGGGTTATCCCCATTGAATAACAACATTGCATACCTGCATCTCAAGCTTATCGACATATGGCGCGAGAAAGCTACTAACTCACGGTAATGGACCATCATCGACTGTATTATACCATCAGTTCAACAATCATAGCCGCAAGAGGCTACTCACTTTTAAAAATTTACTATAGCCTTCGAACATGTCATACTTCTGCAGACAATGTACTGCAAACACTATGCATTATAATAATACTAAGAATAATAATCTGTGGTAGGCTACTTTCTTTGACAGTAGTAAGCTATTATTATATCTTCCTTTCTGACACGCAGAGATTGCTGGGAAATCTGTGTTACAATGTCAATGTGTCTATTTTTTATCATGTCATCAATGCAGAATGATATAGTCTACTCCTATTAGTTTTGCCGGTGGAATTTCACTACTGTTAGCTGAATACATTTCTTGTTGAGATACATCTACAAACAGATTTTATACAGTGCAATTCTGAGCTGTCGGTAATTGGACAGATGTTCTCATTCTCGTCAGGAGAGGGCATTATGGTTACATGAATGTCTGATCAGGAGATTATATTTGTTTTCTTTTCCATCCGGATCACTTTACACAGTTAAAATGTAACAGTTACTGCATATGGCAGTGCTAGCTGTATCAATGATCATCATTCATAGCATAATTCATAGCCTACCGCTATAGTGTAATAACGATTGAGCCTACTATGCAACACAAGTAGCCTATGTCAGTAATTGTTAAAGGGTAACAAAGCAATAATTAGATGAGAACTGATACATTTGGTTTGTTCTAAGTGTAACTGATTGATCCTGGTCCAAATCTTGACATTTTACTGCAGTCAAAACAAAATACCATAAACCCAAAGGATCTGGCTCAAAAGGGTCTCTAGTGGTAAAATGTTAGGTACTGCACGTCCAGTCTGTCATTGGCCAGAAACTTCATCCAGCTGACGTATTCCTCCGGGTGACAAAATTGAAACTTGTACAGCTACACCCTGAAGTTTTGGAGCGAGGGCGAGCTACGCCCCAGCTATAAAAGCGAATCTCAGGGGTTGCTCTCACCGTTTTCTATATAGTTCGGTGGTTGATCTGCGTGGACGGAGAGGAGATAGGAGAGAGAGCGAGCAAGCGATATATATAGCTAGCTTACAGTTTAGCTTTTTTGAATATTCTAGTAAGTTGTAGTAACCTATTTTTGAACGAGAGGAACGAATCCGTGAAGGAACCATACATGCTGTTGTGACGTTCACTGGGTCCAGATTCTCCCGAGTTTGGCACAATAATACGCAGTCGCTGTAATCTTCGTATTGCACTGAACACTTGCCTGAGTATAATTAAAAACATTTAGCTTTCTAAGCGCCCAGCTACATCTGAGAAACGCTATAGCTCTTTGCGTGAAGCAAATAAAACGTAAACGAAAGAGTAGCCTACATTTTCAGTAGGACCCATTATTGCATTTCCCCACAGAGACGTCACATTTTTTAAAGACAGTCGCAAATTAGGTCGTGGCTCTGAAATTCCGAATCGCCCTATCTAGCCTACTGTGTAGCCTACTAGCATGGCCAACTCTTTAGTGACATGCAGTAGCTATGCAATACATATACTCCATATTATCAGGGAAAATCCAGAAATATATCATTTAAGTAGGCTACCATACATTTAGAGAACATTATATACAGTTGAAGTCAACCTACACTTAGGTTGAAATCATTAAAATCCATTTTTAATAACCACTCCACAGATTTCATGTTAGCAAACTATAGTGCTGGCAAGTCAGTTAGGACATCTACTACCGACAAACTCCTTAACCATAATATGTTATGTGTATAAGTGTATGTACAGATCCTTTCCAAAAAATTAGAATATCATGGAAAAGTTTTTTTTTTTCCATAATTCCATTCAAAAAGTGAAACTTTCATAGATTATAGATTCATTACACACAAAGTGAAATATTTCTAGCCTTTATTTGTTTAATTTTTCATAATTTTGGCTTACAGTTCCAGAAAACCCCCAAAACAGTATTTCAGGAAATTAGAATAGTGTGTCGAAAATCAGCATTTACTTCAGTTATTTCAGAGAATGAGTGGAGTGGCTTGACTTGAGGAATCCGACAGTTGTAGCCCATGTCCCGGATACGTCTGTACGTGGTGGTTTTTGAAGCACTGACTCCAGCCTCAGTCCACTCCCTCTGCATCTCCGCCAAATTTTGGAATCGTCTTTGCTTGACAATCCGCTGAAGCCTACGGTCATCTCTTTTGCTTGTGCACCTTCTCCTGCCACATTTTTCCCTTCCACTAAACTTTCTATTGATATGCTTGGACACTGCACTCTGTGAACAGCCAGCCTCCTTAGCGATGACCTTTTGTGGCTTACCCATCTTCTGGAGGGTGTCAATGATGGTCTTCTGGCCAATTGTCAAGTCTGCAGTCTTCCCCATACTGAGATAAACTTTGCAGGTGTTTTGAGTAAATTAGATGATAGTGTGACACCCAGTCTAAAACATTAATTCTTTGAAATAACTGAAGTAAATGCTGATTTTCGACACACTATTCTAATTTCTTGAAATACTGTTTTGGGGGTTTTCTGGAGCTGTAAGCCAAAATTATGAAAAATGAAACCAATAAAGGCTAGAAATATTTCACTTTGTGTGTAATGAATCTATAACCTATGAAAGTTTCACTTTTTGAATGGAATGGAAAAAAAAAAAACTTTTCCATGATATTCTAATTTTTTGGAAAGGATCTGTATATGTGTGGAAAGGATCTGTATATTTACCCATGTATATGGTTAAATACGGTGGTGATGGAATTGTATGGTAAATGTAGGTGACTGGATTGTTAGGTAAACGTATATGTGTGTAAATGTAGCTGGGAATGGGAATGTTTCATGTGTGGCGCTGTACAGACGTGGAAATTAATTTCCTGTAAAGGACAATCTGAACAAAAACGTCTCCGACGTAAAAAAAAAAGTTACTCACGCATAGCCTACAGAGCGCTGTCTATAAGTCCTTAATTCCAACTTGCAAAAACTAGGCCTGCCTTTAAAAGTATTGATATCAAAATGTGGCCAAGTTACAACTAACAATATTGCCTATCGTAGCTCACACTAAATAAACTAGCTCTATTCCAAAGCAATGCTATCCAAACTTTCCTAAATTATTTAATGCAACTTGGCCCTGTGTTTCTTCATCTTAGCATATGAAGAGATTGTGCCTCATGGAACAACATATGATTTCAATTAATGTTTTTAACAGTTGATGAATAATTACACTCCAGAAAGGATATGGTTATACACTGCCTGGCCAAAAAAAAAGTCGCACACTCCAATATTTTGTTGGACCGTCTTTAGCTTTGATAATGGCGCGCATTCGTCGTGGCATTGTTTTGACAACCTTATGCAACGTCACAACATTTATTTCCGTCCAGAGTTGTATTCATTTTTGGCCGAGATCTTGTATTTGACGACGGGAGAGTCGAACCACTCCATAAAGTTTTCTCCAGCACATCCCAAAGACTTTCAATGGGGTTAAGCTCAGGACTCTGGTGGCCAATTCATGTGTGAAAATTATTCCTCATGCTCCCTGAACCACTATTTCACAATTTGAGCCCAATGAATGTTGGCATTGTCATCCTGGAATATGCCCATTGATGGGATAACCTGGTCATTCAGTACATTCAGGTACTCAGCTGAATGTACTGAATGACCAGGTTATTCAGTACATTCAGCTGAGTACCTGAATGTACTGAATAACCTGGTCATTCAGTACATTCAGGTACTCAGCTGACTTAATTTTATTGCTGCATAACATTGCTGATCCTAGACCTGACCAATTGAAGCAACCCCAGATCATAACACTGCCTCCAGAGGTTTGTACAGTGGGCACTATGCATGACGGGTGCAAAGGCGACTTTTTTTTTGTTGCCAGGCAGTGTACTTTGTTGGCAAGTTTACTTTAGAAAATGTACAGGTTTTAAAATGTTAACTGCTGCTACAGATTTCTTTACAATTCACAAGCAGACATTTATATCAAGAAACATCATGTACAATAGAGAAAGGGGGGATGAATAAATAAATGCAGATTGGGATGGCAGGTATGCCATCCGCCAAGTTACGGCTTGGTGGGGCATGCCCCATACCTATACAGCACCGAGAGTTTGGCACTTTTCAGGGTTTCCTACAAAAGTAACCACAATGAATATAGACTCTGAGCCCTTAAAAACATTAACTTCTGTATGTTCTGACCTCATGTAACCACACAGCATTCAGATACAACTTCACACATCTACACAATAAAGCCCCAAACTTGGGTTATTTTTCAGTTTTTCTCCTTCCTCTTCCGCTTCTTCTTCTTCTTCCCATTTCTCCTGCCAAACTGCCTGCCTCCGTCGCGATGTTATCCAATGGGGAGAATTATTCTTTGAGGGTATGGTCCATATACCTGCTCATCAAGCCTATCGCCCAATAAAAACGCTTCATACTAATGGTTTTTAATGTTAATACAGCTAATGGCTTCAAGCTTTCCCAGAAGTTACTGTGGCCTAATGGATAGAGGCGCTGTCTCTCACACAGAGGATTGTGGGTTCCAGCCCAGCAGGGCACATGTTTTTTTTACACAAAAACAATGTGCAACTGTTAAGTACTTTCCATTTATTAGACTGTTATTATTTTCACATTAACACATTAACGTATTTTTATTGCAAAGGCAAAAGAGGTTTCCAATATTAACTGTTCAATGTTTCACTGACACTTGACGCTCGCTCTTGTCTGGTTTGGGGAGGGTGTTAAGCTCTGCTCTTGCAGTCATGACTGACTGACTGTGGAACCGAACCTCAACGTACCCTTGCCTCGGCCAACATTTCTTTATTCATTCATTTCTTCACTTCAGCTCTGTTCACTTTATCCTTTCCACACATTACACAATGTCACCATAAAATTAACTACTAGGAAAATTTATAATTTACGATAATAGCCTACATTAAGAATTGATGATAGCCTCAGTTAAGCTGCAAGAGATCGGATTTATAAACCGCCAATTCCCGAAACATATCTCATTCATTGTTAGTCACTTAAAAAGAAAAACAACAATAGCCTCCGAATGTGGCTCTAGTCTACGCTACTCTGCAGATAATGTAGCTTACTACAAACACTTTTAATTATAATAATAATAAGAAGAAGAAGAATAATCTCTGGTATGTACTTTCTTAGTAGTGTCTATTGTTTTCTTTTTGGCTAAGATTCCTGGGAAATATGCGTTGTCCAATTAAGCTTGTTAGCCAACCTTACTGTTGCCAGAGAAGCGTCAGTCTGCTTCTAGTCAGGAAGCAGATACAAGCTAGGCTACTATGAAGCAAATCAACATGCCTTATAGCCTACATTAATTGCACTACAGAAAACTAAACTAAACCTAGCTGTCCGGTACCAAAACATTTCCCGCAGGTAACGTTCTACACTACCGGAAAAAAAACTGCGAAGGAATTTCTGTGAATGAACTCATTCGCTCGCTTGCTCGCTAGCTCGTAGCCCACACATGGAAGGTTGGAGTTACGCATCCGGCAATCCAGTGTTTAATAGCATAATGTTAAATGTATTTCATTTTCTATAGAATACTAATAGCCCTATTTTAAAACTGTATTTCCATATTTTACTGATGCAAACTATTTAGGCTGTACTAGCTATTTAGGCTGTATGTCTTTCAGCTAGAATGTGTTTGCGTCTAGCCCATTGTGCATGCATGTCTCCATGTAGACTTGGTTCATTAATTTACATGCTTCTTCATGATCCATAGCTCAGGTGGTGCTGTTCATTGTATTTCATTACACATTAAATACTGCTCATCTACAAACTCTTTTAATGTAATTGTGTGCTGTCTGTAATAGGATAACTGTTCTCATTCTTGTCAATAGAGGGCGTTATGGTTACGCGAATGTCTGCATGCATTTCTTTGGAATGCATGTCTCTCTCCGTGTTTATCTTCCTGCATTATTCATCATTAGTTAGCTATAAAAAATAAGTGATATCAGATCAAAAACGTCTACGACATAAAAAAAGCCAAGTTACTCACGCATAGCCTACATAGCGCTGTCTATAAGTCCTTAATTCCAACTTGCAAAAACTAGGCCTGCCTTTAAAAGTCTTGATATCAAAATGTGGCCAAGTTACAACTAACAATATTGCCTACCATAGCTCACACTAAATAAACTAGCTTTATTCCAAAGCAATGCTATCCAACCTTTCCTAAATTATTTAATGCAACTTGGCCCTGTGTTTCTTCATCTTACCATCTCAAGAGAATGTGGTCAATGAAACTGTGTGCCACATCAAACTGCAAAATGAAAATAATTCATAGTGGAAATACTCTGATTAAATGTGTTGCACTTAGAAATTAAACAGAAAAATTACTACACTATAGGGCATGTTTGAACAATTGTCTGCATCCACTGCTTTGGGTCTATGAAAAGCACAGAATGATTAAAATAATAATACAAAAATAAATTAAATTGAAAAATTTAAATAAATAAATACATAATACAAATAAATACATAATAATACAAATAGATAAATTAATTAATTACAAATAGGTATGCATATACATAAGTTGCTCAACTTGTTCTATCAAATGTCAGCTGTATACATTCATATATATCAATCTACATTCTTACATACCTACATGCATACATATACAAATGCTTATGTACCTACATAGATATAGTGTTTATATAAATTGCATCCAAGCAATAATCTTATAGATAGACAAACACAGACCCATATATATATATATATATATATATATATATATATATATAGTATAATTTTCTTAATCAGTTCCATCAGGAATTTAATTTAAGGAGATAAATTCACCTAAATCTTAGTTAATTTTAATTCATGTATTTATTTGAGATATTGGGTGTGTAAAGTCAATTACCAAGTCAATACATAGATAAGAGTAGTTTTAACATTACTTTTCTGGTCCTGTAAGGCATACAGAGGGTTCCTTCCTCATTTTGTAATCTTCCCATTTATACCACTCTTGTTTAAAAATAGTCATGTGATTTTTTATTCCTGATGTTAGTTTCTCCATTATATATATTTCATTAACAGATTCCCTCCAATTCTCTATTCTTGGTAAATGTGGTTTTAACCATTTTTTAGTTATTTATTTGAATATGGCTACTCTTAATATCTTTAAAAGGTTTTGGTCGTTTTTATCTAAAGTTATTATTTTTCCCAGCATAAAGACGCTTGGATCCCTAATTACATTAATCTTTAATATTACAGAGACTTCTTATCCCAAAATCTCTTTAATCTTCCACAGGTCCAGAAAATGTGCATGCAGTTAGCTCCATTTTCACCACATTTTCTCCAGCAACTAGCGGTTATATTTAATTGATATTTTGTTTGGATGGCAGGAGTGCTAAAGTAGCGGAGCAGAATCTTCCATGCATAATCGGTTATAATCTCTCCAGTATTGTGATGAGGCTGTTGTAAGTATTGTTCTGCACATTTCTTCCCATTCTTTATCTGCTATGCCAGTTTCTAATTCATTTTCCCATTTTAATCTGACTTTAGGATATTCTACCTTTTTGGTACCTTGTATAATTGTAACCAATTTGAATAGAATCTTATTATATTTCTTATGTCTATATATTTGAATTATGTACTTCACTAAAGGATTTATTTCTTCTGCCCTTTTTCCTTTTACTAAATTATCTTCTACATACGTAACTCCTTATCTGAGGGTATCTAAATATGTGTGAATTCGGAAGCTGGTATTTAAACGTCATCTCTTCAAAAGAGATGAACCTATTTGTATGTACTAATTGGCCATATACGTGTAGTCCTTTTGCGGCCCAAGCCTTAAAGGATGGATCTATTTTGTTTGGGCCAAAATCTGGATCTTATGAAATATTTTTTAACAGCAATTGATCTTCTAAAATGTTTTGCTTTTTACTCATTTTCCACCACACTTCTAAAGTGTTGAGTACCCATGGGTTTTTGATCTCTTGTTTATACATCTTCCTATATTTTATAAACGGTAAGACTTTCAGTGACTTATTTTCCCCACCAATTTCCATTTCTCTCCACTTTACTTCTGATGCATCAGCTATTGGATCAGCCATTTCCAATCACCTCAGGGTGTGCGTGTTAAATTGGGTTCCCCCCTCTCAAAAGAGGGGGGTGTTCCTGCACAACCCAGTGCCTGATCGATCAAGCAGTCTGTGTGTTAACCAGTCCCATGATCACAAAGCCAGAGTCCCAATATGTCCCTGTATATCATTAGCTACAACAGCTTGGACCAGTCATATATCATATTTCACATTAAACATTTGTAACCAGGCTTTAGATTCACAGTATTTTTAGAAGGTGGGAGGTTTTGGAAGGGGGGGACTGGGGAGGCCTGGTGTTTGTGTGTTTGGGGTGATTTGCAATCAACCAATTTTGCAAGCTGAATTACTTATGACGCTGGAATGTGTACAATTTGCAATGCTGCGGTCGTGGATATCTGAAAACTCATTTACACTGATCTACTTCAACTCTCATCAAACTCAGGGGCCAGAAAAATGTCCCCCCTAATTAAATCAGACTCCCTTGTTCCCCAAAACAAATGGCCTCAGGTGGGACAGCAAAGCTCATCACACTGAGATTAATATGCACGTTCATTAATACTGATAACAGAAATATGGCGTACAGAAGCACAGCATGTG
This sequence comes from Synaphobranchus kaupii, assembly GCA_029718625.1. NCBI lineage: Eukaryota > Metazoa > Chordata > Actinopteri > Anguilliformes > Synaphobranchidae > Synaphobranchus > Synaphobranchus kaupii. Next base: position 79,038,830 of record CM056378.1, on the reverse strand, counting down.
CCACAGAACGACTCCGCCAGTAAGCAGCTGCTAATATTGCTCTTGGCTGACACCAGCTGTGAGTCCATACCCTCTATTTGTTGCCCGCCAAGTGCAGCAAATGTAGTCATGGCAACAAAAGGCAGGCTGCCTGCCGAGAGTCATGGAACCTTGAAGGCTTGTCTGGCCTCTGATCTCTGATCTGACTGGTTTGTGGGGAAGGTTAATAATAGTGCACCTGGTGGCTATGCAAGACCAGGAGGTAGCGATGTTCCGCATAAATTTAACAACTTTAACATAACCTTTCTGTTTTTTTTACTCATTACAGGGCAAGTCAAATCCAAAAGCAGTTTGGAGTTGTTTTTCTTTTAACATAACAATGATGAGAACAGGCCATTCAGCCCAACAATGCTCGCCATTTTCCTACCACTAAAGGGTACATAGTGCTGACCATTTACCTACAAGCTTGATAGTATCTAGAACCGTACCAAACCTGTTCTTGAAAACCCCCAGAGTTTCTTCCTCTACTACATGACCTGGCAAGCTATTAGACACGGCGACTACCCTCTGTGTGGAAAAAGTACTTCCTGTATGGAATTTACCTTTTGCGAAGTTCCATCGATGCCCCCTCATTCTACTCACAGAACTCAACCTGAAGAATCTCTTGTAGTTCACTTTGTTAATCCCTTTCATGAATTTAAAAGCCTCAATCAAATCGCCCCTGAGTCTCCTTTTACTAAGCTCGAAGAGAATAAGGGGTCGATTTAAGATCCTAAATCAGGGGTGTTATTTTGCGTGCACAGCCAAAGTATTTGCACGTGTTATCATTTCACACTTTGCGCGTGATCAACTAAGTCATTATGTAAATTACACCAGCCACAAACAACCATGTTCAAATGAGAGATTTTGCGTGTTTGGAATGGTTAGGTAACTGTAGGCTACTGTTACACTGAACAAGCTGGCGGTTTACTATGAACTGTTTCACTGGACGTTTCTTCGAGGAGTAAGATGTTTGTCAGGACTGAAATGATTGTAACTATACTTATTAACACTACTTGCGCCATTAGTGTCATATAAAATCAAAGTTTTATTTTGATAAAGTTTTTATTTGCTTTGTTATTCACTGTTTGTTATAAAAGACATTGTATTTCTTATTTGATTCAAAGACTAGTTACCCTTGTATTCTGTAACATGATTTGCTTCATGATTAAAATGTATTCATTCTTAATGTTCATGATCCACAGATTCTCTTTTTGTGTATTTTAAGCATTAGCTAGAATGGGCCAGTTAATTAGCCCCTATTGTTCCGTAATCATTCAGAACGTTCAGTTATGGATATTCTTAACACCCCGATGTATCCGGTAAGAATAGAATGGACACAGCGGTGTGTCCGTACATGTCAAAGAGTTAAGAACCAGGGACAGCACACCTGAACATTTGGATTGGGAGATAAATAGCTGCCATAATGGACCAGAGACCCTGACAGACTCACCAGAAGTATTTTCATTGCTGGTATGGCGTGGCTTCTTCCAGTGATTTGCTTTAAGTCATCCCCTATTTTCCCAAAAGCTATAAAATGGCATTGCTAGAAAAGCAATATGCATCTATTATTTTTTGCTGCTGACATTCCAAAGAGATTTACAGGAGTAAAAAATAGCTGCTCTCTACGTTGTGGTTGTGCTTTGATTGTGCCGACGTCTCCTTCCTGCTACAATGACCATCATCTTATCGATTGCATGTCTTTTAATACGTGCTTCCCATTCGTACTAAAATGCGCATGTAATTATCTTTCCCAAAATTGCTTTCAGGCTAAGTAAATCACATTACACGTGCTAAAGTAATCTATTTGCATTGCCTCCCACTATATCGCGAAATAACATAGGGACGCCCCAATTTGCATATTCATTCCGGCTAACCCGCAAAAGATGAAAAATCCATGTTTTTTTCTATTTTAACACAGGCAGTCCACTTTGCACCTCATTAGTTGATCACCTCTGACAATTTCTTGCAGGTGGTAACAGTTTTACACGTGATTTTGTTCATGAAAACCTTTAGTAAATTGATCCCTAAGTATCTTAAATTTTTATTTTTCATACTAAGAACCAATTTATTTGCCCTTTCCTTTTTTTTGTGTGACGTGTCAGTGAACAACAGTCAGCTGTCCAAAACGTCCCTGCGACCACGTTGTTCAGCAATGATTTGTTGTAGCTACCTGGTATCCACTGACATTGTCACTGTTTCACACAAACCAAAAGAATATAATTTAAATATTTAAAAAGTTTAATGGCTGCTTCCAGTTCCACCCCTTGCCCGTTTCTGGCCACCAGAAAAAGGGTGGAAAATGTTTTATTAAAAAATGTTTGTTAAAGTGCTTTTGACTTTTTAAACAACATTTTAAAGTTGTCATCATTTACAGGGATAAGCACTTGTAATATTTTATTCAGATGATTTTCAAGGAAAAAGTACGGAAGCCCTGAAGCGCAAGGTGAATTTTTTTTTTTTGAAAATATATTTACCCCCACTGGTGTTTTACAGTGCAATTGTATCGGTAATAGGAAATATGTGCTCATTCTCGTCAGGAGAGACGATACAATTAGCCTACTATTACCGATACAATTGCACTGTAAAACACCAACTGTAGCTTAATCCCTAATAAAATACAATAAACACCATCACTTGTTGCCAACTAATATTATCTCTAGATGCATCATTTATCCAATACACAACGCAGAGTTAAAAACGCAGCCGACAAACTTTTATATTTTAAAGTGTTTTGTCACGCTCCCCATGTTGAAATGAAGCACCAAGTAGCCGACACACGGAATAACCCAAAAATAGCTTTAATTGCACTTAGGCTACAATGCACGTTGAAATCAGAGTTGAGAGCGAAGCATAAGAACAGTTATGTGGTCCGGACTCCAGTCTTGAAAATGTTGAGGAATGTATGGCAAACTCAGAATCCAGAATGAAGCTGATCTAATCTAATCTCCTACTTCAGACATTCGTGTAACAATAATGCCCTCTCCTGACGAGAATGAGAACATCGCTCCTATTACCGATACAATTGCACTGTAAAATATCAGTTTATGCATTTAATCTCTAATAAAATATAGCCTAATAAACACCACCTGTTGGCAGCTAATTATCTCTAAACCTGATAGATGCATCATTCGTTCAATACACAACGCAGATAGAGTTAACAAATGTGTTTTTCAGTAACATTAGCCTATATTTTAAGTGTTACAAATATTTAAAAAATATATAGCCCCCCGTCCCCCCCATGTTAAAATGAAGTACGCAAGGACTCAAAAACAGCTTTAAGTGCACTCAAAATAAACACTGAAATCAGAGTTCATGCTGAGTTATATCTCGTAAAAACGTGCCCTATACAAAGGAGTTAATAACTAGTATAAACGAGCCGTATAAACGCGATAATATCTCGAATAAACGAGATAATAACTCGTATAAACAACTTACTATCTCGTTTAAACGAGATAGCTTTTCAAAAAAAAAAATTTCACCTTGCGCTTCAGGGCTTCCCTATAAAAGACATAGCTACTGGAGAATAAAAATTTTGAGGGAAAAAAATGTAAGTCACAAAGGACTTCATTATGGTATTATTTGTAGATGTTATTTAAAGCAAAGGTTGTTAAAAGAAAAAAAGATGAATTGGTTACTGAAAGATTTTGGTAATGTGTAAAAAGTGAGAGAAAAGGTCTCTAATTCTCTCTAAGTCCTAAAAAAGTCCCAGATTCAGTTTCCTGGTATCAAGATATCAAACAGCATTTAGATGACAGGTGTCTATGGGGAGTTTTCTTTAAAATATATATATTTACTCTTATCATCGTTTTAAACAATTACTACAGAAAGATTAATAAAATGTACATACATTTTTAGGACAGTGGTTCAATGTTATGAGCGTTGCGAACAAAGTGCGCATAGCAAGTTCTGTCAGGAAACTCTTGCTGCAGCGGGCCATCGGTCGGCTAACAACCACGTGTCTCATACCCAACCAATCACATGCAGACACCTCTAATGGAGCGCCCTTTTTAAACCAAGAATCCGTCCTCCCTGTGCTGCTCACTGCACGCTGCTCTTTGTTTGCTTTGCTGTTTCTGTGTTAAAAATAAAAATAAAAATTCGCTATCACCCTCCACCACCCCAGCTTCCACCTGTTGTTTGGATCTGCTTTTGGTACAGGGGATTTCTGGTCATCTCCTGTTTAGAGGGCAGATGCCCGTACTCCAGAGTAGTACCTAAAGCAGATCCATTCAGCACCAAACCGAAACAATTGTACAGCAGATTTATTAAAACATGCAATTTATAGATGCGAGTTGTCCTGACAGAAATATGGAAAACTGAAAGCCCTAACCAAATTTTGCTTACTTTTAAAGGGCTGCAAGTACAAGTGTTCACAATCAAGTCAACAATCCAGGTAGCATTTTTGTTATTAAATGTAATCACAGCCTTCATTGTCTACATAAAGATTACAACAAATTATTTATTTTTTTTACACATTTTTACCATTTAAAATTTATTCAGCAAACCTTTGTTTTCTTGATGATGGTAATTTCAACAAATGGCTGAGGATGTTCTGACCACAGGAAGCATCCAAGGCTATGACGGTTATGGTGTTTTGTCAGTTTGAATTTTACGCAAGCGTGATACACGGCCCCACTCGCCCCCGCTCCAAAAAAAGGTAATCAGTTATTTTTCCATTCTGATATTCTAACTAAAATAGGTGATCAAACCTGACAAAGCAGCAGAAATGACCTTGTTATGTTTTATTAGTAAAAGTCACAGCCTAAGAATGCTGATTATGCATTCAATGTTTTTATTTTATTTACTATTTTAAGTTTTGTTTTATTATTGAGTTTTATGTTATTGTTCAAATTTTTTCACATGCACTTTTGACTGCAAAACGTGTAAAAGTATTATTATTATTAGTAATAGTAGTAGTAATAGTATTGTAGTTGTACATGTCGACATGCACAATGTAAGAAATTAATTAGAATTTTTTTCAGCAGGTCACAAATTGTTCCTCATAACTTAACTGTCTCAATGCAAAATTCCCTTGTTTGATGCATTACTCTCCCACTGCAACAAGGTGGCACCACAGGCTAGAGAGAATGTTCTGGAAAGGCTATTTACAGGCAGAGTGCTTGATCTGAGAAAGTCTTCACACAGCATTTAACATTCATTATTTATGTCTGCTCAAATGGCAAAAACAATAGGGTAACATCATTTGAATTTGGTTTTAGCTGAAGTAAGCATCAGTGTCATTGGCAAGGAAGGTAAAATAGTTGTTTTCATCCAGGTTTTATGCCAAACTGGGAATGTGAAGTCCTGTCCTCATGGTTTGATGCCCATCCCCATCACTGAGAGAAAAGACTAGCATGCGTTCTCCCCCGTCTCCCTGCTTCTTTTCACTCTGTCATCCGCCAGCCTGGGAGTACTTACCGCGGTTGGGCTATCAGGTGCAGTCGGGATAGCCAGACTGTAGGAGGTGCCCTTGTGCAATGGGATGGGGACAACTCTTCCTCCCAAGGTAATTCTAAGGCCCTGGTATTGAAATAACGGTGCTCGAGGTCCTTTATGTGGGAGTCAGATTTGAAGATAGTCTGGCCAATCAGCACAAATTGTTCAGTTAATTACCTGGGAGAAAGAAAACCAGGGCTGGATTTGAATTCAAGGTACAGATTTGTATATCCATGTTCTAGTGCCACTCATGCACCATCCTGTGGGGCTGCCCGACATGAGAAGCACTGATAGAGCCAGGATTCAATACCAGACTGTGGCACACATCACTAACCTGAAACCAAATGCTTCAGTAGGACAAGCCTTCCAACAGCTTGAGAAAGTTCACACAAGTGCGTGTTTCCCCTTGTCAGTAGTTTCATCTGGTTCAGCCAAACGAGGTGCAATCAACCCCCTCCTATACATCACCCATTCTTGAGAATTGGGAAAAATCACATCCTACCAAACAATATTACAATTATTACTTAACACTAATTAAATCAAAATTTTACAGTGAAAATTTACATGTAATTGTTTTACATATATAAATATAATAAATATTATTTATTTAATTTTTTGCTGTGAAGTGCATTGTGAGAACTAGTTGTGAAATGCGCTATATAAATAAATATTGATTTGATTTGTCTCGTTGCCAGTTCGTTCCGTCTGTTTGCCTTGTGCTTGACGTGTTTGGTCTCTGTGTATGCTTTGTGCATTTAACCTGTTTGTTTGTCGCGTTCTAGTTTTTCACGTCCAGCCTGTTCCTGCTCGCTCCTGCCCGCTTGTTTCTCACCAGCCCTGCCTGCTGCCCTGTTCCTGCTCGCCCCTGTCCTGCCTGCTTTAGTTTTCCAACCCTGCATCCAGCCCGTCACCTAGCTCCCCTGTCTGCCAGCCTTCATTGAATAAATATTTACTCCTTACAGAGTTTGCCTCTGAGTCCTGCATTTGGGTCCATTCCAGTGTCTGTACCCCAATAAAAATATATTTTTTACAAAAATGTTGGCCCTTGAAAGTTGTGTCCCAGGTTTTGTCAACTCTGTCAGGTTTCTATATAAATGTAATTTATTCAGTTATAAAAAGGGTTAGCTATATCCTAAGTACCCCTGTCTCACTCCATAGTTTCATAGAAGGCAGCAAGGTTACTTGTTCTCTGGTAAGTTTTTTATTTTTTGAAAGATTTAAGAAATATTGCTATCAGCAGTGTCTCAAACATAACAGGTCAACTCAATCTCTCTTCTAAATTGAACCAAAATAAGAATTATGGTTTAAAAATGTGTATTTTCACTTGCATTAAGAGACCTCTTAACAACTGAGACAAACAAAATGGCTATTCACTACGGCTATGCCATTAAATGAGAAAATATAACATGTCAACTATTTTATCTGACGGAGTTGACGCCTATGTGGATGGAGGTAAATTATCTTTAGAAATTTAATCAACATTGAACTTAGCAATTTATTTTCAATTAACTTATTTAAATACTATTAAAACATTAAGTCATTTTTTCTAGCTGAAACATCTAGGTCACACAGTCCTGTGTGAATGTTAGGAATAGCAAAATAAATATTTAAGAAAGAAATTTATCACTGGGAGATGGCTCCTTTACATGGTTTAACAGCCAAGACTTTGATCTATCAAGATATATTTTCCAAGGATTTTTGAAGAGAAAACAAAAACAATAAAAAACAAGGTTGTGTCCCAATTCTCAAGAATGGGTGACATATATGAGAAGAAAAGCCTTTAAATAGGTTGTTTTATGATGATTGAGACAGGGGGGTCTGAAATCAGGACCACCTAGTAACAGGTCATATAAAAAACAGACGGGACATTAGATTGTAAATCCCTCTGTCTCTTGTAAATAGTTTCAATACATACCAAGGCGCCAAATCACTTGACCTGCATTAGCCTTTCTGCCTGATTGTGTGGTGTGGAGCCAGTACCCCCCCTCTCTCAGTCCAGGTAATGATCAGGGCCTTATTAGAAAGACACGTGCCCTGTGACTCGCCGAGCTCCAACCTCAGAGTCTCCCATGCGTGAAATCAGAGATACTGCGCTGGGACTTCATTGGCCTCGTCCCTCTCTCCTCCTTTCTGCTCCCTCTCTCCTCTCCTTTCTTTCCCTCTGTTCCTTTTCTCCAACTCTCCTCATCTCCTCTGTCTCTTGTGTCCTTCTTTCTCACTGTGTTTCTCCCAATACTGCTGTCTCCTCTTTCACTATGTCCCCCTTCTCTTTACCTCAGCTTTCCTCTACCGTTTTCTTCTGTCATCTTCTCTGTGCCTTTCACCACTCCTCCCCTCCCTCTTTCCTCTCCGCACTCCCATATTCCTGTCAGTGTTCTCCTGTCCTCTCCTCACTCCCGTATTCCTGTCAGTGTTCTCCTGTCCTCTCCTCATTTTACCTTTCCACTCTTCAGCCTCTGCTCGTCCTCACTCTCATCTCTCTTCTCTCCTTCTCCCACACCCCCCTGCACATCTACTGCATCTCACTCTGCGCCACTCCAACCCATCACTTTACTGTCCACATCCCTCTTTTTCTGCACGTCTCTTTCTTATTCACCATCTTTCGCCATCTCCCTCAGTTTCCTTCTCCTCCTCTCCTCTTGCACTCCTTTCTTTCTCTTGCCCGGAGCAGACGTGTTGCTCACAGACAGGCGTTATTACGTCTGCCTCTCTGCCATTCACAGAATGAAAATATCTCCCTGGCTTCTCAATCACAGGCCAAACCATCATTACTCATTGAAACACCAAAGTCCAGGGTTCAAATTGGTACTCTGTGCACAAGAAAGCACCATCCATGTGAGATAAGGACAGCAGCACAGCATGAGAGCCATCGCTGATCTAGCTGCCTTTCTTTGGCTCTGATATACGCCAGGAAATTATATATGCCCGATATTTGCCTAAAAAAACAACCATTCAGCTGGAGAAGCGATTCACTTAAGGCTATTTGGATAAAGCTCTTATTGTGTGCTGCTTTATTTGTGGGTGTGTGGGTGTGTGTGCATGTGTGTGTGCATGCATGTCTGTGTATGTATGTGTGTGTGCATGCGTGTGTGTGTGTGTGTGTGTGTGTGTGTGTGTGTGTGTGTGTAAATGGGTAACCTTTCTGTAATATTGCACATAAGTTCTCATAACAGTTCCTGACGGGTGTTGGTCTTGTAAAGTAGCTTGTAGAGTAAAAGAGCGTTTATCCTTGAATGGAGTCCTGATGTGGTCATTTCAAAGAGTTCCGGACAGGACGATCCTCATGACTGTTTGTGAGCTTCATGCCTAGGGTATTAACCCTATCACTTATGTTGGCTCTGGGTGAGCTGGTCCAATTGCCCTGTGAGGATTCATAGGGGTTAGAATCAGAGCCAAATGAGCCAGAATGCCAGAGGTGGAAAGTCTAGGGGTCAGAAAGTAAAAGTCCTGCCATGATTGTCTTCCCCCCATGACCTCTGATTTCACAAAATGTATGTGTCCTGACTGAAGAATTGTGCTACTTAGCCAATCCAGGTAATTGGAACAAAATACTGGCGAGGACTTGTACTTTTTGAACCTGAATTTTCTACCTTTGTAGCCACACGCACCTGCCACAAGAAGCCCTTTGAATCCCAGCGGGGAGAGGAACATCGGTTAAACGTGCACAGGGGGGGTTGGGGGACGCAGGTCTTCGTCATGGAGGGCGAATGGCACAAAAAGCTCCCATTCACCCGGAATAAGCTCCACGGGGGACTGAAGAAGCGCGGCTTTTCCGGGACAGGGCCGAACAGCTGTTCCCCATGTGTGACCGCTCTCCTTGCCTCTGCTCTACACACGCAACCCCCCCCCCCCCCCCCGAATACTATTCCCGTGTAATTTACAGCTTAATCTAGTCCCACCCCCCAATTCCCATAGAGATCCATTCAAATGCAGAGGTTATAGTATCGCTTCTAAGAGTACCTGGAAATAAGATATCAGGAGTCTTTTGATATGCTTTTATATAAAGTCATGATGGCATCACCTGTTTACCTGTGGAATACCTGTTTACCACATAAGTTGTTTGAGAGAATGGCAAGAATGTACAAGGCCGTTATCAAGGCAAAGGGTGGCTACTTTGAAGAATCTAAAATATATGACTTTTTTTATTTGTTTAACACTTTTTTGGTCTTTGCATAATTTAATTTGTGTTATCTCATAGTTTTGATGTCTTTACTATTCCAAAATGTGGAAAACAGTAAAAATAACGGAAAAAAACCTTCTATGAGTAGGTGTGTCCAAACTTTTTACTGGTACTGTAGTTAAATGGAGAGTTTAGATGTGCTGAATGGCCTTTTTTTCTAATTGTGTCCTGACGTTCTTATGAACTAGGGGTGTTAACGATTAATCGTTGATCGATTAATTGCCGTTAATAATTTGATCGATCGACCATTTCAAATTTAACGATCAAATTGAACTATTTGCGGTCTCATCTTAATTGTGTCAATGGGAGCTGTTGGTGAAATGCAATCATTAAGTTAAACATAAGGGGGCCAGATTGACAGCTTGCCCACCCATAGATCCGCGACTGTGCAGTATTAGCTTTTACTCTACACTTAAGAGTTCTGGACAGATAGCGAAACGGACGAAAGTGCGCCATTTTGCGTAGAGGCGGAAACTATAATTACACCCTCATAATATCAGCGCTGCCATCGAAAATTTCAATTAGGCCTAACGGAAACCGAAGCTGTTTTGGCAAGGGTTTTTCCAGATGCTATTTTGATCATTCCAGCATTCTGCGGTAAGGGAAATATTGCAGCTACATAAAAAAAAAATATATATATTATATATAAAAAAAGTATAATATAAAAAAAAAAATTTAAATTAAAATTATTTATTTTCCCTCTTGTCCAAGCCGGGCGGCACGTGAGTTTGGCCTCGGAAGAGTGAGCGCAATTTCCCGTGCCTTATTAAAATATCATACTTAAACAAAACAGCGTTCATAATTATATTTGTGTTATGCTATGAAACAGGCGTATTTCTCAAATGTTTCAATAAAGTTTTGATTGAGGAAAAAAACATGCATTTTGTATTTTCTACGTCATAAGCTATTTTTAGCTGTTTTGTTATCGATTGATCGATTGATTGTTCATTAACGTTGACGACTATCGATCAAGGAAATTCCTTAGAATTTGCAACCCTATTATGAACCATCTTGTTGCGCTGTGCGTGAGGTTAAACGTGCTGCCAGAAATACAGTAGATATGGATGGATAACTTGAAGGGTTTCTTCTCCTGACTTATTTTTCCATAGAGTTCAATAGGACAATTTGTCAGGAGAAACAACCCTTAAAGTGATCCATCCATATCTACTGCATATCTGGCAGTAGAGTGATGGTTTGAGGCTTGTTTGATACCTCAGACCCTTGATGACTTACAGCCATTTTAATAATCATGTATTCCATACTGTTCCAGCATAATTTACAGCTAAATCTAGTCCCACCCCCCAATTCCCATAGAGATCCATTCAAATGCAGAGACGTTATAGTATCGCTTGTAAGAGTACCAGAAAATAAGATATCAAGAGCCTTTTGATGTTGTTGGGTCACAGACATCAGGAAGTCATGGTATGCAAAGGATATGCGACCAAATATAAAAAAATTTAAAGGCAAGTCAACTTAGTGTATGTAAACTTCTGACCCACTGGAATTGTGATATAGTGAATTAAAAGTGAAATAATCTGTCTGTAAACAATTGTTGGAAAAATTACTTGTGTCATGCACAAAGTAGATGTCTTAACTGACTTGCCAACACTATAGTTTGCTAACATTATATCTGTGGAATGGTTAAAAATTAGTTAACCTAAGTGTATGTAAACTTCCGACTTCAACTGTATATACTGTATATATATATACACACACATAGAGGGGGGCAAAAACCAACATAAATGTTTTCGTAAGGTGTTGGGCCACCACACGCCGCTAGAAGAGCTTCAATGCGCATTGGCATAGATTCTACCTCTAGTCTAGCATAGATTCTAGTCTCTGGAACACCATTCTTCCAAAAGATATTCCCTCATTTGGCGTTTTGATGATGGTGGTGGAGAGCGCTGTCTAACACTTCGGTCCAAAATCTGGTATAGGTGTTCGATTGGGTTGAGATCTGGTGACTGCGAAGGCCATAGCATATGATTCACATCATTTTTATACTCATCAAACCATTCAGTGACCCCTAGTACCCTGTGGATGGGAGCATTGTCACCCTGGAAGAGACCACTCCCATCAGGATATAAATGTTTCATCATAGGATAAAGGTTATCACTCAGAATAACTTTGTATTGATATGCAGTGACCCTTCCCTGTAAGGGGACAAGTGGACCCAAACCATGCCAGGAAAATACCCCCCATGGCATAACAGAGCCACCAGACCCCCTCACTGTAGGTTTTTTTCATTTAATTTGTCACCCGTCTGTATACACCTGTTATTTGTGTATACATTTGAGTCCATGTTTGCCCATCCCTGCTTCTTCACACAGACAAGGCCATTTTATTGTATGTAATATCATTCAAATGTGTAAAGATGTAGCTGGACACAGTTTGCATAACAACTGTCCAATTCAATAAAATATGCCTGGCTTTCTAAAGAGAACACAATACAGTTCCACTGCTCATCTCGGCTGGCTGGACTGTACAAGGAGGGGAAAGATGGAGCCAATCTAACTCAATGCAGACGAAGTTGTCACTGAAACAGTTGATTGATACGGTGGTAACACACACACATTTTCCCAATTGGCTGCTGTGAAAGTGCACTTCTCAATACGTTTGATGGCAATTACGAAAATGAAACCACCACTGCAAACCGTCTTCCCAGAACCGCAGCCAAGAGCCCTAGGTGTCGACATTCCACACATGCATCTTTTCACGGAAAAAAAAAACATAACTCACTGCAGACAGAGGCTGTCTGAATATCACACCTCTTTGCGCTGCTGCCAAAATTGGACAAAAGGCTGGCTTACCGCCGCTGTCGACCATCGTTTTTTTGACAAATTTATTTTTCAGCACTAATACATTTGTATATGCCTGGAGCACATGTCAAGATAACTGTGTCAAAAATTGTGCTGTGTGCAGTTTCTAGATGTGTTCTGTCACTGTCGTTCTTTTACGTTTTGCATCAGCTGTTCATCCAGCGGTTCAGGTTGGTCTGCGTGCAGCAGGTACACCTATCGACTAAGTGCTCGCGTGCAGCTGGGGATGTCTCATTTTATGGATTCAATTTATCCCAAACTTTCAAACGTGGAGAAGTGGAAAGTATTCCGGCTAATGACTGGGGACTCTTAGAGATGGAGACGACCGTTAAAGGAGCAGGCAGGAGACTGGCATGATAAAGACAGGAGCAGGAGATTGACAGAGGAAATTTTAGGCTGTGGAGAGGTGTGGAAAACGTCTGTCAGAGCCTACCTGCTGTCAAATGCAGGACTCTAAGAGCTTTACGTGTTCCCCGGAGAGTGGTCGTCATGACAGAGCTGAGGTGGGGGTTTTTTCGGGGGGTTGGGGAGGGCGTGTTTATATTGCAAATACAGAGTGACATTGCAGAGACAGAGAAAGAGAGCGTGCATGTGTGAGAGAGAGAAAGGGAGAGGGAGGGAGAGGGAGAGATTCAGCCGCAGTCAGACTGTCTGGCTACACTGGGATCTCCTTCACTCAGTGTCATATGATTCAGGGGTCAAAGGTTATCCCTGCTGATGAATATGTGGCCGGGTCCAGCCAGTCTCTCACAAAAGAAGCGGGGTTGTTTTCACTCCCGTGGCCTGGAAAGTTTATTTCAGGAATTCATTCTGCCAGCAAGAGACTGTAAACCTGTCCCGGGCACGGAGAGTTATGTTCACAAATATTGGGTTTTTCAGTCTCTTCTGGCTGCTAAAGGCCTTTTTAAACCTTTTTTTAATAAATATTTTCAAGCATAAGCCTGGCTGGGGGGATTGGTGGGTGGGGGTGGGGGGGTCTGGGAAAAGGTAAACCTTTACATGTTCGGATAAAACGTACACTTTTAAGCTTTTGATTTGACGCCAAGGATTAGGCCCGAGAGCCTTCGCTTCATGGGACTCAAACCTCAGATCTCATTCGAATACCCCCGTGTGCTTCAAGAGGGAAAAGATCCGATATCTAAACATTGTTAATTGAATTATTTCAAAGAACTTTCAAATAATGTCGTCAGCAGAATTTTGACTATTGTAATAGAACATTTTTGACACTTTCTGTTTCACCTTTTGTGTGTCTCCCAAATGACTAGCCTTTTATCCCTAAATATAAAACATCTGTTATGAAACATCTCATTTTAGTGCCTGTGGCAAGTGAAAGTTTGTGAAGTTTAAAACCCGTATGGGAAAGTGCCACCAGAAGTATTCACAAAAAAATAGAGATAAAAAATAAAAAAGGTTGTATATTTTCTTATATTTTAAACAGCTACCCCACAAATGCGAAAACACACACAACACCTTTGTATACAAAGTTGATACAGGACTTTTGAAAACTTGGTTAACTGGTTTTTAAGAGACGTCAAACACTGAATTGGTTCAAATTGACCCCAAAGATAATATGAGGGTTACGGTCTCTATTCTGAAAGAGCAAACTGCACACAGTGGGATCTACTCCTTGTTGGGAGCAGACATACAGTTAGCCGTTGCTTAATTGTGTCAGTGGCGTGATTAAACGGCTCTGTCCTCTGAGGAGAGTCTGGGAGGGAATGGTCTCGCTGAAGGAACGGAAAGCGGTGACAGGCACCGAGCCGGAGGAATTTTCCCTCCAGACACCCGACTGGAAAAGCCATCACGGTCTTCGCAGGGGGATCGCCTTACCCCCAATTCATTAGAAGGGAGTCCCTGGTGGTTTGCAATTTGGCGTGGGTGATGCCAGGGGTGATGTGCGCTGCCATGGCAATGAGCAGAGGACGAAGAGACTAGTGTTTCGGGGGGTCTGGGGCGTGGGGTGAGGGCTCAAAATGGTACGGCACTCCATCGACCCAGGATGCGTCCGTAGGGAAGAGCGTGAATTCCAGAGGGACTGTTCATGAAAAAAACACACCTTGTGAACCCAGGAAAGGAATGTAGTTCTTTGCTTCACAGAACATACTTGATGGTTTACAGAATTTCCTGTTGGTGCCTTTGATAGCAGTCTGATGACCGTAAAAACATCTCCACACTTCAAGGTTTCTTGCCGATTGTTTAAGAGTGTTCGGTATGTGCTGTCATGTGTGTGGCTGTGAAATCATAAGGAGTGACACATTCATACTTAATTTAAATAATAAAAAAACTGCAGTTTAAATAAAATATGTGTCTTAAAATGTTTATGTATATATGTATCACTTTGAGCCAATAAACAAATAATATTAACAAATAAAACAGGTTATTTGAAAAGGTTCTTTTAACTTTTTTTGTCATGCTGTACAAAGGCTTCTACCTTGAAATATCTGTTGTATCTGTTGATATTATGTACTTATATCTACTAACACAGTTCAGTTCTTCTTGTTTTGCCATTTCCCGGCCTTTGTTCTGCCCTTTTCTTGTTGGTAACATAAAAATTATGTTTTCCAGAGCTCAAACTCATAGCGTCAATGGGCATTTTGACTGGCTGGCTTTACCATATTTAACTTAGTTATTCAACTGTCAGCCAAAGAAATCAGAGTAGGATCCCTTCCTCAGCCATGTCTTCTCCTAAAATTAATAAACAACGCAGATATTATAGGCTTACTATACATTACTGCACACTTTGTGGATATGAGGACGGTATATTACCATGGACCCATCGGTATCATTTACAAGGGGGACGCGTCCCCCCCAATATCCGAGAAAGCCCTATCTGTCCCCCCAATGTTACATCGACAGAAATGCATAAAAGCGCCTGTATTATAGCCCATGTACGAGGTTGTATACGGTAATCAGTGGGTGGGACAATAATGTTGCTCCATTTAGCTACATTATTGGGGCGATAGACTAGATAAACAAACTACAAATGTAGCAAAGCAGTGTTTCATTTCAGGCGTAGTATATGGAGTGAAATCGCTGCCAAAAATACGTACAAATACGTAAATATGTACAAAAATAAAATTCATAAAAGTAAATTACAGATTTGTACATGTAATCTGCGGTTCGTAACCGTAAATTGGAAAAGTGTGAATGCATAAAAAAAATCTGTAAATGAAAACTTACAAGGTGTGAATAAAGAAGACGAGTTGTATTCAATACGATTATATTATTATTACAATTATATGCGCTCAGAACTGTCTGTACGCACATACGTCTCTTATTTTACAAATCTCTGCATTCGGATTTATGTACAGAATTTTGGCAGTCTTCTCACACGGACTTGCAATCGTATTTTTTGTAATCGTAATTTTTGGATCCGTAAGTAGAACCATGCCTAGTCAGTTGATTATCGAAACAGTGGGCAATACCTTTACCCTATTGGCGGAGCTCGCAATGTAAAACAGTAGGGTTTGCGGAAAACGTCAAAACGGCATGGCGCAGTCTGGTGGTAGTGACCAGTCCCGAACTTAGGTAGCCAAAGTTTTAATATTTAATGGTTTTCTACCTTTACCCTGTTTTATTTTGTGCAGATCTGACGGCAAATTATAGCTTCATCATTAGCTAGCAAGACAGTTAGCCAGCTAACGTTCATAGCAATGACTTAATTTTAGTTAGCTCACTCGTAAGCAATCTTACAGGCAGTTGGCGTAAAAGTAGCAAGGTTACAGACAATAAACCTGTGTTTAAACTTTTTAACAGGGACATGCTGACATTGAGTCGGCTACACAGAGTCTAATTAATTGAATTACGCAGTAATTAAACGCAGGGTGAGGTCCAGGCTCCTCAGGTGAAGTTAGGCAATGGCCAGCCAGTGGACCACTCTCCAGTGGACCATGCTTTAACTAACAAAAACAGAGTGGTGGCAGAGAGGACTTTCACAGTATATTTTTACTTAATTGCTCAAAAACCCCGAAGGGTCAGACTAGCTGATGCTCAGGAAGCAGGCATAGGCGCCGATATTTTGGGTGCTCAGGGGAATTTTGGCTATTACTACTTTGCATAATTTAAAATTCCGTAACTACATATTTCATGTCCTAAATACAGCGTCCAATAAAACAGTAGGCTACATGCCATTTTCTGTAGTAATTAGCGTAGAACATTATTTTCTTTGGAAAAAGACAGCAAATGCACATAAATAGATTGAAATTACATTATTCTTTCTAGTCGTAGCCTACAACAGTGAGAAAAAAAGGTTTTGAACAAAAGGCAACTTGTGTGTTTATGTTTGAGCTGTTGTAGACCTAGTTGAAAACATGTGCCATGATTGTAGAGTCAATTATGTTTTAGTTATTTACCAATGCATTCAACTGTAGGCCTATAAAACGAGATAAATTGCATAGGCTGCAAGCTTTTCTGAATTTGGCTATGGTAGAATTTAACAACAAAGGAACAACATGAGGAGTGAGATACCTCTCCTTTAAAATAATGCATAATGGAAGTAGCTTAATACGCTACCCTCGTTTTTTCATATCCCCCATCAATTCGCACACTGTAATGTAGCCTATGGATGGGGTCGTGTACATGTTTAACCGTGTACACGAAAATGAATCACTATCCGTTTAGGACAGATTAACTGAAATCTTAAAATAATTGAAAAAATGTTTTTTCATCATATTAATCATATTATTTAATGTCATGTATAATTGTTTTTCGTACAATATTATATATATATTTAAAGCATTTAAATATATCTAGATCGGAAATCACGTCAACAGAAGTAACGTTGATGGAAAAAATGCGGGAGTGAGTCAATGAATTTAAGTGAAACCATCAAAATGAGCGGCGGAAAAGCTAAAGCCTGGAATTATATTACAAAACAAGTCGACGGAAACTCTGTAACATGTACACTCTGTGGTGTCGTTTTAAGTGTGAAAGGGGGGAGTACCGGCTCAATGAACAATCATCTGCGATTAAAACACGCGAATGTAGATTTTGAACAAGATGTCGCGGTGGGTAATGCTAGCACCCAACCCCGAATAGGCTCCTTCTTCTACAAGTGCATTCCACAGAGACTATTATTATTATTATTAGGAGTAGTAGTAGCCTGTATTATAATATAATAGACGTTGTATTATAATAATAGTAGCCTACCCTAGTCCGTAATTATAGTCATGAGAGGCATGTCACATGACATAATCGGGATGTGGTTGAAGGTCTGTCACAATAACAAAAACACTCTGTGATTGGACTGTTTTATTTGAATTTCATGACACTAGTTTATTTTATGAAAACATTTTGAAACAGCAAAGTATATTCTATTATAGTCAAACCCATATTTACTTCCTAACGTTAATCCTGAAAGAGATGTGACATGTTTAACTTTGTACCATTTAGAGGTCAGCTTTTGTTCACTTATATATTAATTGTAAAAGGCATTTTGACCAGGGCTGCCCAAATCTTTGCACCCCACTATATGTAGCCTACACTGTATGCATTCTATTTGTGTGACAATGGATTATTTAATTGGATTTTTTATGTTTGCGTGCTTTATTTTTATGTCACAGTTTGGACGGGTAAAAGTTTGTTTTATTAAAAATGATAATTGTTTTCATAAAATTAAATTATTGCCTTGTTTACATCTAAGAAGTCTGTAACTACAATGTTACATGTCAGGGCCGTTTCTGGGGGGGGGGGGGGGCACAAGGGAGCACAATGCTCCGCCTGCCCCCCCAAAGCCAAATCCAGAAAAAAATGAATCCGACAATATGAAGTCGGCTCACGTAGCGCCGTCAGTAGGCTATTAGAGCTACAGACGATTCGGCCAATCATAAAAATGCCACATCGAAATAATATATTTCTATAAAATATGGAGTATGGCTAAAATATAAATGAAAATGATGAGCCAGTTACAGTAACGTAGTTTCACATGTAAATAGAAAATAGCACAAAGAGACTGAAATGATGAAAGAATATAGCTAATCTTTAATATACTTGTTTCCATATACGTTTTGATAATGATTTGGTATTATTGAGCATAAATAAAGTTGTCCTCCTATAAGATGAGGTGGGGTGGAGGTGGGTTTAAAATGTAATAAAATGATCTTATCCACTAATGTGCTGATTAGCCTGTGCTTTAGCTTTATATGAAAGCATCTCAAATCTCATCTAAGGCTTTAAAGAAAAAAACATCTTCAAAATGTTCATAAAGTAAACATTTTATGTTAGAAAATGCCCAATGCACAATGTAAGGTTGTGTAGAAATGCAGGAAATTAGTTTTAAAAGGCTAAATTTTTTCTGGGGGAGGACCCCCAGACCCCGCGATACTTCGTCCCACCCTTGTGCCCCTCCAATGTTTCTTCATGCCCCCCCAATCATTCTCATTCAGTTTATGTGACATTAACCTGATTAGGCTCAGAAGCACACGTGTATGTGACATCGCCCCCTAGAGGCAGGACATGAAAACGACTGAATCCTTTGCTAACAACTCGAGTGTTTAGCTTAGGGATACGCCCTTTTCACACTTACTGGTTTTTTTTGCCGGAAATAGCTGCCGACGGGTAGCGTTTCTTCCGTTTCTTTATCTGATTATGTAAGGTCATAAGTTTCTAAACCCGATTTACACACCTTGCTTTTTGCCCAAACCTTTTTTTTTGGTGCATGTAAACGCTTTTAGGTGCGTCCCAATATTCGAAAAATGCACCCTACCTTCCTCCACCTCCTCTACTCCATGCCCCGGAAACGGATCTTTGTGTTTTAATCTAATGTTGCTGATTACATCTTAATTACATATTAATGGTTACATATTAATTAATGTCTGGACGCAAACCGCAATGTCAGGCACATTGTATACAGTACATGCAAATACTTGTACTTGAAACGTTTAGACAGTTTTGCATACTTCTGGGTAGGAGAGGAGTGGGAGTCGGGGAGTGGAGGAAAGGAGGTGGAGAATGAAGAATATTTGGACGCAGCCCTCTTTCGGGGCATGTGAGCCAGAAGGGGCGTTGTAACGTCAAAATAGTTCCACCCGTCAACATTTGCTTGTCCTGGGGTTCCTTCAGGATCTCACTTTCCTATTAAATTTTATTATTAAATTAATGCATTTCACCAGTGAAAATATATTGTTCAGTGTTAGGAGCTTATGTTTGGACTGGCTAGCTAACTGACTAGCACATTAAATAACTGAAATTATCAGGAAATTGGCCAGATTTAGAGATCGGTAAAGCTAGCAATAATAATAATGGCTACAATAATATAAATCAATCACTAGCAATTAGCTATAAAATAACTAGCTATAATAATAACTAACGTTACTAGCTAACTATAATAAAAATAATAATGGTAATACAAATTTTTTACATGCGGATCATTTTTGTCCTTTTATGTATTTTGGCCGATTATGTAGAAAATCATGTAAACGCGGCTTTTGGAGTAATCACATTTCTTATTTCCATGTGAACGCGATATCCGATTACTGGTGTAAGCTGATAGCTTCCAGTAATCGGATATTGCTGTGCATGTAAACGTACCCAATGTGTAGCAATTCAAAACAAAAGCAAGCATATAGATAGATAGAGCTCAAGGAGAGAGGACGCATTTTCTTTGCTGCTCCTGCTTTACTTTCTTTCCATCTGCTTACAGCTGATTCATTTTATTGTTTTACTTATTTAATATCTTTATATGAAGACACGCAGATAATGAAAGCCAAGACATTTTTCGAGTAAAATGAGATGAAACCGAATAACTTTCATTAGCTTGTCGCCGCAAAAGCAGCATATTGTGTGACTGGTTACAAGCTGGCTATAAGCTTAGCCTCCAAACGATCAAAAGTCCGGTGCTATAGAACACCTCACATATGTTAGGCTACTGTTTTTCTCCGTATAAGTTTCTGTTATTTACCAAACACCATGTACTACCAGTTTCTCAAGATAAATCAGAGCGTCTAGATGAAATCGTATATTTTTTCACATGGACGCGCTTAGTCTCCACTCCTATATTCGCAGCAATTGTCAAAAAACACCCACAGCTAGCTAGATAGCGTACATATGCCTGTTCATATCCATGAAGGAATGTCGTAAACAATGGCAGATAGACTGAAGAAAAAATGCAATTTTGCTAATTGTGAAA
The DNA here is from genome assembly GCA_029718625.1 of Synaphobranchus kaupii. Classification (NCBI taxonomy): domain Eukaryota; kingdom Metazoa; phylum Chordata; class Actinopteri; order Anguilliformes; family Synaphobranchidae; genus Synaphobranchus; species Synaphobranchus kaupii. Next base: position 79,018,249 of record CM056378.1, on the reverse strand, counting down.
CGGAAACTTTAAAAAGAAAAGAAATGCTCTTTATGGAGTGGCATTAATCACTGCGGCAGTGAATGCAGTGTCAGTTCAGAGGTATGCACATTAAAACCATATATTTACAGTAACCAACTCGTGATTTCACTTCAATCAGCTTCATATGACACTCAAACTAAGGTGGATAACTGTTCACATGTGCCCACCCGCCAAAACTAAGCTAGCTCAGCAGGTCAGCTTGTCCATAAAATCTGATGAAAACCAATGGGCTGCATTACAATGGCAACTACAGTTGTGGTCAAAAGTCTACATACACTTAGGTTGAAGTCATTAAAACTAATTTTTAACCACTCCACAGATTTCATCTAAGCAAACTATAGTGTTGGCAAGTCAGTTAGAACATCTACTTTGTGCATGACACAAGTAATTTTTTAAACAATTGTTTACAGACAGATTATTTCTCTTTTAATTCACTATATCACAATTCCAGTGGGTCAGAAGTTTACATACACTAAGTTGACTGTGCCTTTAAATTTTTAATATTTGGTCGCATATCTTTCGGCTTTGCATGTCATAACTTGTGACTATGGGAATTGGGGGGTGGGACTATCGTATCTTTATCGTAACCAAGGGTCTACGTCAGATTCCGCTGTTATTGGACTTTTATTTAGCTGTAAATTACACTGGAACAGTATGGAACACATGGTTGGCTAAATGGCTCTAAGTCATCAAGGGTCTGACATATCAAACAAGCCTTAAATCATCACTCTGCTGCCAGAAATACAGTAGATATGGATGGATAACTTGAAGGGTTTCTTCTCCTGACTTATTTTTCCATAGAGTTCAATAGGAAAATTTGTCAGGAGAAACAACCCTTAAAGTGATCCATCCATATCTACTGCATATTTGGCAGCAGAGTGATGGTTTGAGGCTCGTTTGATACCTCAGGCCCTTGCTGACTTACAGCCATTTTACCAATCATGTATTTCATACAGTTCCAGCATAATTTACAGCTGAATCCCAGTCCCATCCCCCCAATTCCCATAGAGATCCATTCAAATGCAGAGATGTTATAGTATCGCTTGTAAGAGTACCAAAAAATAAGATATCAAGAATCTTTTGATGTTGTTGGGTCACAGACATCAGGAAGTCATGGCATGCAAAGCCAAAGGATATGCGACCAAATATGAAAAATGTAAAGGCACAGTCAACTTAGTGTATGTAAACTTCTGACCCACTGGAATTGTGATATAGTGAATTAAAAGTGAAATAATCTGTCTGTAAACAATTGTTGGAAAAATTACTTGTGTCATGCACAAAGTAAATGTCCTAACTGACTTGCCAACACTATAGTTTGCTAACATGAAATCTGTGGAGTGGCTAAAAATGAGTTTTAATGACTTCAGCCTAAGTGTATGTAAACTTTTGACCACAACTGTATATCAAACATATATTATTACAGCAGCAGACTACTCTATTATTTATGAAGAACATAGCCAACATTATGCCTACCAGCTTTGGTAAATTAGCAGCAGTCCAAGCTAGCAACTTACCGGTTGCAGCAGGTTCATCTGCCCGGCGATGGCCACCGACGGGGGAGGGAGAGGATGATCCCGGATAGGAAAAGGGGGGCACAACCCCAGCAACAAGTTTGAGGAATTTGACCAAGCCAAATTGTTATAATTCTGAAAGCTGTCCGGTTTTGTGAAATGGTCTCTGCACAAGCGGGTGTTTGCGCTGAGCTTGCCATTGTTGCAATAACGTTAGCTTTTCAAAAACGCCACTAATTTCAGCATCTTGAGGAAACCGAAAAATTTACGCGTAGTATTACCCTCGACCTCATCCTCTGTTTTTGCATCCAGGGAGGGCACATACACAGGGTATATGCGGCATGCTTGCAATGCAAACGGAGGCGATAACGACAGCTAAGTTATAACTCTTAACTTAGTTCTAGGGCTAAAGTAGCCTTGCTAGCTAGACAGCTATAGGTAGCACCACACCACAAAGGGATAGAGAAGGTGGGAGAAATGAAATAGCGGGTTGAAGAAGGAGAGAGACTGGGAGAGGGATTAAGAACTGAAAAATATCAAAATAACTACAGCTAAGGATTACAAAACTATCGATAACGCAGACAAAGGTTCTCTATAGCAAACTATTTTTTTGCTCAGACTCGAATAGGCTGTCTAGCGTTAGTGGGCCAGAATCGTTTTATTTGCCTCTAACTATGGCAGGAGATATGCAATGGCATTAAAACATTTATTGGCCATTACATCTGGTGCTTCATGGCATCATAAAGAGCTAGCTGTGCCAATAGAGTACTCAAGTCAGTCGTGGGCGGAGTCTGGTTTCGGAAGTAAATTCCCTATGGAAGATAGAATGGGCTTCGGATACTATCGACTATTTCTTGAAATCTGATTTATAGAATGAGCCGAAACGTTCCTGGATTAGCCTGTGTGGTACAAGGATATATTCCATATATCGCATGTTCCAATTTTTATTTTTTAAAGTAATTCATTAATGAATGTAGTTGGACTTGTAGTCCACTTTAACGGACTACATATCCAGTATTACAACGCACGGGTGGTTCTTGACCAATAAGATATCATCATCTCGTCTGTCTGACTGTGGCATATGGGAGTAGGCTACTGCCGCTGAAGACGAGCTAACGTAAGTAGAGAAGCCCGCCCGACAAGTTCAGAAACTGCGCTACGGTTAACCACATAAAGCAATTCTAGATTTTAGTCCTTCAAGCTAGCTAGCTAATGTTAGAAAAAAGTGTTTAAAAACGGAGCTGTGTGCGACTGCTGGCTAATGTTATATGACAACGTCTGGAGACAAGGCTGCATGTTCGGAGGGAATTATGGGACGTGGAGTTTTTAAACAGTGCCAGCGCTGGTATGTTCACAAAAAAAAATACTAAATAATAAAACGAAAAATATACTCAAAGCTGGTCCAGAAAAAAGACATAGTTTGTGAACTGGCGTTATATTGAACAATCCGGGAAATTGACAGTAAGACATAATCAGTAGAAATGGTTTAAAAGTAAGCTTTAGTTAATGTCTACGCTCTAAATGAATGGGGAATTTACTTCCAAAACCAGCGTGACGTAGTCACTTACTCTATAGTACTCTATAGGACTGAGCCCAGTAATAATTTGAACTCCACCCATTTAATCCCCACATCGGAATAGATGGAAGTGGATAGATGGATATTGATCGATATTGCAATGAAATTGAAATCTCATACTGTTGCTGATGCTTAATACATACCATAACAACCACATATAATGTAGTCTGAAGCAAAGTATGGATTTACCTTTACAGTCCCTTTAACGTTCAGCTTGCTCAACGTGAGTTAGCCATGGAGGTTATACTAAAAGATAACATTAGTGACTCCAGTTTAATTTCGCTAACAGCTAGCAAAAACAGTTACTTACGGTAGCTACTGACAGTTAACAGCTAGCTAGGCTACATGGTGTAGGACATCAACTGTAATGCTAAGAGTAATTTCAAGGAGAGCCATCTCCTACGAGTATGGGAAAGTGGTCATCCTATGATGACATGCATATGCCAATGTGTAGCTGATCGCCTAGCTAGAAACCAGAATAACTGATACATGTCCAGACGTCACTTTGGGTTTGCTGTGAAAAGGGCCCATCATTATAGTATGATAGAACAGCAAGTATGGCTGCATTAAACGTGAACCAGATCTAGTTCTGTTGCAATATTCCACTGCCACAATACCTTTATGCTAAAAAGACATGAACATAAAAATATATAAATTTGTAGGACTCTGAATGTAAACTGAAAGGCTGCCAAACCGTAGGCCTACTAGAGAAATGGGTGCTGTTCCCTGTCTGATCTAGGGGAGAGCTGAAATAAAAGGTTACTGAAAGGCATAGGCAGGGATACAGAGAGAAGCACAGTCCATCATTCCGTGTGGGGCTGTAGTCTGTTACTGTGTGTCTGCTGTCTGCCAGCTTCAGAATAGCGTTTATTACATCAACAGACACCTCCTGACCTCAGAGATTGCAGACCCCCCCCCCCCCCCCCCCCCCCCCAACAAAAAAAACAAAAAACAGCCTTGTCTCTGTCTCCGTATGTCTTATCACTTGGTAGAAAGATAATGAGCAGGAAATTTTGCATTATTACCGTCATTAGTCCCGCCCCTGCTATTTCACCCTGTCCATTCATTCAGCTCTCGAAGGGGTCCACGCTCATAGTGGATTTTGGACATTTATACATAACAGAAAATCCTAGGCCCTGTTTGCATTTTCCTTTAGTACACATCTGATCTTTATCGTAACCAAGGGTCTACGTCAGATTCCCCTGTTATTGGACTTGAATGTAAATGCTGCAGCATTTGTACTGTTCTAGTGACAAATAACATCCCATAATTGTTTGCAGCAGAGCTTTATACAGGCAAAGACATGTGGTGCAATGGGCTATAAGGCTTACCTTTGTATCCTTCCTGTTGAACAAGTACTTCTTCACAATTTCAAAGGCTGGGCTCATCAATATGATAAAACCTAGTTACTGGACAAACAATGGTATAAAACGGACATATTTTTGGAGTACTGTAGACTAAAGCACTAAAAATAGTGAGAAATGTGAAAAAGTCTTCAGTAGTCAGAAATGTTGCATTTAATTGCATAACAGAAATGACAGAATATAATATGAAATATAATCATTTAGACACTTCTTCTTTACTGTTACTGTTGCTAGATACTGTTAAGACATAATTTATGAATTGATATTCGACCACCTCATGTTTTATATGCCAAAAGTAAAACAAGAAATACAGGCGGTTTGCAAATAGATGGAGAGGCTGCTGACACTATTCCCTAATTTCTACAGTTATGTGACACAAGGTGTGTTTTGCTTTCTAATAAACAATAAACAGGACGTAGACAAAATCATGTAGCCATAGTGACAGCACATATTTAAAAACAGCCCTGATTTTACTCTATTATAGCAGAAGTCCTATCTGTATTCCTCTTGTCATCCTCTTGCAGAAAATGGCAGTAGGATTAAAAACACATTTGTAATCATGAAAGAATTTAGCTGAACCCACGAAACCCAACTCAACCTGACAATGGTCAAGTTACTGCATATAAACATATTAGAAATATTTTGAAATTGCTGAGTTTTGCACATGAACCTGCATGTTTTCGGAAGGAAAACATTGAAGTGAAAAAATGATATCAGATCTTATAATTTTGACATAAACACCCAAAATATAATAGGAGGCAAAATGCAAAAGGAAAGTGGTTATTTGATAAAACAAACCAACAGTGATGTGGCAGAAAGTACCCCCCTCTATGGTTTTGCATATTATGATAAAACTGACACTCATATAGTCCTCACAGTCCTAACACTAGATAAATCTAACCTCATTTGACTCATTTTACTTTGTCATTATTTTTTCAACCAAAATGCAGAAACCACATGTGAAAAAATAAGTGCACCTTTACTGCTTCCATATCAACTAAGAAAGTAATTAGAAACAGGTGCTGATAATTAAGTGCACACAATTAGTTGATCATCAGGGAGTTCCACCACCTGCATATAAAAGCAGAAACTTTGACAGTTTGGTCTGGAGTTTTCAGGTTTGTGTTAACACAGCATGCCTAGGACAAACTATATCTGTGATGATCTCAGAGAAGCAACTCATCAGTCAGTCTGTGAAGGGCAATAAAGCCATCTACAAACAATATGTCCATCATTCCACAGTGAGAAAGATCATTTACAAATGGAGAACATTCAAGATAGTCTACTAAGGAGTGGGAGTCCCACCAATTTCAGCCCAAGACCTGGCTGCATGCTTCTCCCAAAATTGTAACAAACCCTAAAGCTACATCCAGGGATCTACAGGCCTCTGTAAGTAATCATGACTCCACCATTAGGAAAAGACTGAACAAGTACAGTTGTGTTAAAAAAAATAGCAGTACAACATCAGTAACCTGATGAACCACTGTTATTAGTAGTAGTAATATTTCTGCATGGCAAATAATTTACTTGTAGATGTAGTAGTGTAATAGAAAAACAACAGACCCAACTGTCATGACATGCACGCTGCTTGTTCTGAGTAATTGACTCATTCATTGAAAGGGGTGTGTTCAAAATAATAGCAGTGTGGAGTTTAATTAGAGAATTCATTCATTCTGTGAAAAAACAGGTGTCATTAATTGTCCTTTATTAAGGAAGAAGGGAAGCAAATGTTTCACACATTGTTATAAAATATATTTCCTTCTGAATTGCTAAGTAAAATGGGCCGTTCCAAACATTGTTCAGAAGAACAACGTAATTTGATTAAAAAGTTGATTAGAGAGGGGAAAACGTATAAAGAAGTGCAGCAAATTATAGGATGCTCACCTAAAATGATCTCAAATGCTTTAAAATGGCAACAAAAACCCGAAACACACGGAAGAAAACGAGCATCTACTGTTAAAACGGATCGAAGAATAGTCAGAATGGCAAAGATTCAGCCAATCATCACCTCCAGAAAGAAAATTACCTGTAAGTGCTGTTACAGTCAGAAGACGTTTGATCGAAGCTAAGCTATCAGCAAGAAGCCCCCGTAAAGCACCATTGTTGAAAAAAAACGGCATGTGCAGAATCAGTTAAAATTTGCCAAAGAACACATCGATTGGCCCAAAGAGAAATGGCGTAACATTCTGTGGACTGATGAGAGTAAAATTGTTCTTTTCGGGTCTAGTGGTCGTCGACAGTACGTCAGACGACCCCCGGGTACTGAATTCAAGCCACAGTACACTGTGAAGACAGTGAAGCATGGTGGCGCAAAAATCATGGTATGGGGATGTTTTTCATACTACGGTGTTGGGCCTATTTATTGTATACCAGGGATCATGGATCAGTTTGAATACATCAAAATACTTGAAAGAGATTATTTTGCCGTATGCCGAAGAGGAAATGCCCCTGAAATGGGTGTTTCAACAAGACAACGACCTCAAACACACGAGTAAGTGAGCAACATTGGTTCCAGACAAAAAGGATTGAGGTAATGGAGTGGCCAGCTCAATCCCCTGACCTCAACCCCATTGAAAACTTGTGGGGTGACATTAAAAATGCAGTTTCTGAAAATTCACAGGAACTGTGGAATGTAGTTTGTTCATCCTGGGCTGAAATACCTGTTTCTAGGTGCCAGAAGTTGGTTGACTCGATGCAACGCAGATGCGCAGCAGTTATCAAAAACAATGGTTATGCAACTAAGTATTAGTTCAGTAATTTAAAGTGAAGTTAAATCTTGAAAAATTTCTTCAGTTTATACAGTACGTATTTGAGTTTGAAGGGAAAAATGTCGACACTGCTATTTTTTTGAACAGATTAATATTCCTTTTCTTTGCTTCCTGTAAAAGAATAACGCAGACTTGATAAAATGTGTTAATGCTTTGATTTGGAATTGAATGTGTAATGTTTCCACTACATTTGAAATATGGAACTAAAAGCTATTAAAAAATATTTGCACTTTATTCACTTTTTTTAACGCACTGCTATTTATTTGAACACAACTGTATAGCTTTCATGGAAGGGTACCCAGGAGAAAACCCCTTCTGTCCAAAAAGGAATATCGCGCCATGGCTTAGGTTTGCAAATTAGCACCTGAATGAGCTACAAACCTTCTGGAACACTGTCCTCTGGACTGACGAGACCAAAGTGGAGTTCTTTGGCCATAATGCATAATGTCATGTTTGGAGAACACCATATACCGCATATTACCACAAGAACCTCATGCCAACAATCAAGCATGGTGGTGGAGAGGTGATGATTTGGGGCTCTTTTCCAGCCACAGGACCTGGACACCTCACAGTCATTGAAGCCACCATGAATTCCTCTCTTTACCAGTGTATTCTAGAGGAAAATGAGACCATCTATCCAACAGGTAGAAAGTGGATTTGCAAGTTTGGTGGAAAGTGGATCATGCAAGATGACAATTATCCAAAGCACACCAGTAAATCTATGACTGAATGGTCTGAAAAGGAAAAGGGTTTTGGAATGGCTAAGTCAAAGTCTCAAGCCCATTGTGATGTGGCCGAACCTCAAGAGCTGAATGCCGTGAATGCCCTGAAACACCAACGAGCTGAAGCCAGAATTCCTTCGATGTTATGTAACAGACTGATAAACTCATACAGAATATGTTTACTTGAGGTTATTGCTGCTAAAGGGGCGAAGAGGGCTCTACAAGCTACTGAGTGCTTCTGCATGTTGGCTTACTTTTTGTTGAATAATCTAATTAAATAACGGCTTAATAGATAGTAAAATCTGTTATGGGATATTTGACGCAAGATCTTAAATTTATCTGTTATGGTGAGGACTAGACAAGGTTTATTTGTGTCTTAACCCTCATGTTATGTTGAAATTTTATGACGTCTTTTATGTTTGGGGTCATATTGACCTCAACAGTTCAAACCGACACAAAACTATTGTAATAGAAAACTTTTGACACTTTGTGCATCACATTCTTAATGCCTCCCATATTGACTAACCTTTTATACCTAAATAATATAAAAATTCTGTGAAAAACTTCTAATTTTAAAGTGGAAGTTTAAAACCTATATGGGAAAGTGTCTCCAGAATCACGAGAGAAATTTAATTATAAAAATTGCAAGCCTGACAATGGCTGTGTCCCAGTGAAAATTTTTGTGTTGAAAAGTCAATGAAAAGACGGTGAAACGTTGTCTCGCGTTCAGGTGACAAACCGGCTAAATTTTGTTGAAAAGTGAAAGTTTTTTTTAACCAGCAAGGCTATATCCAGTTAAAACATGAGCTAAATTAGGGCTAAATGTTCAAATATTCAGTAGCCGATAGGACATTTTGAGCCACAGACTGCTGTGTAACATCTAAATTGTAGAATTTGACAAAGGTGGGATATTTGACAAATATCCCCCATTGAAACACCCCTGAAAATAGCCCAGGATGAGGAAATGCCTCTAGTAGAGTGGGCTCTTATTTTCTCTGGTGGCGTCCTGCCAGCTGCAGTGTCCGCCATGATAATGGCATCAATGATCCAGTGTGAAAGTTGTTGTTTTGAGAGAGCACGGCCCCGAGTTTGAGGACCAAAGCGCACAAACAGCTGATCCGTCAGGCGGTTTTTGCATGTCTGGGCTAAATACACCTTCAGGGCTCTAACGGCATAAACGATGCATCCGGCGAGCCTACTCAGATTCAAAAGGGGAGGGGGGGGTGGGGGGGGGAGCTGCTAGTTCCACCACTCTCGTTTTATATTGCGAGGTGATAATCTTAGGAATGTAAAATGGATTGGGGTGCAGGACTACCTTGGCATGGCCTCTCCAAAACTGAATACACCTGTTATTTGCCGATAGGGCTGAAATGTCACTCACTCGTTTCGCTGAGGTCAGCACTATCAACAAAGCCGTTTTCAGGGACAACAATTTCAAACTAATGGTCTCTAAAGACTCAAAGGGTGCTTCTATTAGAGCATTTAGAATCAGTGGTAAGTCCCCAGGGGGCCTAGGCCTACGTGCGTCTTTAAGGAAACGGGAGGACAGAATATGGTTTCCAGGAGTATTGCCCTCAATACCATAATGGCAAGCTGATATGGTGGCTAGATACACTTTGAGCATTGACGGGGAGAGGCCTCTGTCAAACAGCTCCTGTAAAAAAGATAAAATGACCCCGATAGTGCACTGAAAAGGGTCATGGGAATGTTCCCTGCACCATTTCTCAAACAAAGCCCATTTATACATGTAGAGAGAGCGAGTGGAGGGGGCCCTAGCGCTCTGGATAGTGTCTATCACAGCTAGGGGAATTCCCTGCTCTTCTAGCCTCTGCCTTTCAGGGGCCAAACCCACAGGTTCCATTTCTCAGGTTGCGGGTGCCATATTGTGCCTATGGCCTGGATATCATATCTGTGTATTGGAATCTGCTAAGGGGGGCCTGAGAGCGTCGAGATCAGGTCTGCAAACCAAATCTGGTTGGGCCAGCATGGTGCCACCAGGGTCAGCGACACACTGTCCTCCCGGATCCTTTCCAGCACTGGCTGAACCATAGAAATGGGAGAAAAAGCATCGGCTTAAGCCTGGCCACTGGTGCGCTAGAGTGTCCACACCTAAGGGAGGCTCGTATTGCTGACTTGAAAACCACAATGGGCAGTGGGTAGTGCCTTGCGATGTGAATAGGACTACGTCTGGCTGGCTGAGTTTTTCCCATATCTGGGCCACTACTTCGGGGTGGAGGCGCCACTCTGTTGAGTACAGCCCACCTCTCAACAGGAGGTCCGCTCTGTGGATCACTTTGCCCAGAATGTGAATTTCCCACAGTGACAGGAGGTTAAGGCTTGCCCAGAGTAATACGCATCGCACCAGGTTGTGCATGGCTGTGGAGCGGAGGCCCCCCTGGTGGTTGATGTACGCCACCGTAGTGCATTGTCAGTCCTGATAAGAACATGATGGTCTTTGATGAAGGGGAGGAAATGTTTTAGGGCTAGAAAAACTGCATAGAAGGCGAGCCTGTGTACCTCTCCACAGGCCATTCACCATCCTTCCCTCCCACAATGCTCCCCATCCCTGGTTCGATGCGTCTGTACTGACAATGAGGCAACGTGGGATGGGGCCCAGAGCATAAGGTGGTCCCTCCATGGGGTCAGAGCCTGCCAACACTTTTAAGACACTCACCCAGTGTGACCTGTCCCTTCTGGGGTGGGCTCTCAGGGCCAAAAACCACCTCTGGACTAGTCTCATATGCAGGAGACCCAATGGTACAGCCACCGCTGCTGAGGCCAATCCTGCGTCTTTCTTCGGGACAAGGAAATATTTGCTGTAAAAACCTGCACTCGTTTCCTGTTCGGGAACTGCTTAGATTCCCCCTTAAACAAAGGTGCTATACATTTCCTGTTGCAACATGTGTATTTGTGGTTCCATCACCTTGGTAGCTACAATACCGTTGAAGGCCGGCGGAGGGTGCATAAACTGTGTTGTGTAGCCTTCTCTGATGGTGCGCTTGACCCAGGCGCTGATATTGCAAGTGTTATCCTCTGTTCCGTAGAAGGAAATGCCAGTGGGGTAGTCATAAAAATCAGCTCCAGCTGCGGGCCCTGAAAAGGACACGGCAGGTGGGCTAGATCCAGGGAATGTGCCAGTGCGGGAGGGAGGGGTGTGGTCTGGCTTGCTAGCCTCAGTAGAAGGGGTATGGCAGGCGGCCGCGTCGTGAGACTGGTGCCGAGAACTGCCCTATGCCTGAGGGTGCCTGGTCCTAAGGCTTCGCAATGTGGGCATAATCCTGGGAGGCACAAAGCAGTGTCAGTGTGTTCTGGGCCAAGGCAGGAAACGCATTGCATGTGCCCCCCCCCCCCCCCCCGTGCGCACTGGCAGGCTGACCGCCCACTCCCGCCTGTAACACTGACGATTTGTCCCGCGCCGCACGTTAAAGCGCTGGGTCCCGCGGATACCGCGGGAATGCAGACCTTTACTGTGTAATACAGAAATTTCACACGTTTATAACAAGCTAAATTTAACGAAATTATTTGAGAAGTTGCCCTATCCACTGTGCCCCCCTAGTGGTAGTCATATCTGACCCAATTATATGCATGTTTCTCCAAAATTATACATTACAACTTGAAGAAAACTGGCAAAGTTCCAACGCATGATTGTTAAAACGTTTCATCGCTTGCAAAAGCATCGCCCTCTCTAGTTGTACTGCAGGCCAATAGAACAGCAGGATGCTAGATCAGATTCTTTACGAGCTTCATCTTGCCACAGTCCCAGACAATAAACTGCATAAAATGCACTGTTTCTACACGCTAAAAGTGTCGTATCGTGTTCCGATATAGGAACAATAATATATCATTCAGATCAACATTCAGCGTTTTTTCCTTGTAGGCTACTCCAATGTACTTTCGGTTTAGATTAGACACCTAATTTTTTTTTCGACAAAATCTCTTATATAGCGTAAATACATTTAAGAAACCAAATATCCTACCTGCATGAAGGTAACTACCACTACCATGTCCAGTAGGCCTACAATTGACATTTCCACAGCGAGTAGCCTACCTATCGCAGCTGGCGGCTATAATACTTCACTATTGTACACATATAAATTTGCCCCTTCTGATGGTTTAAGATGAAAACATTGATATCACACTGGCATACACACCTAAATATGTAGCCTAATCATGCACTATTGTACCTCAATAAAACATAACTTTATTTCTGAGCTCTACAGAATGTAATCTTTTGCTGCATGCCATGGGATCACATTTCTCTGTAGTTTCTTTTAAAAATGTACCCAGTCATAGTGACTCCAAGGAAAAGTTTACATTCATCTAGCATATATCAGCGCACAGTAAATTGGAAAGAGCATTTTCCATGCCCTAAGTGACAAGTATAGCCCAGGAAGAGACTAATACGCCAGTCTATATTATACGATAAGATTACAGGAGAATAATATTCCACCATCAGGAAAATGCTGCAAAATGTTCTAGCTTCAATGAAAATTGGTACATCAAACATAAAACATGACTGGGCCACCAATGAACGGTTACACTCCAATATGTGAAATGCACTAAAAATGCGAAAATAACAATATAAAACATATTGGAAAAGACAGTAGTCAACTGGAAAAACTAATGTACGTATGTCGCCAGAGAAACCAACCATATATTACAAGCAGTCTTACATGTCGAGGAGGAAAAACTCCCGTCATGTAGGCATAGCCTATTCTATGATAGAATCAATACTTCCTCTGACCCATTCCCAAAATCCATGTAAATAAGGCAGGGATTACTCTAGCCATGCTGACGACTTGGCCAAATTAGTAAAATCTTGCGATAAAAGCAGGAAAAAATGTATTATTATGAATGCGTTTTCTGTAGCTGTTTGCGTAATACTAAACTGATAAAACTAAAAAACAGCTGGGCTGGGCTGTAATGTATTGTTAAAAGCATCCAATAAGAAATTGCAAACACCATTGAGAAGGATATACTGTCCTAAATCGGATAAAATAGTTGTCAATCAAACCGGAATGACGTGAAATACTTCATAGCTGCAGGTACAGCATATGGGGTTCTGTGACATTTCAGATAGTAAAGTGGTGTGTATTTCTCAAACAGATTGCCCAAGACAATAAATGACCACTATATTTGGAAAGGAAAATCTCTATGTGTAAAACCAATGATTGTATATTTATTTCATATTTAGTAGCAGATATTGATAGTAGAATGACGTGGTATAATTACATAAGAATTTCACTTGTTTCTTTTACAATTGAGTGAGCAGGGCTTTTCATGGCTGTTTTGGTATACGTTCGGGCTATTGTCGGGTTTATCTTGTTGCTATGATAGAATACAAATTTTTGGTGGTGATAGAAACTATTGTCCATTGTGTCACACATGGGTAGGTACAGTTGCAGATGGGACTGGGTGGGGGGTTGCTTGTTAAATGGATTCGCTATGCGACAACAGTGGCATTTTGAAACTCTGTATTCGGTATTGTTGTCACAAATCACGTACTAATAAAGATAGAATAAGGAGTTTGTTGTTTCCACTCCTAGTTTGGTTGCAGGAGCAATGAATGTCTCAGTTGAGCAATGTCACAACGCCAGCAACTTGGCCACTAGGCGTCTGTGCGAAGGGGTTAATCCCACCAAATTAGAAAAAAGTCATATCGCCTAGTATCAAGATGAGGAAATAAGGATAGCTGGTTTTTAAGAGACGTCAAACACTGGAAGGGGTCAAATTGACCCCAAACATAATAGGAGGGCTCATATACAGTAGCCTATAATGGCATCACATTCCTTTATAGATGAGTGTAGCTTTAGTATTGTGTTGTCGGAGTGACAAAACTAAGAAGTTTCTTCACCACAGCAAAGGACAACCACAAACTGTTCTAACACATTTTAATGTGGCTTAGCTGCAGGCAACAAATCAGAAGACCTGCATTTTCATATTTTCACAGATTTCTGTCAATGCTGTTTTTTAAAAGGCAACAGAACAGACAGAAAAGGCTGTGACAGAATAGTACTTTGTTTTTGCAAACCACTTGGATTTGCTGAGATTAAAGGAACAAACTCATTACTGCAGTCTCCAAAATATAGGAGTTACTGTAATTAATTGTATGCCGACAATGTAAAACATGATATATTAAAGTAATCCAGTCAATAAACATGTTTTGACATACAGTATATACTCCATAACATGTATAAAAGATATTAGTAGACTTGCATGCACTACAAACAAAAGTGCTAGTGCTAATGCCAGTGATTATGTCAGTGATTGTTTCATCCTCTGTCCTTTAGTCAGGCACGAAAATAAAAATCAAGGAAACATCTAACGTGTTAAAACTTGAAACAACAACTAACCTTTAAAACAAAAACACCCACATTAAATGGCATGATACTGTATGCACATTATTGTGTGTCTGAATTAATTAACATGGAATTAGGATCAGTTCAGATGAACATACTGTTTCTTACTCTAAATGTCTTTCACCAAAATGGAAAGAAGGCAACAGAGGTGTGAAATATTTCATGCAGGTTGTCTTGTGGAAAATGTTCCATCTTGTTGGTTTTCACAGTGCCCAACTTTGAAAGTGCTGCATTTCAGGAAGATTACAGTACGCTCAAAATACCCTATTGTTTACATTATGTCTAATTTTAGATTTTTGCTCAGCAAAAAGATATTTTGAGCCCTCACAAGCTAGTTTTGTGGCTTGTTATTTTGAGAAAAAGAAATCCTGTGTAATTCTTTGATTAGATATTGTAATAACACGAGAAGTTGTTCTAAAGAAATGTGGCACTGACAATGAAGAATTATATTTGTTTGATATATGAAAATAAATTAGCAATTAAAAACAGTGCCACTTTACTGCAGTTGGGAAGGCTGGCTACAGCATGGATAAATTCAGGATCGATTTAGGAAAATATTGAAAAACTTGCACTTAATAAGACTGAAAAACACACACACACACACACACACACACACACACACACACACACACACACACACGGTCAGGATTGGGAGAGCAAAAGGAAAGTCCAGATATGAGCTGGGCAAAGAGATGTCTCATATCTGTGCAATTGACTCTAATTATGACATTGATTCATATGGTCTGCATTCCACTGCTTCTTACAGTTCTCCAGCAGTGAATCCTGGAGCCTTGGGACCCATTAACACGATACTAATCTCAGCGTATGGCTCCAGTTGAGGAAAAACCCAATTCAATATAAATATACCAAAAGAACAATCATAATTTTTGATTAAGATTTAATTATTGCATTTCCATGAAATGATTAGTTTCACAAGCTGCAGAAATGATGATGTTTAGAAAATGCTTGATTGTTGAAACATCTGTGAATACTGTATATGCAAACCTGATTGCATCCGCACACATAAGACATTGTAATTATTCCGGAACAGTTTCATCTGGAGCTTTTTCCCCTTAACTATGCCTGAAGTTTGAATTTGTAGGATGATACAAAAGTAGTCATGGTTGATCCTCGAGTAATGACTCAACCTGACCTTAAAAAAATCTATTTGTGAATACTGCTTGGATATAACAGTGCTTCAGTGACATAATTCTGTGTGGGCACTACATTTTAGACAACTCTAATATTTATGTTTATGTCTGAAACTTGGAAGAAAAGGGTTCCACAAGGGATGTGCTGACCTCACTATAGTTGTAGTCATATCTGCTATTCATGGTGTCATTTTTGGAAATAAACGTAGTAGATTCAGAAACAGAGAAAGTAAGCTATATAAAAATTCTAGCTGTAATTATCATGATGCAAGGCTTTTTATAATGAATATACGATGAGTTGACCAATTGTGCAGTCACAGTATAGGAAAATGAATTAAAAAGTTATACCTGTGAAAGATGTTCTCAACTTGCAATGAAAATGATTCCTGGGTTTGAACGCAAGGTATCAAGCTAGAAAGAGAACCAGGATAGCTATCTTAATGAATAGTATTTCATGTTCCCATTGGTCACAGTGCAGGCTAACACACTGAATCTAACACACTGAGTTTATAAAATATAAAATGACCAATCAGAGGGACAGGATGAGTCCTCTTCGGCTCCACGGAGCAGACGCAGTTTGTACAAACGGGCGGTGAAAAAGACATCCGGAGCCTCAATTCAGTTTTTACGAGGCCGTGGAAAGGCAATGGGTGACGTCACAGTGGCTTTGTCCATATTTTTATATAGTCAATGGATCACATTCGCATAATGCTGTTTCTGAGCTGTCATTGTGACTTACATACATTTACTGAATGTATCCTTCCTTAATTCTTTCCTTACTTAGTGTAACAGAAAATATGGTAATTGGAAATCTCTACCAAACATTAAGTTTACGTTAGGAAAGCTGATGAATAAGTATAACTAACACACTTTCAAGTTCTTGTTTGAAGTGAAGTGTTGTGGGACTTGTGGTCACGTATTGCCAAAATCAGTTTTGCAAAGAGTGCATTGTACACTGCCTGGCCAAAAAAAAAGTTGCACACTCTAATATTTCGTTGGACCGCCTTTAGCTTTGATTACGGTGCCCATTCGTAGTGGCATTGTTTCGACAACCTTATGCAACGTCACAACATTTATTTTTACATTACATTACAATTTTTTGGCAGACGCTTTTACCCAAAGCCACGTACAATAAGTGCATATTCAAGGTAATTGATGCGACTACAAAGCAAATCCAACAAAGCACAACTTTCTCACAGCGTAGGAGCTATCCCTAGTAATAAACATGAGTAGTACACACAGTCAGCTCGTTTCCGTCTAGAGTTGCATAAATTTTTGGCCGAGATCTTGTATTGATGATGGGAGGGTCGAACCACTCCGTAAAGTCTTCTTCTTCTCCAGCACATCCCAAAGACTTTCAATGGGGTTACGGTCAGGACTCTGGTGGCCAATTCATGTGTGAAAATGATTCCTCATGCACCCTGAATCACTCTTTCACAATTTGAGCCTGATTAATCTTGGCATTGTCGTCCTGGAATATGCCCATTGGTGGGATAACCTGGTCATTCAGTACGTTCAGGTTTAGTTTAGTTTAGTTTATTAGCACAAGGAAATAATAAAAAAATGACAGCATACAGAATAAGCATATATATAATAGCGATTGTGCAGGAGAGGTAAGAAACCCCAAAGGGCTTATAATGAAATATAGGGAAGTGGTCTGAAATGTCAGTATACAGTATCCCTGAGTTGGATACATAATCAAAAGAGTTAGTTATAATGTTATCAATTAGGGTGGCAGTTTTATTTGTTACTCTAGTTGGTTTATATATGAGAGGGTAGAAATAAGATGAATACAATACATTTAAAAAATCAGCTGTAGGAGAATGATTTTCACTTTTGAAAAGATTGATATTGAAATCGCCAAGTAGAAAACACAGTTTACCTTCAGCATTAATAACATCCAAAGCAGCAGCACTTCATTGAAACAATTAATATTGCTATCAGGTGGGTGGTAAATGGCTCCAATTATAATATTTTTTCCACCAAAGTGTGAACAAAAGGGTATTTCTAGGAATACAGATTCAACTTCAATTTCATCTGAAATTAGAGTAAGGTCCTTCCTTATCCTAAACTGAAAGTCATTGTGCACAAAAATAGAGACACCACCTCCCAACTTATCCTTTCTACATGCATGAACAGAATTATATTGAGACATGTTGTAAACATCTGCTATTTCCTCCGTTAAAGCAATCACAGAAAAATCATGATTTAGAGCTGACAGAAAATGGGTTAGTTGATCATTGTTTTTTGGTAAACTGCGTATGTTTAAGTGAAATGTAGAGAAAATGTCTGACTTCTTTGATAAATTGTCAATTAAAGTGCTGAACTCACATTCATTGTAATAATTACAGGAGCGAGGCTCACTGTTTGCATAATTGAAAAAGTTTGCATCTGGGTCATATGAGTCAATATTGTCCGTGTATTTACAGTCATTTAGCTTGTATGGATTGAAGACCTGACTTCAGGTCTTCAAGGTACTCCGTCGACTTCAATTTATTGCTGCATAATGTTGCTGAGCCTAGACCTGACCAATTGAAGCAACCCCAGATCATAACACTGCCTCCAGAGGCTTGTTCAGTGAGCACTATGACAGGTGCAACAGCGACTTTTTTTTTGGCCAGGCAGTGTAGTATCCTTCACGAAAGGAGGTAAACAAGGATAATTAGCCCATTTCATGCCGTCATGCTGACTACTGAATGTAGGGCCTCATCACTTCTGCTAGTCAGCAGCAATTATTCCGCATATCTTGCCAATCCTAAATTTCACACATCGGATTAGCCACACACAGAGGCAATACTTGCTCTCAGAATGCAAAGGGACATTGTGCCACTACATTGTGGAAACTGTGGGTCTGGCTCCTGAATAGGAATGCTTACAAGCAATAGAGCTTTCCAGGTTGTCATCACCACCCTGGAAAATTCTAGAGTTTCATCTACACGTAGTCTATAAGCTGGAAAGTGGTGTGTTTTTGTCTTGATGTAAGACTTGACTTTGTCCTGTTATCTGTCCAGTTGGGGCTATCTTGCAACATTTCTTGAAAGATGATGAGTTCCATCAACATTGACAGTGTATTTGGTAGCCACATCAACAGACTATACGTAGGCATTGGCTGTGGCTCTCCAGGATGCTATACACTTCCTGAAAGGCACAAAACATTAAGCTTGGAGGTTGAAGGCTGTTTGAAAAGAATCCTCAACCACCCTTTGAGCCCCTTGGTACACTGTCTCCCAAACTGTTGTCTGCTAAGACAGCATTCCTATTGCTGTCTGTTCAACAGAGAGTTGATATCCTGCATGCATCGTTGGTCCAACAAGCATGCATGTGCTTTAGAGCAGATGATACAAAGGTGGCCCTGCATCCTACATACCCAAGGAGATTATGACACCATTTTCTAATCAGGTAATTGAGCTAAGTGCCTTTCATCCTCCCTTTTAGTGATGACTCGGTCAGTGATGCTGGAACTTGCTGTGCCCAGTCCTTAAAGCATTCCCTGGATCAAACCCCAGTGATCAGAAACTGTAACCTGTTAATTAGCTATTGTGTGAGATAATTGCATTAGATATATCTATATCAATATATATGATATGACGTCACATGGCACTGCAATGGCGACATGTAGTCCAGCTGTCTCTTGTGTTCGTGTTTGTTAATTTGAATGTATTTTGTTGTGTTGGGCTTTTGTCTTTTGTTTTTTTCATGCGCTGTGTGTCTGTTGTGGGACGGGGAAGCTGGCTGGAGATTGTTCCGGGCACTCATGCTGCTCGTTTTGATAATATTGATGAATTGTATATTCGTGATAATTTTGTTTGTGGTCATCACCATGGAGACGCATTCACGACATATGCTCAGGAATGTCCGTTGGATCTGCAGCTACAAAGTTTACCATCGTTCTTCACCGGAGTTGAAGATGTCGGGACTTGGGACTGATCTAGGACTGCAGGCAATCTTCAAAAGGCCACCAGGGAAGGGGAAGGAGAAGAGTGAGGCGGGGGAGGAGTGAGGCGACGACTGGGAAGGCTGACGCAGTTCGGTGCTCCTTTTTGACAGTGTACAGAGACCGCAACACTGCGTGTATGGAGGAAAGTCGTGGAGGCGGAGTTTGTGTGTTGGACATCTCGGGACTGCAGGGGCTATTTTTAATCATGACATTTGGCTGTAGGCTATTACACTTTAATTCACTTAGTTTGATTAATGCAATGATTATATTGAATGTCTTTGTTTGGTATGTTTGTGTGTTGTGGGTCTGCTCCACTGTCTATGTCTTTTTTGTTGTTGCTGGGGCTACAACTGAAGTTCCCTAGCGGGAAAACAAAGGTTTGGGCACAGTTGATTGGATGCATCTTTCTCATTATCTTAAGAAACATTTTGATCTAAAATCCTTTAATTTTTTTTTCTTAGACAAATATAAACAGTGAATTAAAAAACAAAATTAAAATTAAAATATTTGTTTTTGAAATGCACCCCCAACAAGTAGTTTTAATTTAGAACATCACCGCTCCCACTGTGAAGCATGTTGCTTTGCTGGTGACACTGTTGGACGAGTTATCTAGAATTGAAGGTACACTTACCCAGCATGCCTACCACAGCATTCTGCAGTGACACACCATCCCATCTCTGGCTTGCACTTACTATAGTTGGGCCCTCATTTGATTTTCAACAGGACAATGACCCAAAACACACCTCCAGGCTGTGTAAGAGCTATTGGACAAAGATGGAGAGTGATGGAGTGCTGCATCAGATGACCTAATCTAACACCCAACCTAAACCCAATAGAGATGGTTTGGGATGAGTTGGACCAGAGAGTGAAGGAAAAGAAGCCAAGTGCATATGTGGGTATTCCTTCAAGACTGTTGGAAAAGTATATCTGGTGGCTACCTCATGAAGTTGGATGAGAGAATGCCAAGAGTGCAAAGCTGGTATCAAGGCGAAGGGTGGCTACTTTGAAGAATCTAAGATACATTTTGATTTGTTTAACACTTTTTTGGTCACTGCATAATTACATGTATGTTATTTCATAGTTTTTATGTCTTTACTATTATTCTAAACTGTAAAAAAAATTGTTAAAATAAAGAAAACCCCTTCTATGAGTAGGTGTGTCCAAACTTTTGACTGGTACTGTATATACAAACCCCAATTACAAAAAAGTTGGGACAGTATGTAAAAGCAGAAAGCAGTGATTCATAAATTCTCTTTTACATATATTTAATTGAAAACACTACAAAATTTTTTTATTTTATTTTACCTTATCAACTTTATAGATTTTTGTTAATATACGCTAATTCCGAATTTGATACCTGCAACACGTTTGGAACATTCCACAGGTAAACAGGTGATGCTATCATGACTGGGTATAAAAGCATATCAAAAGACTCTTGGGGCCCTGGCGCTAACCCAAACGCAAGTGTCTTTGCTATCTTACACCCGGTGCATGGTTCATTATAACGCCTTGCGTTCACGCTGTTTAAATACCATGTATTCTTGCGCCCATTACAAGTGAAATGGGCGTGTTGGTCTTAAGAGGAGTGGCCAGGATTATTTTTGGCGTATTGCTATCTTGAGCCAGCAGAAAGCACTTGCGCTAAAACCACCACAAACCTGGTCTACAGTCATGTCGCAGTTGTTTACATGTTATTTTAACAGCGCATATAAGTGCGTCTACATAGGCGTGTGCACAACGCGCGTACACCTTCCTGCCTGTTACACACAGGGGTGCGCACAAGCATGACTAAAAATATCAAGATTACAATGTGAAATATTATTGTGTAGGCTATATAAGAAAATGCATAATAATAAAAGGCCCACTCAATCAACATCCAGGCGATGTGCGATGGTACGTGTAGGCTATAGACTATTCGCAATTATCCTGGATCAATCTATGACTTAGCCTATATTTGCCAATAATTCCTGTAATCTTCTGGGGGGACAATCTTCTGTTACGTGACAATGGCTATCCATTAAAAATGGCTTTCCATTTGCTGATAACACCTATATCAAGCCTAATGCGCGAATTGTCATTTACACCTAATGCGTGAATTATCATTCAATGGGAAACTCGCACACTGCAATAGACGGACATTTGAGTTCTGAAAATGCGCTAATATTACAATGCTACAGCTCTCTAGGCCTACAGCCTGTAAGTAAATAGAATGGTTTTGACTGAAAAAAGTTCAAAACCTTGTCCAGTGAATATCGCATTTATTGTTTTTCAAATAGCCTAAGCTACAGCGGATTCGCTGTGCATAAGGTTTTTTCCACGGTTAAACAACGGAGATAAATGTCACCATGTTAACTGAATCTGAACCTTTGTATTCTTCGTCCTTAATATTTTTTTAATTACTGTGACCAGGTTTCCATACTCTCAGTTTATTAAAACCCAGCTGATTTCACCTGTTATTCCATAACTGAACAAAACGCTTTTAAAGAGAACTAAGAATCTAATTAGAAACGAAAACAAATTTGCAGCAAGTTACACAATTAATTTTCATGCCATTCTCTGCATGTGCGCTGCATGTTCTCTGTTTCCCCTGCTGTAAGTTGCACGTTTCACGGTCTTCCTGGGAAAGTGGATTGTTTTAAAGCATTATGCTACGAGCAAAACAGGTTGGTCACATTTCCATAAACAGGACATTATTAAACAAGGGAAAATATGCGTGAACATTTGGGTTGCCAACCCGACAGCTTTATTGTATTTGGTGTCATTATTAAGGCAAAATCACGGTATTTATGTTATTAATCAATATTACTATGCAGGTAGCCTAATGAACTTTGGATGAAGCTTGAACTTCGAGAACTCCATGAACAGCCTCATGGAATTGATGTTCTCATTGCATAATCTGTAATGTTCCCTCCCTCCCTGTCCGTTTTCCGTGTTTTCCCGTTTTCCCTCCGTGTCATGTTGGATCCCTTTGTCCGTGTTTTCCCCGCTGCCGCGGACTAGGCGTGTCCTTCCCTGTCTTGTTCGTCTGGTTGTTTTGTCTTACTTCCGCCTTTCACTCCCTCCCCCTCGTTGCATGCATTTCCTCACCTGGTGTCTTGTAATCACTCCCGGTTTATGTTCACACCTGTATCGTATTTTGTCTCGTTAGTTAGCTCTATATAGTCTTTCGGCTGGCTGCCAGTCGGCGCCAGTTCGTTAACTATCATCACTTGGTGTAGTGCTTGACTCGTTATCTGGTCTCCCTGCTTAAACTATTCGCGTAGTTGTGGAATGTGTTTCCCGTGCAGCGTATAGTTCCTCGCAAAGCTACGGATTGGTAGTTTACCTCCCGCACAATTTCCTGTCATAATTGTGTAGCTAACTTGTTTCCCTTCTCCTCCATCTAACCCTGCACCCGATCTCCTGTGGCAGTGTTCGTGTTCCCCGTGTTTGTTGTGTGTGTTGCGGTACCTCCACCTCCAGCGCGTGTAGGCTCCGGGGTGATTCGCTACCTGGCTACCCTCCAGTTGTTCCTGTCCGACCGAAGAGACCACCCAGTTCTTCGGCGCCGGCTCCTGGAGCTCTGGAGACAGTCAGCTACCTCCGGACCTACCGCAGCTACGCCACACCACTCTGTCCTGCCGTGCTACCGCAAAACCTCCCGACTTCCAAACCCATCACCTCCGTGAGAACCTCCCGGTCTTTCCCGTGCCTACCCTTGCACTAACCCTCCTCTGTTGTTTTGTTTTTCTATACCGGTGCAGTCAGCCCGGTCCAGTCCTGCCCTGCCGTAGTGAGTCGCTCCCCTGCCAGTTCCAGTCCAGTCCTGGCGTGAGTTGTACAAGCGACTCGCTCAAAGTCCAGTTCCGGTTTGGGACATTCCGTTCCAGTACCTGATTCCCGTGGGGACCTCCCGGTCCAGTTCCAGTCCAGTCCAGTTCCGGTTTGGGACATTCCGTTCCAGTACCTGATTCCCGTGTGGACCTCCCGGTCCAGTTCAGTCCAGTCCAGTTCCGGTTTGGGACATTCCGTTCCAGTACCTGATTCCCGTGTGGACCACCCGGTCCAGTTCCAGTCCAGTCCAGTTCCGGTTTGGAACAGCCCGTTCCAGAACCTCCAGTCCAGCTCCGGCTTGGAGCAGCCCGCCACGGGCTTCCAGGTGCAAGACCTTGTATTACTGTGTGTGTTGCCTTTCCTGTACAGTGTTGGGACTACCCCAACACTTAATTTATTAAATACACCCCTTTTGTGAAATCTGTCTCCTGGTCGTTGCACTTGGGTTCGTCCCGTAAACAGATACGTAACATAATCAATCAACAAGCACGCTAATTTGACGTTTTCTAAGGTGAGACTGAAGCCATTGATAGCTTATTCTCAGCTGTTGCAGGTGAAATTTAACCGCATATATTTTGTAAAATAACAGCCCTGTCGGGAATTACCGGGAACTCATAGGCTAATGGTTAGTCCGAATAATATTGATCATACTATTGATCCATTTAGCCTATTCCTTGATCGCACTAAAAACGCACGAGCATGTCTGTTTCGCCATCAAGCAATCTGTCAAGGTGGAAAAGCAGGCTTTTAAAGGGAATGGGATATGACATGTTGATTGGTTTATTGCATGTCACGCCCAAGACACACCTATAATTAATGAAGAGACTAGGTTCAGCCCATTTTCACGTTGCGCCGTGCTTAGCGCCCAAAAAACACGCCGTTAAAATAGTAAAAGTGGACTTGGACACGCCCTAAATTGACTTTACGCCATGCGCTTAGACCAAGTGCCAAGATCGCCAAGATAGAGCCCTTGATGTCTTATTTTCAGGTACTCTTACAAGTGATACTATAACCTCTCTGCTTTTGAATGGATCTCTATGGGAATTAGGGGGTGGGACTACATTAAACTGTAAATTACACGGGTGTGTATGGAACCCATGGTTGGCTAAATTGCTGTAAGTCATCAAGGGTCTGAGGTATCAAACAAGCATCAAACCATCACTCTGCTCCCAGATATGCAGTAGATATGGATGGATCACTTTAAGGATTGTTTCTCCTGACTCATTTTCCTATTGAACCCTATGGAAAAATTAATTAAATATACGTTAAAGAAAATTTACAAATCACTGCTTTGTGCTTTCTGCTTTTATGTGCATTTTACATACTGTCCCATATTTTTTGGAATTTGGGTTTGTATATATATATGTATATATACAGTTGAAGTCGGAAGTTTACATACACTTAGGTTGAAGTCATTAAAACTCATTTTTAACCACTCCACAGATTTCATGTTAGCAAACTATAGTGTTGGCAAGTCAGTTAGGACATCTACTTTGTGCATGACACAAGTCATTTTTCCAACAATTGTTTACAGACAGATTATTTCACTTTTAATTCACTATATCACAATTCCAGTGGGTCAGAAGTTTACATACACTAAGTTGACTGTGCCTTTAAATTTTTTATATTTGGTCGCATATCCTTTGCATGCCATGACTTCCTGATGTCTGTGACCCAACAACATCAAAAGACTCTTGATATCTTATTTTCTGGTACTCTTACAAGCGATACTATAATGTCTCTGCATTTGAATGGATCTCTATGGGAATTGGGGGGTGGGACTAGATTTAGCTGTAAATTACACTGGAACAGTATGGGAACACATGGTTGGCTAAATGGTCATCAAGGGTCTGACGTATCAAACAAGCCTTAAATCATCTGCCAGAAATACAGTAGATATGGATGGATAACTTGAAGGGTTTCTTCTCCTGACTTATTTTCCATAGAGTTCAATAGGAAAATTTGTCAGGAGAAACAACCCTTAAAGTGATCCATCCATATCTACTGCATATCTGGCAGCAGAGTGATGGTCCTACCTGGCTTGCTAACACTATAGTTGGCTAACATGAAATCTGTGGAGTGGTTAAAAATGACTTTTAATGACTTCAACCTAAGTGTATGTAAACTTCCGACTTCAACTGTAAGTAGGAGCTCAGAGCCTTTCAGTCTGAAGAACAACTTTGACACTCGGTGTCGGCAGAATTAATCAGAATATCCATGGCCACGCGTGCAGTGTATATTTAGCTCATTCCACAGTTACACAGAGCTGGATACTGTAACATAAGGCTTTCTAACTAATTGTCATGGTCGTTTATCAGCTTCCCCTCACCCAATAAGGCTAGTCTTATAAAAGGTTAGCCTTATTGGGCAAGAATATAAAATAATAATAATAAAAAAAAGTTGGAAAGGAGGGAGGAAGCCCTGCGTATGTGACTTGTTTATTGCGTTTTCCAGGACTCCACTAGCTTGCCAGCCAGGAGAAAGATGATTGGGTTGGTACCATGGTAACCGTTTTGTTGGGGGAGGTGGGGGTGCTGATTTTGTGACTGCCAGGGGCTGTTCAGAGTAACTGATATTGCCAATAAAAAATCCCAGGCATGCAGAAGACATAATATTGAGGCGATCGGTGTCTCCAGGCGAAAGAGCTGCTGTGTCTGCTCTCTCTGCAGACGGTAGCCTTGTTTGGAAGTGCTGACAAACAGAACAGTGGGCCAGAACACAGTCCAAGAGCTTGGTTCAGCTCCCCTTCCTGAACTGTACATCGTCTCCTTGGGCATCTCATTAAAGTGATTATTCCCAGTGGTCAACCTGTAAAATTTTAACGAGGGGGGATGGTGCTGTTGAGAGGGGCGATGTTCAGGGGTGGGGGGTGTGGTTTAGAGAGGTCCAGAATCATGGCTCTTGGAGATTTATTTTCCATTTAACTTCAGAGAGTAAAATATTCGTTTATTCAGAAATAGCTGAAAGCTAAAAAAAAAAAAAGATTTTTATAGGCATTGTGTTGGAAAGTGCTGTCATGACATGAGGTCAAGTTAGAGTGCTGTGGTGGACTTTTTCAGCTTATGATCAACACTGTCGGCAAGACACTGGAAATTGTGACATTTTTGTGAAGGAAAACTTTAAGGTTTTTAAAATAAATATATGGGTATCTGTTTTAGAAGACGTGTTTTTTTTCCGCATTTAGTATCTTATCAGAAACAACTTTTCTAATTCTGGTTAAGAAGGGCAGTGCTGCTCCACCAAGTTCAATGAGAATTCAATCCCCGATTATTTCCCTCAAATGAGGTTGTTGACAGAGTTTCTCCATTTTAACCTAAGTTGATAAATAAAGGTTAAATAAATAAATACATTTATGATGGCTATTAATGTGGCACAATATTGAGCAGCTGAATATGAGGTACGTGGAAAGCCTGACTAGGAAAACAATAAAAGGATTTTTTAGGCTGAATAAAACAAACCACTGGATGTGTATCTCTTTATCTCTGGCACGATGCTCTGTCAATGTCACAGCCGGCGTCCCTCTTGTAGCAGATGTGTTGGTCGGTGAAAGAGGAATCCGCTAATTAAGGTGCATTTAAAGCTATAAGGCTAGTTATGGTGGTTTACACCATTCCGAACTGGCAGAACCCTTGCATACTCACAATAGGGCCATTCATAAACCATAGCTTTTTTTCAGGAAAAGAGGGTTTTGCTCTTAGCAGTTGGGCAGATGTAATTGCGATCACTCAGCTCGTCTGATGCCGATAATGGGGCGATGGCAAATTCCTGTCGAAGGAGTCGCGGCGTGGGACGTTTCGCAATCGTGGCCGGGCGGGCCGCGGCGAGCTAGACGCTACACCAGAGCACCGAATGTGTCGCAGCATGCTCGCATAGCTGTCATTAAACGCGTTTAAGGAGAAACGCGGTCAAAACTGAAGGTGCGTGCACAAGCGCGATCAGGCAATTAGAGGAGAGCGCCTCATGGAATGCCATCGCTCTTCGCTGAGGTACCGAGGCTGACGTTCCCCAATCGCGCTTCAAAGGAAAAATTCACCCAAAACCTCAAAAATGTATTTAAACTGTCTGCATATGATAACACAAACACGCATAAGCATGATGCATGTATAGGCTACCTTGCCTGACAAAGGAGTTGCCCTTTAGATTTTGACAAATCACACCTGATGATACTGGCAAGAATAACCTGCACCAGCTTAGAGTACATGTAGTCTACATGCTCTCTGCTACTTTTCTTCTTTACAGTTTCAGAATCAATCATCTATACATGTGTGTGTACTTGTCCACTGTCAATCAAGCAATGTGGCATGTCAATACAACATTCCTGTCTTATAAACTTTATCTTGGAAAAGATTGTACACAGCTATTTCTCCTCTTCCCTTGCCTCAAGCTCCCATAATTAATCACAAAGCAGATGTTGGTGAAATTCTTGATGGAAATAGCATGACAATGCCAAATTGTAAGACCAGTTTTGCTGAGTTAAATTAATAATGCACTTTGTAAGCCAGATCTAACTGTATTTGGCATTAATCACTACTGCATGCATAAAAGTTACCAAGTAATAGTATTGTACTGTGGCATTATATTATTGGGGTATAGTATTTATGGGTAAGTATGAAGTAGAACATATCTTGCTGTATTTAATTGTTGTACTGTAGATTATCTGGAATCTTCATAGTTTCTTGAAGCATATCCCTGTCTTACAAAGTTAGACTGAGACAGAGGTAGAAAGTCCAGAGGTACGAAAGTACCTCTTCCATCCAAGAAGCCAGCTGATTTCCTTAATTAGTTCTACCTCCCGCCTGAAAAATTGTGCTAATTAGCAAATCCAGATGACTGGAACAATATACTGGGGAACAATATACTTTACTTTCTGAACCTGGATTTTCCACCTCAAGACTAAGGCATTAGTATAGTATATACAGATTTTGAATGGTTGAGTCTGAATGGTTGCTGCAATGGTATCTTATTAGCATTTCCTAATTGTAATTTTATTGATTAGTCTCAAATTCACAGCTGAATGTGAGGGTCGAGACACACTAATAAAGTGTCCTGCACTTGAGCATTAGCATCTATGTGGCACACGTTCTTGCTTGTTTAAAGCAGTCATTTCCATCAGCTGTCATCATTAGCAGGTTCTCCTCATCTTGTTTTTGTCCTCCCATTCAGGCATCTGTTCTCGTCTTCGGACTGTACCGCACATTAAATACTACACAAATACTGGTACCGGGTGAGCGTTGTGCCAACAAAAACTAAGTGTAATTTTTTGTGTCATCACTCAAAAATCAGCTTTAGAGCAACAATGCTGCTAATGGAAGATGGCGGTTACTTCTGCACGCCCTCTCCTTACTCAGCCGTTGGGTCTCTTTTCAAGTGGGATGTCTTTGAAATACCTCAGTGAAAAGTGTCAGGCCTTTCAGCAGCCACCCGTGATGGGTACTCGGTGACACCTTGATTGGGTTTTTGCCCCCCTCACAGTTCAGGGTTTTGGTACATTTGGCATTAAGTTAATGGCCCAGACCATTTTTGTGTGCAATGTATTTTACACAGTTTACAAGTTTCTGATGATCTGCCACTTTATAGGGGTGTGTATTGGGTATTTAAGGGCTCCAAAGCACTTTGCACAATGTGTTTCCAGAATCTGTACATATGAACAGATTAATGTTATAGAATTTATTCCCAATTATAAACAAGACCCCAATGTATACATCTCAATGAAAAATGTTTTCAATGTACAGAAATGGCAAGTTTTCTCATGCATAGCCTATAAAGCACTGTTTGTAAGTAATGAATTAAAACTTGCATAAACTAGGCCTGCTGCTAAAAGTACTGATATCAAAATGAGACCAAGTTACAACAATAAATATCGGCTCCCGTAGCTCACACTAATTAAACTCCAAAGCAATGTCAACCAATTTTTCGGAAATTATTTAATTTAACTTGGCCCTGTGTTTTTTCGTCTTACCATCTGAAGAGAAGGTAGTCATTCAAACTGTAAATGTAAAATAACAAAAATTGCCTCATGGAAGAACATATAATTTCAATGAGTGTTTTAAACAGTTGACAAAAAATTACACTTCAGAAAGGATACGTTTAAACTTGGTTGTCAATGTTCGATGTTCAAACATTTATACCAAGAAACATAATTTACAATAGAGATGTTAACAGTGAGAAATTCTGTCCGAGGCTTTCACATGGTCACATTGTTATGTGTGAAAAGCATAATGGGCACATCGCTTTTCACTGTCAGCTGGTCAATATATAGTGAAGTGGAAATGGACTGGAATGCTGTAGACGGCTTGTCTTTTATCCTGTTGGGAGTAGGTTACCTTTCACCCAAGCAATCGCAACATTAATGGGAAAAAGCACTCTGTTACCCAAGGAAGCCCAGGGAATCTCTTCTACCTTGCCAGTCCCAATACCTTGACACTGGAGAAGGAAGACTGAACCAGGGTTTCACAACAGCAGCGACACGGAAAAGTGTCCAGGAGAGACTTTTGATGTCTCCGCGCCACACCTGATTGTTGTAGGACATACAGACGGGTGACAAATTAAAGGAAAAACCAACATGAAGTGTCTTAGTAAGGTGTTGGACCACCAAGGGCTGCCAGAACAGCTTCAATGCACCTTGGCATAGATTCTACCACTAGTCTAGCATAGATTCTAGTCTCTGGAACTCTACTGGAGGGATGGAATACCATTCTTCAAAAAGATATTCTCTCATTTGGCGTTTTGATGATGGAGGTGGAGAGTGCTGTCTAACACGTCGGTCCAAAATCTCCCATAGTTGTTCAATTGGGTTGAGATCTGGTGACTGCGAAGGCCATAGCATATGATTCACATAATTTTCATACTCATCAAAACATTCAGTGATCCCACGTGCCCTGTGGATGGCGGCACTGTCATCCTGGAAGAGACCACTCCCATCAGGATAGAAATGTTTCATCATAGGATAAAGGTGATCACTTTTAGAATACCTTTGTGTTGCAGTGACCCTTCCCTTTAAGAGAACAAGTGGACCTAAACCATGCCAGGAAAATGCCCCCCACAGCATAACAGAGCCACCGGACCCCTCACTGTAGGGGTTTTTGCTTTAATTTGTCACCTGTCTGTATGTCAGTGTTTTAAAGTTTGTTGGTGAACCATTTGGAAGGTTCTTTTCATGCTGTTATCATTTAACTGCCTATCCAATGTCCAAATGTGTAGCTCTATGTTGGTGATGGAAGAATAGGCCCTTAGCAGGTGCATGCACCTATTCTTCCAAGTGAAAGAATGTCGGATGTTATTCTTAAAAGTCTGTCTGCCCCCACCCCCCCCCCCCACACACACACACACACACACACACACACACATGCACTCAAAGGAAATGTCCTGAGCTCATTATCTGTGCACAGATCTAGGATGGCAACACTGAGTTTTATTACACAGGACAGGAAACTATTTAGGGCCCAACATGGCTTAGAATACCATCCATGGTTTCCTTTTTGATTTTCAGTTTGAATGGCATTCTGTGCCATTTAATTGGAATAATGAATTGAAGGTATAAATGTCTACGCAGACAGAGGTGATTCTAGTGTCTCTGGGGGCCCCAGGCAAAAACATGCATGGGGCCCTTCGGACTGATTTTTTTCTTTTTCCAAAACGGCATTCATAACCGTTACTTCACCCTGAAGTTGGTGATTTGATGGAGGTATCTTTTGTTGTGGTGGTTGAATGGGTAAGTGGTGTGTCGTCTTCATTGAAAATGTATGGAGGCGATGTAATCGCCTGAGAAATGCCCTCCACACCGCTTTCTGTGGGCCTTCAGGGCAGGGCGGTTATATGTTTAGGGAGGCTACTAGGGGGGTCTGGGGGCATGCACCCCAGAAGAAAATTTTCAAAAAAGCAGCCACAGAATGGTCATTCCCCATGAGTTTTGAGAGCAGCAAAAGGCCTAAATTCAATAAATAATTTGCCATTGTTGTTGAATATTTATTTAATTGCTTGGATATACAGCAATAGGGTCAGGCTGATGTAGCTACGATACCATCGTCTATCAACTAAAATGTATGCCCATCGGGCGATGATGACAATGCCGAAAGACAATGGCAATGTGCATTCCAGTTTGACAGCTTATAGCAAATTGCCTTATAATGCCTGCAGAATTCATTTAGGCCTGGCCTGTAGATTAAATTTAACCAGAAATTTGGGTTTTATCGAAATTAAAAACCAGATTACATAGCATACATCTAAATGTTCACGTACACATTGATTAAATTTTCACTGAGTTGAGACGGGGGATTATAACATTACGTTATAACATTACTCTCATATAAGTTTCTGCCTATCATTAGAAAAAAACCTTGCACTTTGGTAGCTTTATCAAAATATCCTAACTTTTAGAGTCAATTAAGTTACCTATGTAGCTAGCTAACTGTAAACTATTGTCTGTCTGTATTATCCAGGCTATCGCATTAGCCAACTCCGAACATAAAACCAGAGAGGCTAGCTACTCGCTAGCTACGTTGCAGATGGGTAATGGGTTCCGTTTCAAAATGTATTTATAACAATAACTGGCAAGCGTCACAAATTCTGTTTAGTCATTTTAGGGGAATAACTATTAGGCTATCTCATATAAATCTAAAAATTAACTAGTAACATTAGGCTATAGGAACTGGTCAGGCGAGAGGAGCCAGGAGTTGCAGTAACTAACGTTAATATGGTTCCAATAAGAAACTCTTGCGTTTTTCTACCAAAATAACGGATTTACAGTCATGTTTTCACCCCAGTTAGCCTATACCCGATAATATATATACGAATAAGAATCAAAACTTGATTTTACTTGATACAAATTCGAGTTGTTTTACACATATTTATTAGAGTCAACACTACCAGACTCTGGCTGGTCAACAAATAGTGGCATGTGTACAATGATGAATAGCCTACAGGGAGCATGCACATTTTTAGATTGTCATTGTCGTAGGACTAATGTGATCAGCCGTCGGGGGCCCCCTCAAAGCTCAGGGCCCCAGGCAACTGCCTGCCTTGCCTGTCCTGTTGCGTTGCCTCTGTACGCAGATAATGCGTGTGGGGGGCCTGCCCATTTGTAATTTACCATTTTTACCTCCAGTTTCAATTGGAAAAAAATTGATAACAATATCATGGTGCTTTCAACAACATAAGATAGTTTATTTATAAATTAAAGTTGACAGCTTTCAGATAAGCTAGTCCTTGCCATAAAGTATCCATCAGGTTACTGTTGACTGACCTATGAACTACTTTGGCAATTTAATTGATTAAAATTGTCATTTTAAGTAATAATTATCTAAATCCATTAGACATAATTAAATGCACGTTGAGTGAGGGGTTTTTCATGCAATACAATTTTTAGAGTGCTGCAGAATTTAACAAGGGCATTGGGTGCTGGAACTGCTTGATTCAGAAAATAAATACAATTTTACTTAACCCTATTAACTTTGGCCCACCAGAGGCAAAGGTTTCTACTATATATACAGTGAGCACCATAATTCATTGGACAGTGACACATTTTTTGTTATTTTGGTTCTGTATCTAGAACTTTGAGTTTAAAAGGATACAATGACAATGAGGTTGAAGTGCAGCTTTAATTTGAGGGTATTTTCAGCCATATAGGATTTAGAAATTATAGAACCTTTTGTACATAGTCCCACCCATTTTCGGGCATCAAAAAATATCAGACAGTAATCATTTTCATTTTTTAAAGTAATTACTTTTAAATTTTTTATATTTGGTCGCATATCCTTTGATGTCTGTGACCCAACAATATCTAAAGACTCTTGATATCTTATTTTCCGGTACTCTTACAAGCGATACTATAACTTCTCTGCATTTGAATGGATCTCTATGGGAATTGGGGGGTGGGACTAGATTTAGCTGTAAATTACACTGGAACAGTATGGAACACATGGTTGGCTAAATGGCTGTAAGTCATCAAGGGTCTGAGGTATCAAAAGAGCCTCAAACCATCACTCTGCTGCCAGATATGCAGTACATGGATGGATCACTTTAAGGGTTGTTTCTCCTGACAAATTTTCCTATTGAACTCTATGGAAAAATAAGTCAGGAGAAGAAACCCTTCAAGCTATCCATCCATATCTACTGCATATCTGGCAGCAGAGTGATAGGTTAAGGCTTGTTTAATACATCAGACCCTTGATGACTTAGAGCCATTTAGCCAATCATGTGTTCCATACTGTTCCAGTGTAATTTACAGCTAAATCTAGTCCCACCCCCCAATTCCCAGAGATCTTTTTTTTTTTTAAACTTTTTTTTACATATTTTTTGATGCCCGAAAATGGGGGGGGGGGACTATGTACAAAAGGTTCTATAATTTCTAAACGGTTCATCCGATATGGATGAAAATACCCTCAAATTAAAGCTGACAGTCGGCACTTCCACCTCATTGTCCTTTCAAACTAAAAGTGCTCGAGTACAGAACCAAAATAACAAAAAATGTGTCACTGTCCAATGAATTATGGTGCTCACTGTATATGGAAAAAGATAAAACTAGGATGAAAATATATTCAATGTCAAGCTCCAATGTTCAACCCGCAGACTCAAACGAGAACAGTTTAAGGACCGACCTTCAGAGGCAAAAAGCGTTTCAGATGCAAAAAAAGTTTTTTTAGCTACATTAAAATATATAAACTAAATATATAAACCAAATATAAATTTGGAAATTTGTGTTTGGTCGATACGCTACTGAGGCTCCTGACTGTTTGTTCAATGAATAAAGCGTAAAATTACCAATATGTCTTGTTTGTTCCTTGTTACTGATAGAGAGTGCAATCATCCAATACCCCAAACAACTCAAAACAATAGAGTCAATACCAACAGGAGAATACACTGTTTGACATTGGCAGGGAAACTTGGCCAACTTTCACTTGGGACCCCACCCACATAATCAGCTGTGCTGCTCATCCCACAAATGCATGATCCTTACAATTGGGACATCATTATAAAGGGGAATGAACAGGCTTTCCACTGATATAAGATACAATGCTAATAATACAGTGACAATAGAGATATGATCGACCAAACACAAATTTCCAAACTTTTTTTGAGGAGTTTATATCGCCTTCATGCCTGACGAAGGTCTGTGTGACTGAAATGTTGCACTTATTAGATGTTCTTTTTGCAAGTATCTCACAGTGTGCAGGAATCCTTTTCATTCACTTCAGTTTGTGTTTCTCCTATGCACCTGTGATTAGCCATTTTCAGGTGTGCATTTCATACTTTTCATAGTTTACTGGTCAGTCCATAATTGTGAGATTCATATCTCTGTTCATATGATTCTGTCATAGTCCTAAACGTATTAAGTCACTTTCCGGGAATGTTCAAAGGCTTCTGTCATCTTCAGCCAATGGGGTTCAGCATTTAGGAATTTGGTGTCAAATCACTGCTTAGCATATGACAGATAATTGCGGAATTATCCACCCTCCATTGCCATGAGGTCAGCTCATACAATATTAATGTGTCTCGGTATGCAAGCTTTATTGCGCTGTATGGTTATGGAGGTCCCATTATTGGCTGTTGCATTCTCCTGCATCAGGTTTCATGGTTAACCTCCATGGGTAATCACAGAGGAGGCCAACACGAGTCACCTGCAGGGACCTGAGGACAATGACACCTTGTGGTGTGGGCGTCAAAGAGGCATGGGAATCTGAGCGCTCACTTGACTGGCAGGGCCAGGCTTGTCAAAAACTACAAAAACCATGTACCATTTTCAGCTATTTTCAGCCATACCGGCCTGGATTCACTCTGCATTCTTCCGTAACTGCACAAGTAAATGTTAGTGTAGTTTTCATAAAAAAACATTTGGTCAGTTCAGCAGTCACAAATTTGTACTTGGCACACAGTGAAAAAAAGAAGCATAGGTACATTTATTTGTAAATCAGTGCTATAGAAACATGCTGATTAACTGAAGTGTGCAAGCCAGAGTAAGGGTAGTGAACCTGAGTGGCAAGGGTTTGAGCCCTGCCTGGGGAATGGGGTTTCTTTTGCCTTTGTTCAAGTTCACTTAATCTGTTCCAGTAAACAAATCCAGGCGTATGTACTGCATATGCCCCTACAGAAATGTAATATACTGCAATCTAAAATATTATGTTTTGAGGAACATATACAACCACATAATGCAACTTGCAAGTTGCCAAAGGGCTAACCAAAACCTAAACAATGGACATTGGATAGTCATCTGACTATCCTTTTGTCTGGAGACGAGGGGTCATAAAGGTGTCTGTACTGAGGAACCTCTTCTGCCAGCCTCTCCTCTAATTGATTCATGTTTGTTTTGACTTTTTTTAGACAGTACTTTCAAGTTTGTGGAACTTCATTTCTTTATCAGGAAGTCCCTTCTCAATTCACTCACCAACAAATAATGGCATGTGTGACGTCTGTGCAGCTGGCATCCTGAGCAACCTCCTCTGCAACCGTACCTCTGCGACCTACGCACACCTGTGCGCATTGCAAACGCAGAACCAAAAACTGCACTTTAAAGGGTTAAGAATTGTGTCACCAGCGCTTTGCTCTCATGCTACTGTACAGTGTGCGTGAGACTTTCAGGAACACTACCACAAGGACCTCTTATTAACGCATTCATGCATTTGCGCTAATAAGCTGAAGTGGCGGCACCACCATTTCAGCAGCGTAGGTGAAAAGCTACTTTTCACTGCCTTGTGATACAGACCACCCAAGATATAAAAAACACAATTATTTATTGAGGCATTGGTGAAAGGTTGCATGGAACCCTCTGCTGTTTTCATTATAGGCCAAGGTTATGGTCTCCTTTTCTTTATATAAGGGTTTTTTTGAAATTCCTCCTGATTCAAAATATGGATTTAACAAACAAATTACAAACATTCTCCTGGGGGCAAAGTTTAAACAAAATCTTACGTAAACTCTAAGCACAGTATTGCTGGCTATATCCCTCAAGGATTTTTTTTAACAGTAAACTCTTTACACTTTGCACAATGGAGGGCTGTTAAATGTCACCCTATGCCTGCATACTTTATGCATGGATGAAAGAGACGGATATACAAAAGGAAAGGTCAGTCATGAGCTCTATTTCTGGACCATTAATGCATGGAGTCAACAGGCTTAGCCAACAACTAAAATCACATATCAGTAATAATTGTGGAATAACAGTGCAAAGTCACTTGTTAAGCTCTTACAATTGCTGTCCACTCACAAAAACATAGCATTGCAGTGATTAAATCAAATAAACTTCAAGACTCATAAAATACACGTTTGCATTAAAGGGTAATTCCACCCAAAAACAACATTAACCTTATTGAACAGATCAAGGCGCAACTAAGTCTTTCTTTGTGGCTGGTCAAAAAAAGTTATTTTGAATATAAAGTTGAAAATTCGGTCGAGGTATATACATCATTTTGACATATACCTCTACCACTTCCTCTTCCACTACACTGTTTTCAAATGGGCGTGTAAATTACATAGCAAGTAGGCGGAGCCAGCGAGGGAAGAATTGCTGCCTGCATCACACTGTTCTGAATAGGGACCAAAGGGACACATCGTAGATCAAGCTAGCTATCACTGCTATTTTATTATAATGTCAGAAAATTACATTGATAAGCTACGTTATTTCCTAAAGATGTTTTGGCAAACTAAACCAAACAGGACTTGAGTGCTGTCGGTTACAGAGTGGAGCTCCTTCGGTATTCCCTGATTCGCTGTAGCCTACATCTTCCTCTGCCTTATTGAATCACCCGGTAAAGAACCATGTCAACTAACATTACATTATAATCCATGACCATTAAGTAGGCTAACATTAGCTAGCTGACCATAATTGAAAAGTTTCACTTTGAGCATTCGATTACAGAAGCAATGTATTTTTTCTGGGCTAGTGCGTTAGCTGTTTCTGTTAGCGGGTTTCTTGGCATAAAACAAATTAGTTTTTAAATATGTTTGCCATGGAGTAGGCTATAGTAGCTAACCTTGCATTCGTTAATGGATGGAGGTCGGATATTGGGGTGATAAATGCGTCGTTTCCATGTTTTTACCGGCATCAGTGCGTTCGAGTTGCACTGGGAAAGTTTTGGCTTTGTTAATGTTGTTTTCTGTTGGAATTCCCCTTTAAATTAAATATCTATCAGGACTTTTTATATTTTACATTTTACAATTTTACAACCTTCCCTACCCTTTAAGATCACAATTCTTATGGTTAGCAATGCAGATAAAGCTGTACCAAGAAGGAATCATCTGATTGTAAATCCAGACGGACCTCATGTTTTGCCATCATGTTAGGTAACACTTTGGTGCCATACAAAAAGCCTGTATCTTTTCAGCTGAGCTGGTCTCATTGTTTGTACTCAGAGTGATTTTTTTCACTATTGCCAGCATAAGTGAGTGAAAATACAAAGAAACCAGACACAAAATCAGGGCTTCAAACCATGGTGGTTTAAATATCTCATGTGACTGGAAACCCACAAGTCTGGCAGCTGACAGCCAAGGAAATATTGTCTCATTTAAAAGCATTTGTGTTTTTTTTGTTGTTTTTTTGCTCTTTTTTTTTTTAATCATCTAACACTAAATGACACTTAAAAGATTGGGTTTCAAAAATCTCACCCTGGTGTTTGGGGTAACACACCACAGTCTGCTTGGCTAGCCGCTTCCGTGCACTAAGGTATTCAATGCATTTTCACCACACATTTTTTTCACTTTGTCCTTTGTAGATTAGAAATACTGAGAACTGTTCATCCAAAGCTCATTTAATAATATTGTTATTACAGAAAGATAGCTTCGTGAGCAAAAGTTTACACCAAAAAAAGAAAATAAATTGGAGAAAAGAATTCATGAGAAAGAAATAGTCAGCCTTTTTGTGTGCCACAGTCATGCTTTGAGAAATTTCCAGTACGAGTTGAGACAATGAATGATTATTATTACTTTATTGTTTGTGACTGCATTTTATAGTCTTTCAATGAGGAGGAATCATCAACTGTTTTTTCCAGTGTGTTATTCAAGCCAAATTACTTATTTTACCCAACGCAATACAGTACAGTACTTCACGATTTAAAAATTATATCCCAAAATAAGAATAGTTCATTTTCTTTGGTTTTTGATATTATTTCAATTTTAGAGTATGTTTTCATTGACCCAGGCAGTTTTAGTGTGCAAAAGGATATTCTAGACATTTCTAGAAATTTCTGTTTTTATACTGGTTTTTAGACTGGCTGTATAAGGACATTTTTTAATCAGGTAATAGACACACAGACAAACCTTGGAGGCATAACATCGCTGTACAAGCTGCTATTTGGAGTTACCGGAGCTGTATTTTGTCACTTTTAGGCCACAAACTCCCAAATTCCCCAATACAAACCATTGTAAAGCTGGCTGGTAATCTGTACATATTTACAGATATCCTTCCTCACACTCAAAAACTGTCTGGACCAATTGAAAACATACCAGCTACAATTCTGTATTTGAAGCTTTAACAGCTAAGAAAGGAAACAATACTACCACTGAAAAGAATGAAAATATGAAGATATCAACACATAACTGCTGTATTACAATTTGATGCACTGATATTTGAAAATCATATAAAAATGTAATAAAAGTGGTTTTATTTGTATTTGTTTACTTGTTCCAATCAATTACATTGAGCTTTCTGCAGAATTCATACAATCTTTTTCCTATAGCACTTTTTCAAGAAAATATTAAAAAGTAATTACAAAAGCATACAATCCACATGCCATCGATATGAAATTCATATTAAAATTAGGGTATGGGTATTTTGAAATATAAATACAATAAATGGCTTAAGTTGTACTGATAAAATGTATATATCTGAAATATCTGAGCATAATTTATAACAACTGGATAGAAAATATAACTTATAAAACAGAAAACATAGCACAGGTTAAAAAAAAACATATTAACATAAATGGTCACTTGATCACTTAAAAGGCAAAGTAATTTATTTTCGCTGCTTTATTATTTTTTATTATTTATTTTAAACTGTATATTTAATTTGAAAAAGGTTAGCTCTGCAGACTTTTCCTTATGTTTAGTTGTATTGCTGCTGTTTTTGAGTCTACATAGTACCATTGAAAAAGACAGACTGGTAAATGTAATTTTTTGTTGAATTACATTGAGCATTGTTGTTTGCATGAGAAACTAATTTCGACACCATTTTGTTTTGCACTGGCAAATATCACATTCAGAAGTAAGTATGGACATTTAATCTATCAGTTTTAATATGTACAGTATATGCTTGGTGTGTTTAATAACATTCATGAGTAATCATGAAAATGGATGCTCCTTTATGATGCTCATTCTGTGCCTTTAGTCATTGGCTGTTTTCAATCATGTGATGCCCAATGGCATTAACCCATCAGCCTAACCAATCCAGCACACTCACCGCCATACATTAACATCGAAGCATAAAAATCATGAGACTGAAATGGAGCAAAATTAGCAATAAATCAATAATCCATGAATAAACTGAAAAAATGGCACTCTTCTTTTTTTACAAGCCCCAATATTCATAACTCTGAAACTGTTTGAAAAGCTGAATCAAGATATTGATAGCAGTGCACACTTAGACATCCTACAGTCACGTAGACAGTCTCGCTGCAGTTCGTAATATCATACCCTGCTGTATTTGTTTTTTAACAGGAAGCCAGTGGAGCTACTTGAGCAAAAATGGCTGCAGTTTGCTGTAAAAATGGAAGTGGGAAAACAGCAGCAGGAAGTCAGTCAGTGAAGTTCTCAGCTTCCTTGGTCCACAGACAGTCAGTGTGTAAGGGAAACACACTCCCTCCTAAAGTCATCATCGTCCTTTTCAGGAAGCAGCTGTTGTCTGCAGGACTGCCCCTTTCCTGTGTACCCCCAGGGATGAAGGGCACGGGGGGGGGGGGGGGGGGGGGGGGGCATCCACAGAAACAGAAGCAGACACCATGTGTGATGTTTCAGGTGGTATAGTCCCCAGGTATGTACAGGATGGGGGGTGGGATAGGGGCATACGCGGCTATACACCCAGCAGCATCCCCATGAAATCTGAGCCGTTTTGTATCGTGATGGACGCTCCGGCTCCATTGTCCACAAACATTGAGGTGTACTGACCAACCTGGAGGTTTGGGTGTGTGTGGGGGATGGGGTATTGGAGGATGGGGGGCGGGGGGGGGGGGGGGAAAACAAAACTTAATTAACTTAAACAAATGAAACATTTGAAAAGGCAGGTATGCCATCCACCAAGTTACAGCTTGGCAGGGCATGCCCCATGCCCCATACCTATACAACACGAGAGTTTGCCACCTTTCAGGGTTTCTTACAGAAATAAGCACAATGACCACAGACTATCAGTCCTTAAGAACATTAACTTCTGTACCTTCTGACCCCATGTAAACACACAGATTTCAGATGCAACTTCACACATCCACACAATAGAGCCCCAAACTTGGGTTATTTTTGCTATTTTTCTTCTTCTTATTATTTTTCTGCCGGGTTCATCATCAAAAATGCTCCATGCCCCCATTGGGGGCAATAATTCTCCCCACTGGATAACAACATCTGACCAACCAATTGCAGGATACACAGGCAAAAGGAACGCGGTATGTATGTAATTCTTTTGATTGACATAAGGATGTGAACATGTCTTTATTTTGAAAGTGCAGAAGTGATGCTATGTTACCCAATAGAATAATTGCTACAATATTTCAAAAACTTCATTGTTGCCATCTTTGTTGTGTGTGGAAGATAGCTCGCTTGCTAAGTAACAACTGGCAAAAGATTTTAACTATCGCTTTGAGGGAAGCTCATTTCTATTTCTGAAATCCTCTGCACTCCTTTCATTTCACGTGCAAAGTGCACATAATATCGGCTCATGACTCAGATAGCTACATGACTACAAGGTAGGCCATAAAAACCTCGGACCCAGACAGCACACTAAGCACAGCTCAGTCCGTGGGGGATAGGCTGTCACTACGTTGCTTGGAGGAAGATGTGACAGATGGACAGCCACAAGTTGTCTACGTCGGCCGATGTGGCTGTGCTGTCTGGACAAAGCTACATGACTAGTTAGCTTGTTAACTTCATCTCAGTTCCGTTAAAATAAAAAATTTAACCAGTTACCTTAGTGGAGCTTGTTAGCCAGCACTGGCATATGGCATCAGTGATAATCATTATGGTTAGCTGGATGGGTAGGCCTAATTAGAATTATTAACGCATTCTCTTTTGGCATAACGCTAGCTGGAACAGCTGTACCCATAGAAAAATAGCTGTACACAGAGCCGCTGTATCAGTACCCAAAAGAGGACTTTTTTCGCTCTGCATTTCTGACTCACTGTCACTCTTCCCCCATAAGTTAGCCTAATGTTCTAACTTCCACAGACCCATTCCAGATCACTGATATTCACTGATTTAATCCAACTTTACAACTTTATATGACTGGGTTAGCTAGCTAACTGAATATACTGTAGAGCTAGCATAAGTCGGACAATAATAACTTATAACGGTTCACGTTACATTTACGAGGCAACATTTGACAAGATGAATGACAGTCAAATCACAGCCATTTAAGTAAGTGTTTATAACTATATTTCACGATGGGAGATTTTATGAATTCTGTTAGTGACAACGGTCTGTAGCATTCTTAGTGTTATGTTAACTCATGTTAACAAGGGCTACGGCAGGTACGTTACCTTGAAAACGCCAAGTTTTTAAAAAGTAGCCTAATGTTAGCTAGCCCTATAGATCAGCTACCGACAAACAAATAATTCGTATGACTATCACTTTCATTTATTTGTAGCCAAATTCATAGTAAGGTTAAAGGGAAAATTAATCCAGGCATATGCGTTTCTTTGAGCTAGAATGTATGTGTTTGCGTATGTTTATGCATCTCTCTCTGTAGATTTAAGTATCTTATGCTTCATGAATTTATATACATTATAATCATCAGTTACTCATAACAGAGTACAAAAACCAATGATATCTCAACATTTTCAACGTACATAAATGGCAAGTTATTCACGTACATTACATTACAGGCATTTAGCAGACGCTCTTATCCAGAGCGACTTACACAACTTCTTATTACATCTTATTACATTTATCCATTCATACAGCTGGATATATACTGAAGCAATTCAGGTTAAGTACCCTTGCTCAAGGGTACAGTGGCAGTGTCCTACCTGGGAATCGAACCTGCAACCTTTCGGTTACAAGTCCAGTTCCTTAACCGTTATACTACACTGCCGCCCTCAATTAAAAGTATTGATATCAAAATGAGGCCAAGTTACAACAAACAATACTGGCTTTCTTAATTAATTTGTGTACTGGCTACACAAATTAAACTAGGTCTATTCCAAAGCAATGCAACCCAATGTTTCCTAAATTATTTCATGTAACTTGGCCCTGTGTTTTTTCATCTTACCATCTGAAGAGAATGTGTAAGATGTGCATACATGTAAGATAATTAAATCTAGAGAAAGAGATAGACATTTTCCATACATAAAATCCTGGATATAAAACATTTATAAAAAACTAACATAAACCCAAAATTTGCCTTTGTGCCAAATTCAATATTTGATAGCAATTGGTGGCAGCATTTAAAATGCATCCATGAAGGTACAGTATCTGTTTACATTAAGAGATAATGCATACAACATGAAAGGTAATTTCTGAACCTGTGCAAGACTGTCGTCACTACTGGTGCTACTGCAGTCTGAATGCTGAACGAGTTAAAAATAAACCACGCAATAAAGTTACCTGCAGTTCCAGTAACCCGTGCACATACACTGTGAAT
The DNA here is from genome assembly GCA_029718625.1 of Synaphobranchus kaupii. Taxonomy (NCBI): domain Eukaryota; kingdom Metazoa; phylum Chordata; class Actinopteri; order Anguilliformes; family Synaphobranchidae; genus Synaphobranchus; species Synaphobranchus kaupii. The sequence goes on along the minus strand of CM056378.1, from coordinate 78,975,256 downwards.
ATTTTGCTGTTGCTTTCCAACCCAACGATCATTTCTAAGGACCTGCAATGAAAACAAGAGAAACAAAAAAACAAGCAATTAGGGCTGGTTGCGGCTTGTTATAGAATTTACAGAGTTGGTGATGATCATATTCAGAGATAGTTGAAGAGCTATTCTGCAGGATGTCTGCTTGTAAATCAATATTTGTACATTCAGTTTTAATATCAGTTTAAACCACTACTATTTTTCTACAGAGTAATCAAGCAAACCATGTTTATTGGCCACTGTAGTGGATGCCAAGGATTCAACAGACAATGGTTGTCCTCCATATGTGCAGCATATTCCTTGCTCCGGCAGGTTCATGCCCAATGTACCTCTCCAGACAAAGTCTAACCCTGGGTTTTCACCTTTCAGTACATTGGTTTAGCATGAAATTCAGATCTAGGTCAGGGCTAATCAGAAATATCACCTCAAAGATCAAAGTTTGGATGTAATCTAACCTTATTTTTTGCACAGAGCACTTTGGGATGAGAAATGAGAGCCCTCAGCAGCAAGTGTGTTTAACAGGCCACATGAGGTTAGCCTCACCTTTGACTACAGCTACAGTAACCACTTCCTCAAGGAACTCTCACAGCCTTTCTGCTGCTTTTTAACGCTTTTGCTCTTTTGGGGGAGGAAGATATTTACTCACCCCCCCCCCCCCCCCCCCCCACCCCCACCCCCACAGAATGTAATCGCATCCCCGTCCCGCATCTGGTTCCCATTAACGAAGGCACCCGGGTGCGACACTGCCCATTATGAGTGCCCGTCTCTCGCTGTTTTATAAGTACTTAAAACTTATAGTCCTTTTGATTGAGTCCAAGACTCGGCTGTTTTGGCAAGCCAAGGCGACCGTAAAATGCCTGGAGCTGGGACACGGTTAACTTGGAAGGTCACTGTGGATTTTATTGTAAGCAATTCCACAGTGGCTTAATTGGCCCAATTATAATTAGCAGTAGACCTTTGATTGACTCCATAATGGTGAGTAATCCACTTATCCAATCGAGTTAATGATAGAGAATTATCTCTGAATAAATGTTCCTGTAGCTTAAAACATGCATGAATTGAAAGTTTTGATTAACAAGCTCATTAAAAAATATGCAAATCCATCCTTTAAGCAGAAATGAAAATGGGGAGAAGATTTTATATGATGTCACTTTTCACATCAAAACTAAAGCACCCAGTAGTTCCTTGTCTCAGATTTTTGTTTGGTACACAGCAAAATTCCCAGTGTTAAATCAACTGTTTACATTAATCCAGAAGGAACCAGTGTTTGATTTGAATACACTGTTTTGAAATGACAAACTGGCAATACATTACCTGATATGTACAGATGTCAGCAACTATCTAAGCTTGAAAATATGGCCATTCAAGCTGTCTGTCTTCTCCATTAATATGTGTTCCATTATTCCTGGGACTGATGTGTTTCCGCTAACAATCCTGTCAAATCCAGCCCAGTGAAACTGTAGCTACATGGCAGCAGATCAATAGCAGGGAAACTACGCAGGAAGCCTATAGCTTGTGGCATGAGGAGAAACACGACCGCAGGGGATTTAAAAAACAACTGGGGACTCCCCATGCCCTTTCTGGGCAAAAGTCTGACCCAGATCAGGAGAGCACCTCATGAGGTCAAGCACCGTCGGTATAGCAACCCGTACGCAATGAGACCCGTCAGCTCGGCGACCCACTCTCCATTCCAGCAGAGACCGCCGACTCCCGATCGTGTTTGCCTTCTTTTTAACCACCATCTCAAGCAAATTCATTTCACATTCTTGACATTTTAAAGTGTGGGAGAGTGCGGCTGACTTGGAGCTTAGACAGGAAAGCTAGAATAAATGCTTTTCTTTTTTGCGGTGTAAATCACTTCTCTTTTTGACCCCAGCTGTTAAGTGTGGAGTCTTTAAAAATACTCTTGTATAAATTTTCTTCTGAGAAATCACGGCTGGCCTGCTTTCGCCATGAATTAAGACGTTAAAGCTCCAGGAGTTCACATTGTGACATGTTTGCCGTCTCCAGTTTGACGTTCACAACTTTGTGGTACTTCATGTCACAGCTCAACAGACAACAGCTGTTGGGTGAGTCCAACCAGTCCTAGAAGGGCAGTTTCAAAGATGAAGCCAGACTGTGGTGTCATACCAGCATTGGAAAAAACAGGATCAGAGTCACAATATTTAGCCATCTTTGCTTATAGGTTTAACCTGAATTTCTCATGACTGTTTAAAGAAAGTGCAGCTCTATAACACCTTCATACACATCTGGAAAAAACAGTATGCTGAGGTATACTTGTAGTATACCATTTTATACTTTATCGTGCTAGCCGTATAATTAAAGTTTAAACAAAACCGTTTCTTCACGTGGGTAGCTGACTGGCCTGGTTTAGGTGCCCTTGTCCTCTTTGTGTGATGAAATGACCTGCAGGGCTTTATGAAATGGATTAGTGTTTAAATGGAAGTTGACTTTTACAAATATTTATGAGCTGTAAAGACATTGTCTGTTATACCTTGTGTGGAAACAGTTAGGCATTTCCTGTATAAAACTCCAAGCAGGTCTTTAAAAGGAAATATTCTCTCACCCCAGGATTTGTTCCTGTCGCCTCAGTAACCTTTACAGCCCCACCTTTAACCTGTGGGGAGCCACGCTTCCACCGGGGGCATGGGCCAGAGTGTCACAAACCATTGTGCAGATTTGGGGAGTATGGGGGGGAGGGTGTAGGGGGAAGATGGTTTATTAATTGAATCAGTTAATACATTGCCTTTGTATATGTGTCAATTCAGCACAACACTGTGGATGTTCAGTTTTATGATTATTTCAAATATGTTGACAACGGCATTGACAATATATTCTTAGTTGCTAAAATAATTGCTGATTGGTTCCACATGACTGTAACTCATAGAGAGGCTAAAAGTATCACTCAAATTCTTAGTATTATCATAAGCAGTTTTTTTTAAAACACTTGTCTTAGTCAATCACAGATTTACATGATAAAGTTAAGGGTGTGGGTTTAGGGAAATGCTGTAATACTCTGCTTTTCTATTCCAAAGAAATGTGGAAAATTATTTAGGTTTCTGACTTTCTTACCAAAATTACTGCCATCAGTTAAAATTCTCTTTGTGCTACCATGAAAACAAAACTGACATCAGATGGAAAATTTTATGATCACTTTAAGGGGTGTGATTGTTTTCGCAGCATTTGTGATTAATTCTATTCAAATGATTAATAATTAATTTAATCTTTTCTGCAGTGCCCTTGAAATTTTGCATTGTTGGGTATGCTGGGTACATAAACAAAATCATACATATTTATAAATATAAATAATCATTCTTATCCCTCCATATAAACTTCTGTGCAGCGAATACAACAGACATTCCAATGATTGGTCATGGTATTTGTTTTGCACCAATCATTGGTTGTGTTATTAGTTTTGCAAGTGCTAAAAGGTTTTGCACATGTTGAAGGTCTTCTTAGTGTACATGAAAAACAATTAAATGATTTATGATTGATTTGTAATCATTTATTATAAATGCATGATTTTGTGTCTCCATGTCCTTCTGTGTACTTATACTTTACAATATGTAGAGTGGGGCCTGATCCTGGCTTGGGATGCATGCACAAGTTAAGCGCTATTTTCCCTAGGTGTATCCTGGCTGGGGTTACTTAAGTGGGGATAGTGGAGCGCTTGGGGTGAACTCTCGCTGCGATGTGTGTAAGTCTCAAGCCAGCATTCACATAACTCAGAATTCAGTGGAACACACTTTATTTTCAGTGAGACCCCAAGCACAGATCTATTCAGTCACCCAAGCGAGGATGCGTGTAAGAAAAAAGCACTTACTTGCATGCAATTAGTTTTTTTCCAATAATTTTGTATTTCTTCAGCACAGTGCTGGTACAATGGTCTTGTCACATGTCTATATATATATACACATTTTGAAGTTTAGTTTGAAGTGGTATTTTGCTCTTTCTCTCATAATAGCTCAATATTTAAATGACAGTGCCTGAACGTTTTGACAGTGAGAGTTTGAAATGACAGTGCCTTATTATTCCTGATTATGTTCTAACTATCTAATCCATTTCTAGAAATGGAGATTAATACTAATTCCCTGAATACAAATAAGTGTTACTTATCATAATATCAGTCCCAAATTGAGTATAATCATTTGTGTTTGAGCAGGGAACTCAAACTCCAGTCCTTGAGGGACGCGGTGTTTGTTGGTTTTTGCGGTTTCCTTTCAGTCGATCACAAAGCCAATTTTGGACTTGAAAACAAGATATGGGTGTGTGGACTGGAGTTTGAGGTCTCGTCTATAGTGTCAGTGTTGGGTCCCTTTTAAATGTGACATTGTGTGACGTGCTGCGGAGTAAAAGAAGATGCTCACGTGTATCTGTGGCACTGCGAATCGATGCAGATCAGAACCCGCACATTGTCCCGGGCCCTCAGAGGACTCTTGCTTTTCTTCACTTCGCTATGGTCTGTGTAGAGCACAAACAATAATGCCGCAAATGAGTCCAATGCTCAAGAGAACACCACAGCGCCGCGTACAGCAGGATATGTGCGGGACAGTGCCCCCATAGTTTTTTCCATCCCAGCATCTCAGAGCTGTTTTCAACAAGGCGAACATACTCACACGTTTGCAACATACACTGCCTGGCCAAAAAAAAAGTCGCACACACTAATATTTCGTTGGACCGCCTATAGCCTTCATTATGGCGCGCATTCGTCGTGGCATTGTTTCGACAACCTTATGCAACGTCACAACATTTATTTCCGTCCAGAGTTGCATTAATTTTTGGCCGAGATCTTGTATTGATGACGGGAGAGTCGAACCACTCCGTAACGTCTTCTCCAGCACACCCCAAAGACTTTCAATGGGGTTAAGGTCAGGACTCTGGTGGCCAATTCATGTGTGAAAATGATTCTCATGCTCCCTGAACCGCTCTTTCACAATTTGAGCCTGATGAATCTTGGCATTGTCTTCCTGGAATATGCCCATTGATGGGATAACCTGGTCATTCAGTACATTCAGGTACTCAGCTGACTTCATTTTATTGCTGCATAAACGTTGCTGAGCCTAGACCTGACCAATTGAAGCAACCCCAGATCTTAACACTACCTCCAGAGGTTTGTACAGTGGGCACTATGCATGACGGGTGCAACGGCGACTTTTTTTTTGGCCAGGCAGTGTATTACAACTTTTTTTCTGTTAGCTTATGTTCACCACTAACATTTCAACATTAGCTGAATGTCACAATGCCATACGTAGTTTTTCCATATACACAGTACTTAATTGTATAATTTGTTTTGGTTTTTCTAGCTACATACATGCAAATACATATTTGAAATATGTATTGCATCCCTCAATGCATACATGATTCAGGCCCTGTTGTTAGGGTTTGTTGGCTTATCAAGGCATCAGATTGTTGTCTTAGTGATTATACAACAAAGCTTAGTGGAAGAGATTGAATGGGAGCATTCCCACAGGTCAGTAGGAGAGGGCGTTTGGGTGTTGCAGCAACATACATTTTGACGTACTGGATCAAATGCTCCTGATTTGAGGGCAGAATTGATATTTCCCAGACTAATCTGCCACCTGTCACCCAGACAGGGTCCCCAGAGGCTTTTAGAGTCACAGTAGCTTTTCTGAATTTTACACTCTGGGTTTCCCGCATGGTTTACCCACTGGCACCATGGGCCTCATTTATCATTCATGCGTACATTAAAATATGGTCGTAAAGTGTACGTACGTCCATTTTTAGGCAAATTTCCGGATTTATCAAAATGAACGTGGGTGTACGGCACGATGAAATCTCCCGACAGCTCTTCACTTTGCATGCGCTTTTTCCCAGTGGCGAGGCAGCGACATTGCATGCAATGAACAGTAAGGGAATAATAGTTGTGCAGCCTAAATAATGAAAAAAATAACTTTTGTTCAGAGCACTGCGGAGTCAACAGGTAACCTATGTTTTCCAAAGAGCACCTTTTTGTTTATGTGAGCTTAAAAATCTGATTTGGTACAACTTTATTTTGAATGTCCAATGTTGACACTCAACTTGATATCAACTGAATATCAGAGAGAGTTGAGATACAGCAAACAGTCAGTTTATACTTTGCTGAGTGTCAATAGAGTGTTTCTTGACAAGAGTGTTGTGTCAATACAGTGTTTCTTGACACTCACCTGTTTGTGGAGACAATCACCTGACATGCAATTGACTTTAAATTAACACTGAACTGATATTCAATTGATATCAGTTGATATCAAGTTGAGTGTCAACATTGGACACTCAAAATAAAGTGTTACCTCAGATTTAGTCATAAATGAGTAGCTGATCATAAAAATACCGTCGAAGGCATTCTATTTATGAAAATATTAAAAACCATTAATGCATTTGGGCAATACTTTCAAAGGCACTTCACCTACATGCTGCGGCTGTAGATGTATGTTGTGTAGCCTAATTGGAAAAAATGACATCTGAATAAGTTTATTTTTAGCTGCGTCCAGCAGCTAGTATACGTCACTCTGTGGTCGGTCGGTCTGTCTGTCTGTCCGAATATTTCTTGCTGCTTTGTAGTAAGCTTGATTCGGGTTACCCAGAGTGACGTGTGCAGCGCGTCAGTGTTTTTGAGTTAGCGTTGGTACTTCCTGGTTGCGATATTAATCTCACATATATGAAAGTAGCGATTGTGAACAGCTGGTGTCATTGTTGATTCGGAGACAAAATACGAATTACAGAGACAGCATCACTTCTGGGGAAAGACTGCGTGCTGATTTGCTAGAAAAAAAACGAATTAACCTAGAACTGACATACGTTCTGTTCTAAAACTCGCCACTTGCGATAAGACGAGGTGAATCACCTGCGCCGACATGGGACGTTCTGAGACGGGGTAGGTCACTGCAATTCCTCTCTGCAACATTCTAAAACAGTTTCGTTGTGTCGCGACTCTTTGGTCTGAACTGGCCTTTACGTAACGTTACATTGCACAGATTGTCTGTTAAATTGAAGTTACTGATCAAATGATAACGTTGGTATTTTGAGTTAGCTAACTCTAGCTATCTGGTAAACTGACTATGTTATAGCCAACGTTATCTGTTAAATTGAGCACGCTTTTCCATGTTACTTTTAAATAGCTAACATTAATGTTAAATACTGGTGTTTTTGTGTTGCCTGATAGTTATAGCTAAACTAACATTAGCTAACGTTAGCTAACCGTAAGGGCCGAAACATACCTCATGGAAATACGTGAACGTTTAAAATTTAAAAAAAATATATAATTTAGATTTATTAGTCCAGAAGACCTAGCAAACGTCGCAACCCGGTGTGAGAGAAACTTGTAAGTCTTGACGAATCAAGTCGCAGTCGCCGATACCCTCACAGAATATTCTTATTTGCTTTCCTGTTGCCTGCCATGGCCTATAATACTGGAGAAAACTGCCTTGGCATGTGTTTTATAAAAGAGCTGGCCCTGCCAAATATGTAGTAAATGGGAGTGTGAGTATGGTAATTCATAAAAATGCGCATGCGCATCCTAATATACGATCAAGTCTGATTTAACAACCTATGAACACATTTAGGCTCAGATCAGCGATTAACACAAGTTTGATGAATCACACGTGAGATTTTCGTACGCAAGTCGGGACGCTCAAATATACGCAAATATTTATGACCATATTGATAAATGAGGCCCCATGTGTTTGTTGTTTTAATCCCTGAAATGATGGGGCTCCCTCTCTTTAGAATTTTCCCAGATAAATAAGACACCGCTGGCGTTTTCAGAAATGCTAGCCACAGTCCTTCAGCTTAATGAAAACTAGACACCCATCATCTCCTTTTTTTAGTGCAGAAATTTTGGATCTCCAAAATCATTGCTTTGAAATGGCCTTATAATGAAACTAAGCCAAGGTACAGACCCAGCTGTGTTTGTTTTATTTATTCATTTATTTTTTCACTGTGAGACTAACCAAAAACCAGTGAATCTGCCACAAACAGTTTACATTTCCACTCCTATTTACCAAGTGTTGCCATAGCGACAGCAGTGGACCATTTTAATGGCATCCTTAGAAGCATGCAACCTTGAAAATCCTAAATTCAAAATCCACAACTCAGATAACCACCTTGCTGCAGATTTTAAAAAGTATTTACATTTCCCACAAAGTGTATTTCCCACGGTATTCCTTCATCTTGATCCTAAAACATCTAAATTACCTCAACATTAAAAATCAATTTTTTGTTTTTTCACTCTTATCCCATAATCTTACACCTTGTGAAAAAGCTGTAAAGTTTGGATATTAAAAAAAAAAACTTTTTACCGATATGGACGTTGGCAGAAAACTGGTAGATGCCGGTGATCGGCGCGGTAAATCGGCCGGTTGATTGGTCCATTCCCGTTCCTCGGAGAAAGGCACCCTTAGCTGGAGGCTAAAAATAGGAAAATTCTGGTCACACACTCCAAAGCTACATTTATTAGTTTAAATAAAAACATATTCAACACTCCACAAACATGCCACATCAAGGTTCTTTTTCACAGGCTCTAGAGAAAAACAAGGGCTTCGAAACATCAGGGGAAGATTTAGAAAGTTCTAGAACCCCATCCCTCAAGCAACGCCAACGCATTCTGTAAAACATTCTCACTCAATATAACTGACTCACACCCAAATGACTGCTTGTGGTCCGTCCAACCATTCAGACAAACATATTAACATATTATAGACGATTTTCTGGCCGACACTACAAACTGTTGTGTGACATTACTTATAAAGCAAAGGGCCCAGTTTGTGTAGTATGAGCGATGACTAACATGAGTCTTGCTGTTTAATTACACAGGAAAATGACAGCACTGGAGGGAATGGGATAAAACAGAACCCAGATTAAGCTGAGTTGCATGATTGCACTTTCATAAAAAGCTTCTGTGTTGATTCTGCTCCATCTGGTGAAATTTCTCTGCCATGCCCCCACTCTCAAAGCAAAAATGCAGGACTGAAGCCCAAAGGCTGATTTATTGTAAATTAGCGGTCACGTTGTGTATAAAGTAGCATGTGGCAGCAGTGTGGTGTAGAGGGTAACCGCAGAGGTTGCAGGTTTGAGTCACAGGTGTGGCAATATCTTTGTGCCCATGAACAGTCTGCTTGACCTCAAATGCTCTAGAACTGAATAATATGTCAAATGTGAGGCATCTGCTCAGCAAAAAAAGGAATGTAATGTAATGTAAGCCCTGTCTAATTTATATGTGTTATATGCAGGTATACCTTACCTTCTAAATAATTGCACATTGTAACACAGTGGCAATTCTTGTGTTGAAATTGAGGCAAAAGAAGGAAATTAATGCAAAGGTGCCTTACAGGCATATTTTAATCAAATTAAAACAATGTTAATTGTGTACTTAAAAAAAATACACAGCTCTCTCAAAGTAGGGATGTACAATAATATTGGGGTCAGGCCGATAGTGATAGGGCCATTAAATAGCTTAAAGCTTACTTATTGTTATCGGTCGATAGCCTAAGGTTATGGCCAATATGATGACGTACCAGAGCGAACACAATTGTTCCTGTGTACTTAAACAGCAAGACTCATGTTCGCTCATACAATCGCTCATACATTTTCTCTCTTGCTCCTCCTCCCCCACCCCCCTCTGTGACTCCCTGTCACACTCTGCTGTAGCCTCGGTACTCTTTCACCTGCTACCCTTTCTTCTAAGTGTTCTTCCATCACTGGAGTCATCTTGCCTTTCTATCAACACTGATGCATCTACACCGCACTCCTCTTTGTTATCTTTCCTAGCCATTCTCTGTCGTCTTACCCTTAAACATAGGCAACCTTTTCCTCCCTGTCCATGGCTTAGAGACACCCTCTGGAACAACCAGACCTCACTTTTTGCTGCAGAATGGAAATGGAGGTAGTCCAACACCCATGCAGATCCTTTTTTCTCAGCCCGAAGTTCACAGCTTTCACCTTTTATTTTATTATTAACCGTTATTTCACCAGGATTATTTCCTATTGAGATTCTAATTCTAATAAATATTTTACAATGGAGTCCTGGGATGGGCAGGAGCACGAAAAGTTCCCCATAAAAACGCAACATGACACTTAAAACAGGCAACAAAATACATTATACAATCATAAAGTCTCAACCCTGCCCATCCTGCACCCCTCTCTGCAGATGGTTGGGTGGACCACTTCAGCAAGACGATCGCAAACATCCAGTTATTTTCCCAGGTGCCACGGTCCTCCACTCAGTCCTCTATCCAGCCATCTCATTATACCCACTCACTCTCCTGAGCCCTGGACCCTCTTCTCCAGACTATCTGGCACAGCATACATTCATCCCTTCCATGACCAAGTCATCACTGTCAACGGGGAGTGTGTCTGTAGCCTTCAAGGAGGCCAGAGTCACACCCCTGTTGTAGAAAGAGACTCTTGGACCCTTCTGCTATACAGATTAATCGACCAGTCTCCCTATTCCGCTTTCCCAAAACACCAGAACATGCAGCATTAAAAATAACCTTATTTTATAGCTTCCAGGCTGGTCACTTACTTTGACTGCCTTTCTCTGCATCACAAAAGGGCTTCAGTTAGCTAGTGGATCTTCCCTCTCGTGGGGACTGTTCCAGAAAGCAGTATTACTGAGTTAGCTGGATAACTGCACTGAGTAAAACCCAGAATTCTTCCAAGTCTGGAACATGGACTGAAGTAAAAAGAGTTGTTCTGGGTTTTACTCAGTGCTGTTATCCAGCTACCTCAGTAGTCCTGCTTTCTGGAACAGGCCCCTGCTCTAACCCTGCAGGACCTTTCTGCAGCTTTTTAAATTCTCCATCCTGATCTCAATTGGCATCTCAGACACTACTCTGCTAAAGTGGATTGAATCATACTTCTCTGGATGGTCCATCAGTTTCCTGAGATAGTGGCTTATCTCATGCCCATAAACCTCCAAAAGGTGTTCCCCAAGGCTCTGCACTTAGCCCCCTCCTCTTTATATGTAATCTCTTGGGTTTGTCATGTCCTGTGGTTTATCACACCATTGCTATGCTGATGATACTCAGCTTATACTATCTTTCCCTCCACCTGACACTCTCACTTCACATCTCAGCCTGCCTGAAGGGTATCTCATGCTGAATGGCAGACCGTTGTCTAGTTGTCAAGTTGAACTTGGCTTAGACTGTTGTTGTGTAGACTGTTGTTGTGTTGTACATTCCCTCCAAGCCCTCACTGCAAGACCTCTCCTTTAGACCCTATTGACTTTAGCCCTCCAGAGGCAATTTACACCTAGTTTCTACTCATCTCATTTAAGTGTCCAATATCTCAAAAGATATTCACTGAACATCCATGATTTATATTTAAGAAGAGGCTGTATGATTTTTGAAACACAATAAATTTATTTCAGAATCGTCACATACAGTCATGGCTGGATTTAGACCTCCATGGGCCCCTGGGTGTCCAAGCACAAAAGCCCCCCCCTCACTATCGCTAGGCTACAACTATAAGACTACAAATATTAACACATTTATGCTCTCTTTGTTTTTAAAAGACACATCCACAGACATATGGGTGCAATAAAACATATGCTTTATTTGAATAAAGACGGTCTTGAGCTCATTGGCACTCAGCTGCCGCCTTCACTTGAGAGACCGCATCAGGTCGCTGAACTGGTATCCATCCATCATTGCAACAAAAAAAAGATGATGTATACACACAGTATAATGTGGTGTAATTAGATGTGTTATGTAATTATAGTGTTTCCCACAGGATATTCTGAAACTGTGGTGGGTTGACCCCGAACTGTCTAGGGGGGTCCGGGGGCATGCCAGTTATCTTCCACGAGATACAATATGCATGAACTAGGGTATATTATTATGTTTTTATTTTCAGGTTAGCTCGCGAGATAACATTAGTTGTAAAAAAAAAAGTAGGCTATCTTATGACCTTGTTACATTAGCTGATGATAAATTAATATCGTAACACAGTCGATCGAAAGCTTGGCTAGCTTAATGCTGAAATAATATGTATCCATTATAGTGTACCACAGAGGGCTTAACTTTCGCAAACAACTTTCATAAACATACTAACTCCTCTGTGTGTCGGTGGGTTTTGTGTGTAAGCAGGGGGGAGAGGCATCTACCAGGGTGAAGAGAGGGTCTTTTTGAAGCGACGGGGCTACGCTGTGCACATAAGCCTACAATTTCAAATTTTGATAATTTTTTTTGATCCATTTGAAACTGTGGCGGTTGAAATTAAACTGTGGCGGGCCACCACATTTTAATACATTAATGGGAAACACTGAATTAGGTGTGTTACAATATCACTTTCTGGCTGGAGACTGGACGGAAAGAAATCAGCAATGCTTTGATACTTTAGACTCATTTTAAATCTGCCGACAGATTTCAATACCTTGCAGCACGCCCTGTCTGATCTGAAACTGCTTTTAAACTCATGAAAAACTAAATCCATGATCTTCCTCCCAGGGCAAGCAAAAGCTCCAACTACCTCCATCAGTACTTTTGATGGTGTCTCCATTTAGTCTGTAGACCATTACAAATAATTGGGATTTTGGTTAGACAAAAACCTAAATTTTAAATGTCATATCGACTACCTTTCAAAGAAATTAAAATACACACTGGGTTTTCTGTACAGGCTAAAGTCCTGTTTCTTTATGGCACCAAGAAAACGGTTAGTTGCTAGCCTATTTTTGCCTCAGCTTGACTTTAGTGATACGATCTATAGGTCCGCCTTCTCCTCCACCTTATCCAAGCTCGACCCCCTGTATCACTCAGCCCTGAGATATATCACAAACTCTAACTTTAGGACTCATCATTGCACTTTATACAGCATGGTTAGTTGGTCATCCCTCACTTTGCGTAGGTTACAACATTGGTACACTTTCATTTATAAGATTATTTTAGGCTAATTTCCTATGTACTTAGGTCTGAAGTTTTTATTTGTGCAAAGCTGTCATAATTTGAGATCGCACAAATGGCTTCAGTTTAAAGTACCCTCTTTTCGCACAGAGGCTGGGAAAACAAGTTTGTCCTATAGTGGTCCTTGGTCCTGGAATGAGCTGCAGGCCAAACTCAAACTTGATTCCCTTATTTCATTAAATGACTTTAAACTGAGAATTATGGATGTTCTCATGGTTAGCTGCAACTGTTTCAAGTAATACTGTTGTGTCTAATCACTGCAATGTGTTATGTTCTGTCATATTGTATGTATTGTATTTCATTTTGTATTGTTTATACCTACATATTTACGTATAGTATTGTCTTGTAATGGACCCCTGATTGTGATTTTATAATTTTATGCTGCTATTTGACCCCGTCTTGGCTAGGTCTCATTTGTAAAGGAGGTTTTAATCTCAATATGACTTCCTAGTCAAATAAAGGTTATATATACAATTGTCATAATGTCCATGGATGATCAAGACATATTCTGAAATGCCAGGCCTAAATCATCAGCGACAATGGTTCAAATGCATTATATACTATATATTTCAACACCATATTAATCTAAACAGTCATCTAACGTTACTAGCCTACACTAAATATGGAAAATTGTCACTAATTGATAAAGCCACACAGACAGCGGAGCGACAAGTTAAAAGCTAGACTTGTCTTAACTTTAATTATTATTTAGTCATCTAGTCTAACGTTACAACTAAATACAGAAAATATTCACAACTATAAGTTCACTTAGCTATGTTAATAGTATGACAGACTTTTTCACAATTTCATCTGAAAACAAGCTGAGGGAAGGATAGCACCGTCTACATTGTCATTTCAACATTTTCAAGCTGGAGCGCTGGCTAGTGAATTGCAAGTTACAATCTAAGACAGTCGGCGGTACAAAAACAGGATTTATATAGAATAAATGGTTTCTGAAGTAATATATATGGTTAAATATTATCACATATCCCTCTTACCTCTGGAGGTTGACTGCCTTTCCCTCAATCAAATCCTCAGTCAAAACTCTTCCTTCCGTGGTGGTCAGCTTAGTCCGTGGTGAGGCAAAGGAAGACTTCAACAGTTGACGTACGGTTGTATCTAGCGATCTAACAATAAATTCCGCCCACTAAACCCATGAACCAATAATATGAAATTGTAGTTTATTTTGTCATCTGCAGCGAGCAGTTTTCAAAAATAAACAGGTGCTTGGGCGGCAGAAATATTTTATATTATTAAAATATATTATCAGTCTCGCCATATCCGTGGACAACTGTCTCCGGGCCCGGGAGAGGAAGAAGGGCCAGCCACGCACTCCGTTCACTACATTCCACTCCAGCGTTTTCGCGTCTACTGGCAAAACCCCCACCTCGACACTTACCCAATCGGAGGGAGAACCTATGCAGTTGGGCAAGGTGTCCATCGATGCTGAAGAACGACATCGGAGGATTCGCACCAATTCCTGCCTGTACTGCGGCAACCCAGATCACCACTTAGCCACTTGTCCGATTCGCCCAAAAGGCGTGGCTCGCCAGTAAGACTGGGCGTACTGGCGAACCTTATTTCCACCATTCCCTCAGCTCATAACCGGGTTGAGCTAAAAGCAACTCTTCTGTGGGGCAATCAAATCGCATCTCTACTGGCACTGGTCGACTTGGGAGCCGACGCAAATTTTATCGATTTCGATTTTGTCAAGAAAACCGGAATACCTGTGGAACCTCTGTCCGCCCCTATTACTGCACTCGCCTTGGACGGAAGAAGTCTGGGCTGAGTCACACACTCCACCGCTCCTCTCCAACTTGTGCTGTCCGGAAATCATCGGGAAAAGATCCAATTCTACTTAATTCATTCCACTCAATCCCCCCTGGTGCTCGGCCAAACCTGGCTGCATTCTCACAATCCGCACATCAACTGGCGCACAGCTCAAGTACAGGATTGGAGCTCTCATTGTCTAGTGAACTGCCTGCGCTCGGCCCTACCACCATCGGGGTTGGGCAGGGTCTCCCAGAACACTCCTGAACCTGACTTAACCTGTGTACCTCATCATTATCACAATTTATCCCAAGTGTTCAGTAAATCTCCTGCTGTGTCTTTGCCTCCCCATAGACCTTACGATTGCTGCATCGACCTACTGGCTGGCGCGAAGTTACCGTCTGGCCGACTCTACAGCCTGTCTGGTCCCGAGAAAGCTGCCATGGAGGCCTATATTCACGACTCCCTGGCGTCAGGTATTATCCGGCCCTCTTCATCTCCGGTAGGGGCGGGGTTTTTCTTCGTGGCTAAGAAGGACGGTTCGCTCCGACCGTGCATCGACTACCGAGGCTTGAACGAGATTACTGTACGTAACAAATATCCTCTGCCACTAATCAATTCTGCTTTTGAACCCCTACATGACTCCACCGTTTTTACCAAACGGGATCTCCGCAACGCATACCACCTTGTCCGTATCCGAGAGGGGGATGAATGGAAGATGGCGTTTAACACCCCCCTCAGACACTTCAAATATCTGGTGGTCCCGTTCGGTTTGACTAACGCCCCAGCGGTGTTCCAATCCATAGTCAACGATGTTCTGCGGGATCTTCTGGGCCGGTCAGTGTTTGTTTACATCGACGACATATTAATCTTTTCTAAAAAAAACCAGGAGCACGTAATCCATGTCCGTCAGGTTCTCCAAAGACTCCTGGAGAATAAATTGTTCGTCAAGGTGGAGAAGTGCAGTTTTCATGCATCTTCAGTTCCATTCCTGGGCTTCATTGTGGAGGAGGGGAAGATCAGAGCAGACCCTGCGAAGATCCAAGCCGTCACCAACTGGCCCCAACCGGCCACACATAAGCATTTCCAGCAGTTTTTGGGCTTTGCTAATTTTTACCGCCGCTTCATCCACAATTATAGCATTGTTGCAGCCCCTCTCACCAAACTAACCTCCACTTCAGTCCCTTTCCGTTGGAATTCCGAGGCTCAGCAGGCATTCGATCTCAAGACCTGGTTTTCCACGGCTCCCATCCTCTGCCATCCGGACCCCGACCGCCAGTTTGTCGTCGAGGTAGACGCCTCCGACACTGGCGTAGGGGCGGTCCTGTCACAGTGAGCAGCCCAGGACAGCAAGCTACACCCATGTGCCTACTTCTCCCGGAGACTCACCCCGGCGGAACGTAACTATGACGTCGGGGACCGGGAGCTGTTAGCCATCAAACTTGCATTGGAGGAGTGGCGGCACTGGCTGGAGGGGGCAGGTAAACCATTCCTTGTCCTGACTGACCACCGCAATCTCCTTTATATAAAATCCGCTAAAAGGCTCAATTCTCGCCAAGCACGCTGGTCTTTGTTTTTTACCCGATTTAATTTCACAGTCACCTTTCGTCCAGGATGCCCTGTCCCGCGGGTTTTCCCCCCATGCCAGATCTGCTGATCCTGAGCCCATCATCCCGGCATGCGTTGTGGCTCCGGTCTCCTGGGAGATTGAGGATGTTGTGAAGGCCGCCCAGGCTACCCACCCGGACCCCCACAGTAACCCTAACACCTCTTTGTTTGTCCCCAACTCCGTCCGCTCCCAGGTCCTCCAATGGGCCCACGCCTCCCGTCTGGCCTGCCACCCAGGGATCGCGAGGACGACTGCCCTGGTCAGGAGGAGTTTTTGGTGGCCCACCCTGAAGGGGGATACCCGTGCCTACGTCCTCGCCTGCCCGGTGTGCGCCAGGAGCAAGGCCTCCCACCAGCCTCCCGCTGGCCTCCTTCGCCCCCTCCCTGTTCCGGGCCATCCTTGGAGTCACATCGGGGTAGATTTCATAACCGGTCTGCCCTCGTCGGATGGCAACACAGCCATCCTCACCATCGTGGACCGGTTCTCCAAGGCGGCCCACTTCATCCCCCTGCCCAAACTCCCGTCCGCATTTGAGACAGCGGAGCTCCTGGTGCTGCACGTGGTGAGGCTGCACGGGATCCCCTCCGACATCATCTCGGACCGTGGGCCCCAGTTCTCCTCCCAGGTCTGGAGAGCGTTCTGCGCGGCCCTGGGCGCCTCAGCCAGCCTGTTGTCGGGATATCACCCCCAGTCGAACGGGCAGACGGAGCGGACCAATCAGGACCTTGGAGCTCCCCTGCGGTGTGTGTCAGCTCGCAACCCCTCCTCCTGGAGCCGGTTCCTGCCGTGGGTGGAGTACTCTCACAACTCCCTGAGGAGCACCGCCACCGGGATGTCCCCCTTTGAGTGCTCCTTTGGGTACCAGCCACCCCTGTTTCCGGTCCAGGAGGAGGAGGTTGCCTTCCCGTCCGTGCTGTCCCACCTCCTCAGATGCAAGCGCGTGTGGAGGCTGACACGTACCGCCCTCCTCCGCACCACCTCCCGTACCCAACACCTGGCGGACCTTCACCGGACCGCAGCCCCGCAGTACACTCCCGGACAGCAGGTCTGGCTGTCCACCTCCACCATCCCACTTCAATCTTCCTCAAAAAAAACTCCAGCCCCGGTTCATCGGTCCCTTCCCCATTCTCAGCATCGTCAACCCCGTCACGGAAAAGTTACAACTTCCCACCTCACTTAAAATCCATCCCACCTTCCATGTCAGTCAGGTCAAGCCTGTCGCCTCCAGCCCCCTCAGTGCTCCCGTGGACCCCCCCTCCACCACCCCGGATGATTGATGACGCCCCGGCCTACACGGTAAGACTTGTCCTGGACATCCGCCGCAGGGGCCGGGGTTTCCAATACCTAGTGGACTGGGAGGGGTACGGTCCCGAAGAGCGGTCCTGGCTACACAGAAAATGAATTCTCGATCCTTCCCTCATCCACCAGTTTCACAGACGCGATCCCCAGAAGCCCAAACCTGTGTGAACGCCAGGAGGCATGGGGGGGGGGGGGGGGGGGGGGGGGGGTCGGGGTACTGTGATGTTCTCACTCCCGTCCTCTTGTTTCCCGTGTTTTACCTTTTCCCTTCGTATCATGTTTGTCTCTCCCTAGTTTGTTTCCCTCGTGCTGCAGGTTGGGCGTGGTTTTTTCCCTTTCGTGTCACTCTGTCCCACTACTCTTCAACCACCTATCCCTCTCCTCCGTTTCGCATGTATTCCACACACTCTCTGCTCCGTTAATCACTCTCTCATACATTCGCACGCAGCACCTAATTGATACTCGTTAATGTTTGTATTTAGTCACCCGGTGTTCCTGTGCCAGTTCGTTAACTCTCCTTGTGTATACCTCTGGTCTTGTCTTTGGGATACTTAGTATCTAGTCTAGTCCTGCATTTAAAACCTTTTGTCTTGCAACCGGCGTTAACTCGCCCTTCCACTCCGTCAGGTTTCCGTCTAGCTCTCGCCAGGAACGGCGCTTCTCGCTGTTCGGTCTGTCCTGCCTCGCTGTACTAACCCTTGTCTGCTTTGAGTCTACCAACCTGCAGTTGTTTGCATTCCCTGCCTGTGCTGCTGTTTCCTGCCAAACCATCTGCCGTGTGTGCATGCAGTCGGGGCCCCAGCTCTTCCACTCTGCGGCGGTGCCCGCCTCATGCCTGTGCTGCTGCCGCTGCTGTCCTGCTGCTGCGTACACGCCCAGCCTGGACCCCGCTCCGCTAACCTGCACTGCTCCTGCCACTCTGCTCTGCCAAGGTTCCTGCTCCCCGCTCCTCCTCTGCTCAGCGTGCCTGGTTTCCTGTCACCATCACCAGCCCCCGGCCTCTCCTGCTCCCGCTGTTCCCCTGCTGTACCCATTACCCGGACTGTTAGTCTTTTTATGTCTCCCTATGCTTCAGGAGGAATTCTGTTCGAAGCAATAATTTATTAGAGCCTAACGCTCTCTATATTGTCTGTCTATTTGAGTCCAGTTCCGGCTTGGAACGATAACTGCCTTTCCTTATTCTCCCTATGCTTCAGGAGGGATTCTGGTCGAAGCAATAATATAATTGAGTATTGGAATTCTCTGTGTTCGAGTCGTGCATTTGAGTCCAGTTCATACCCGGAACCGGAACATTTCTAAGTGTCACTATTTCCCCGTAGCAAGTCCATTTAACAAGCAACCCCCCACATAGTCTATACCTACCCATGCGTGACATAGTGGACAATAGCGTCTATGTTTGAGTTCATAAATATATTTATTCATCATATAAAATTCGAATAACGTCATAGCAACGAGATAAACCCAACAATAGCCTGATCGTATGCCAGAAAAGCCGTGAAAAGCCCTGCTCACTCAAATGCAAAATAAACTGTGAAAGTACTGTCTCATTTTACCATGTATTCTACTAGCAATATATGCTACTAAATATGAAAGAAATATACAATCCTACCATTGGTTTTACACATTGAGATGTTCCTTTCAAAATTCAGTGGTCATTTATTGTCTGGTACAATCGGTTTGAGAAATATACAACACTTTATACCGTTATTACACTATCTGAAACGTCACTGCGTAATACCCCCATGCCCTGTAAGCCTGTCTCATTCATTACAGTTCATTCTGGTTTAATTGTCGGCTTTTTTATCGAATAGAGTACATTATAACCTTAGCAACGGCATATGCCAAGTCTTTTTGGGTGCACAGCCCAGCGTAACGGCAGTTTTCGTTTTAACTGTCTAGTATTACGCAAGCTCTATAGAATACGCTTTAGGGAGGGGAGTTTCCCTTTTCCGATATGTAAGTATTTTTGCGTCTAAAATGCTGTTGGTCTCGCTAGCTACATATGTACGTTCGTGTTTCCACTCTGTTAGGATGCTGTAATTTGTCTGTCTGTTTATTCTGTATTATTATTATTGTTCCTGATTTCTTTTTCCTATTTTCCACTCCCTGTCTTTGTCATTGCACTATTCTGGTGATTTTGGGTACATTCGGGTTTCCTCTGTATTTCGTATCTCGTTTTCTTCCTTCTGGCTTTATTTATATTTGTATATAATACTAATGTACTAATCATACTAACTGTTAGATTAGATTTAATACTAATCTGCTAACAAACTAATGTGTATATAATACTAACCAGCTAACCTACTAACATTAGGGTTTTAGAGTTCGCTACTAACATTACTAATTCATCTTGAGTTTCTACCTGCAGCTGTCATTTCCCTCCTCATTATCCTATCCCTGTATCTATCTGATTTCGCATTCTCTGCACTTGTGTCCACTTTCGCGTTCCTCCCCTCCGAGCTTTGCACTTGTCTACCTGCTAATCCCAGGCCGTGTGTTATCTATGTGTTTGCGTGCATTCCAGTCCGTGTCTTCTGTTCCCCCTCGTTATTGTATTATTGTTTCCTATTGTGTTCACCTGTGTCTAGCTCCTTACTCCTCCCACCCACACTTGATTCCTTTTTGTGTCATTACTTCCTTGTGTATTTAAACCCCGTTATTTCAGTCTGTCTTCGCGTGTTCCTCACGATTTATTTGCTACTGTGGGTCTTTCTAGTTTCCCGAGTACCTGCCCTAATATCCGTTTCCGAGTTTTTGTAATCCCTCGTCCTTTACCTGTGGTTGTTTTATTTCTGTTTTCTGTCTTTGTTTTGTTTTCTTTTTGTTCCTCTTTTGCCTCCCTGGTTTCGACCCCTGCCTGTGTTCTCGCGACCCTGATTTTTTTATTCTGTTTTTGTGCCTTTGCTGTGCCTTCCCGGTTCTGACCCCTGCCTGTTCTGTGACCACTCTTTGGACTGTGTTTTTATACCGTTGCCTGTCTCCCCGGTTTTTGACTCTGCCTGTTTTTACCACGGATTGCTGCCTTGCCCTTAATTAAACTTCGGTTTTTGTACTCATGCCTGCGCTTGGGTCCTTCCCCCACCAGCACCTAACACCACTCGAGCACTGTCTTTCCAATATGTTTGATAGCCCTATTGTTATTTTCGCATTTTGAGTGCAGTTCACATACTGTAGTGCAATCGTTAAATGTATTTTTGGTGTAGGCTACCATTGAAGATAGAACATTTGGCAGCATTTTGCAAACGGTGGAATACAATTTTAGGCTATGGCGTATATACTTGTCTTTTAGGGCATGACAAATGCTCATTCCAATTTACTGTGCGCTGATACGTATGTGATAGATTAAGGTAAAAATTTCCTTGGAGTCATTATGAATAGGAAAATAAATAAAAAAACTACTGAAAAATGCAATCCCAGGACAAAAGTATACATACTGTAGAGTACAGGGACAGGTGATGTTTTATTGAGGTACAAGAGTGAATGATTAGGCAACATATTTAGGTGTATGTAACACTGTGATATCCATGTTTTATATCTTAAGCCATCAGAAGGAGCAAATGTATATGCGTTTAATGGACAAAACTAATTCTATTCATTTTATGACATGTTTTGCATAGGGGTTTTGGACCTATAGATATCTACCCCCCCTATACTGATGAAAATATGTAATTCCCACTTGGAAATTATGCAAAAGTGAGTTTTATGAGCCAAAACTGTTGATTTGTAGTTAAATCATAATTTTTTTTAATTTACAGCAGTGCACAATTTAGCTATTTGGATAGATTTGGAGACACTAATAGACAACAGGGTACACTGCTATATTTTGTATCATAGACCTTTAGTAGTTCTGCATATCAACCTTAGATTTTGCAAAACTTGTGGACATGGAGTTTATGATCCAGGAAATGTATATATATTACCGATTTCACTTATGTAGCTCTCAGCAAACTAAAGAAAAACATTTTTTTCAAAGGTTTCTTTGCATTTGTGGCACTTTATTTTGACTTAAATTATGAAAATAAACAAATCTAAGTTTGTATTGTAAATGGTACACCTGTCTTGTTTCATTTAAGCCATTTTCCAGTTTATGTGATGCTCACACCTGGAGTTATAAAGCCTTAAACAGAGCACCCCCTAAATAGGTGAAATTTGCCATCTGCGCCAAGGGGTTAATAGCACCCTCCTATTTTATTGCCCTGCAGTGCAACTGGAGAGGCTGAGGTTTTCGCAAGCGGCTACCCTTTCAAACAATCCTGCGTCAAAATTTACGGGGTTTTCTTAAAGCTGTAGTTTATAATTTCAGACAAACATGAATACTGTAATTGGGATGGATACGTCTACCACTACGGGGCCAATGTGGATCAGGTTAATCTAAATGCTACATGAGAGCGCACTGAAAAGGTCTACTACAAGCAGCCTAGGGGTTATCCTACTGTAGATTACCAACTATCTCTCCTTGTAGCTGCAATGAGTCGAGTGTATAAATTATTTATATAGAACATCCGTAGAACACCCCTTTTCTCGGCTCCTACTCTACACAGCTCGTAGTCCTAGCTCTGGCACTCTCACGCCCGGACTATTGCAATTCCCTTCTCTCTGATGTCCCTACTTGTGCCACTGAACCCCTGCAACTAATACAAAATGAAGCTGCATATAACTGCATTGCTTGCTTTGTTATGCTCTCACTCCCGTCCTTTTGTGTCCCGTGTTTTACCTGTTCCCTCTCGTATCGTGTTTGTATTCCTGTTTGTTTCCCTCGTGCTGCAGGCTGGGCGTGGTTTTCCCTTTCGTGTCACTCTGTTCCACCACTCTATTTCCGCCTATCCCTTCCCTCCTTTCCGCATGCATTCCGCACACTCTCTACTCCGTTCATCACTCACGCATACATTCGCACGCGGCACCTAATTGATACTTGTTAACGTTTGTATTTAGTCACCCGGTGTTCTTTGTCCTGTGCCAGTTCGTTAAGTCTCTTTGTGGGAACTCTCTGGTCTTGTCTCGTGGATACATTGTATCTACTCCTGTCTTGCCTGACTTAAAAGCCTCGTCTTGTATTCAGCGTTAACTCGCTAGTCCTGCCCTGTCCGGTTTTGATCAGCTCTCGCCAGGAACGGCGTAATCACGCTGTTCATCCTGTCCTGCCTCGCTGTACTAACTCTGTTCTGTTCTAAGTCTACCAGCATGCAGCTGTGTGTGTGAATCCTGCCGCTGTGGTTGCATCCAGCCGGTGCTCCAGCTCAGCTAACCTGCAGCTTAGTGTGCATCCTGCGTGTGCTGCTGCTCTTGCCAACCAGCTGCTGGGTGCGCATCCAGCCGGTGCTCCAGCCCTGCTCCCTGCAGCTGTTCGTGCCACTCCACTCTGCCCTGTCTCCCGCTCCCCGCTCCTCCTCTGCTCAACCAGCCCGGATTCCTGCCACCATCCAGTCCCTGGCCTCTCCCGTTCCTGCTGATCCCCTGCCTCATCCATTCCTGGTTGTCTGTCTTGATTTATGTCTCCCTATGCTTCCGGGGGAATTCTGGGCGAAGCAATGAATTATTGAAGTATCTCTGAACTTCCTGTGTGTGAGTCGTGCATTTGGGTCCAGTTCATACTTGGAACGTAACATGCTTAATATTAATACTGCCTTGTTGTGGTCATTTATAGCTGTATGATTTTGTAGAAGGATATTTATGCTAGGCGGCACGGTGGTGCAGTGGTTAGCACTGTCGCCTCACAGCAAGAAGGTACCGAGTTCGAATCCCGGCTGAGGGCCTTTCTGTGTGGAGTTTGCATGTTCTCCCCGTGTCTGCGTGGGTTTCCTCCGGGTACTCCGGTTTCCTCCCACAGTCCAAAGACATGCAGGTTAGGCTAGTTGGAGACTCTAAATTGCCCATAGGTATGAGTGTGTGAGTGAATTGTGTGTGTGCCCTGTGATGGATTGGCGGCCTGTCCAGGGTGTATTCCTACCTCTCGCCCAATGCATGCTGGGATAGGCTCCAGCACCCCCCGCGACCCTGACCAGGAATAAGCGTGTTAGATAATGGATGGATGGATATTTATGCTAAAGTAATACTAAAATAATCAATACAAACAAAAATTTTGAACTTTTAACCATGTGTTCTGGTGTGTGTGTGTTTGTATGTTTGTGTGTGTGTTGAGGGGGTGTGTCATATTTTTTAACAATATAATAATTTATCCTATAAAAGTCTTTGTGTTGCATTTAAGCGTCAGTATAGATGGCAGTGGTTCAATATCCTATGTACTATGTATATATGAACAAAGAACTGACCCCCCACCCCCCCACAAGCCAGTCTATCATTACTTGTCTCATGTAGTTATAGTGAGGAACACAAAGTAACCAGTTATGAACTTGATGTTTTAGAACTCCTTGACTCTCCCAAGTTTGAAATTCAATGCAAAATGAGAGGGTGGGGTAGGATCTTAACTTCTCATTGTGTGTTGCTGTGTGCATGCATATTTGCTCTTTGTGTTCATGTATGTATAAACGTATGTACAGTGTGTATTTATGTATGAATGTGTGCATCTTTGCGCTTCACTGTGTACATGTATTTCAGAGTGTGCAAGTACATGTATCTGTGCATGTGTGTGTGTATGTGGCAGGCATTATTAATTAGATACACCCAGCTGAGCTGGGCCATTTGAGGCATGTAGACCATAATTACATCACCATCAAGAATTAAGCCCACGCATGAATAAACACAGACATGTAAATACAGATACCAGCACACACACAATCACACACATTATATTAACATGTAAACACACATGCCAGTGCATGCACTCAAATACATGCACACAATGAAACACAAAGATGCACACATTAATACATAAATACATACTCTACATACAGTACATACAGACGGGTGACAAATTAAAGGAAAAACCAACATAAAGTGTCTTAGTAAGGTATTGGGCCACCACGAGCCGCCAGAACAGCTTCAATGCGCCGTGTCATAGATTCTACCTCTAGTCTAGCATATATTCTAGTCTCTGGAACTCTACTGGAGGAATGGAACACCATTCTTCCAAAAGATATTCCCTCATTTGGTGTTTTGATGATGGTGGTGGAGAGCGCTGTCTAACACGTCGGTCCAAAATCTCCCATAGGTGTTCAATTGGGTTGAGATCTGGTGACTGCGAAGGCCATAGCATATGATTCACATCATTTTCATACTTATCAAACCATTCAGTGACCCCTTGTGCCCTGTGGATGGGGGCATTGTCATCCTAGAAGAGACCACTCCCATCAGGATAGAAATGTTTCATCATAGGATAAAGGTGATCACTCAGAATAACCTTGTATTGATTTGCAGTGACCCTTCCCTCTAAGGGGACAAGTGGACCCAAACCATGCCAGGAAAATGCCCCCCACAGCATAACAGAGCCAGCGGACCCCCTCACTGTAGGGGTTTTTCCTTTAATTTGTCACCCGTATGTACATACATACATACATACACACAAGAGCAAATACAGTGTATGCATGCACACATCAACACACAATGAGAAAAAATTAGTTAAAATCCTGCCCCACCCTCTCATTTTGCATTGAATTTCAAACTTGGGTGAGTCAAGGAGTTTTAAAACATCAAATTCATAACTGGCTCTGTCCAGCATTGTCATTTCTCTTTTTCTCTTTGTGAATAAATCACACTTCTATATCACTTTTAAGCCACAGTTTAGCATCTTAATACATCTCTGAAAAGAGATTGCAAAATTAGCCAAACCCAATTATGGAATGGAGGTGAATCTGCCAAAAAACAGACAGATGACTAAGAGTTTTACAGTAGAACTGTGTTTGTCTAGCCTGACCTCAAGGCTGAGCCGGGTTTATGTGCGAAACCCAGTCTGCTCATTATGGCGAGTGATTTATTGCCCTGAGATAACTCTGTCATTACGGGTCACTTTCACTCAGCGCCTCAGAAAAAAAGCGGACGAGCCAGGAGGGTTTCAGCAGCCCCCTCTGTGGAGCTGCTCTGCAGGGGAAAGGAAGATAACCTCCTGGGACCGCTGTATTGAGTTAGCATGAATAAAGTTAGCCGATGTGCTTCCCTGACTCAAGGCTAAATCAGTTAAACTACCGGTCCAAGTACAGCAACAGCGCTGTGTTTTTCAGCGAAGACAAAATGCAGTGCCAGCTCATGCTCCTGGTACTCTTTAGCAGTTTCAGAAATGTTAATAACACTATTACAGTCTTTCTGTGTCCAATGCTGCAATGCCTCCTGCTATGGACTGGCCCAACCCAATATCAAATGCCAGACTATAGGGGGATTTCTAAGTAAACAAAAGTGAACTGATTTTTTTTTTTTTCTTTTGCTCTGGTATACATGGAGCCAGAGAAGACTTTTTTCTTTTTCTTTTTTTTTTTTAACAAAAACATGCAGTTACTGTATATGGTATCAGACCTTGGTGTTTGTCAGGAGTCTGGCTTCCGAGGGTTGAATCTATTGGATCTGAGCCATGATCAGCCACAGACGTCTCAGGGAAAGCCAAGTCCAAATAACACAAAACACATCAAAGTGCAATTTTGGCTCAAGTGTGATACCAAGACAATAAGGGGTCAAGAATTATATGCACATACACACCAACACGCAGCACAGTTTGTTCTTTGGTTTAGTTCATATGTAAAACAAAAACTCGAAAGGGCTTTGAATATCCTGCAAACTTCAGAAAAGTGCAAAACAGAGTAACATTTATTTGTGTGAAAGCACGTGTTCTTTTTAAATTATAGGCATAAATAAATATTACGATAAGCCAGGCAGCATTGCGGATTGTGCTTGTCTTTGGAGACCGTTGGACAGCAGCAGACAGCAGCTTTTTTGATACTGTGCCCCGGAGAACCATTATCCCATCTTTGGCTCAAATTGACTTTCATTAAACTTTTTGTTTAGGTATGAGCCGTAAAACCCTATGCCGCCCCTCCTCAGAATGTCACAGGACACATTTGTTCCACTACAGCGTGCGGTTTCAAACTGCCTCTATTTTTACTGCTTTTATTGAGTATTACAGCTCAAAGACAGAGAGTCTTTTGTGCGGAGCGGGGGAAACTGGTGCAGATCGTTGAGGAGCGGGATTTCGCGAGGACGGAACTCATGCAGGAGCCTGCAGAGCCCTGCTTTGTTCAGCTCTGCTGGTGTGACCCTGTCACTATCCTGAAAAAAGTCTTGAACATTTTAACGATTCACAGGCCCCCGGTCAGACAAATTCTCCTTGTCATTCGTGTCATGATGCACAGGAGGCTGAAGTGAGTGTCCTTGCTTGAAAATGGCTCTGGCTTTTTGATCATTTATTGTAGGAATCTGGTTGACCTGGGTCGATTGCATCACCTGAGTCCTTGCTTACATTCTCATTGAGGAGGATGACAGAATGGAACATCCAGTTCAACATCGGAGGAGAAGATCACTCTCGGGCGGCCCCCGCTGGTCAATCAGGCACCCGTGGACGTGTGTCAAAGCTGCATATGAAAGGTCTTCCTCTGACTCCACTCTATGCAAGCTTGGCTGGTGCCACTTGTATGTCGGTCATATGTATTTGTGTTTTCATAATGTATTTTTGTTTTGTTATTTGTTAATGCAGTTTCCGATTTGCATTCATGCTGTGATAATGTTGCGTTGCTTTGTATGTCTCGGCCACCGTACACCGCAGATGTCTACACTCTCCCAAATCGGCAGCGGGGTTCACGCATGAGCTAATTAGACATTCCGAATTAGGGTGGGTATTGGACATGTTCAGCCCCATGTTGGGCACCATATAAATCTCTTTTTTTAAAGAACATCAGAGAAGTACCTAATTTCATCCTGAAACTTACGGTCTGAAAGTTCTGCAGCTCCATCAGGGTTTTCTTGTCCACGACAACAGGCCCCTTCAGCCTGCAGTGGAAGGCCTCCTCTATCCTCCGGTAGGAGGTCATGCTTTCCAGAGTGAGGAGAGCAGGAGGCAGGGCGCTGGGGTTGGTCTGCTTGTCCAATGCTGCTCTTCTCTCCGTTGCCTCTAGTGGAGTGGAGGACACAAAGCACTCAACCCATCAACCACTTTACCAGAACAGTCAACCCTTCAACCATTTTAAAAGAACAGTCAACCCTTCAACCACTTTACCAGAACACTCAATCCTTCAACAACTTTACCATAACACTCAACCCTTAAACCACTTTACCATTACACTAAACCCTTCAACCACTTTACCATAACACTCAACCCTTCACCTGCTTTATCAGAACACTCAACACTTCAACCACTTTACCAGACCAATCAACCCATCAACCACTTTACCAGAACACTTAACCCTTCAACTACTTTACCAGAACACTCAACACTTCAACCACTTTATGAGAACACTAAGCCCTTCAACTGCTTTACGAGAACACTCAACCCTTCAACCGCTTTACCAGAACACTCAACTTGTTAACTGCTTTACCAGAACACTCAACCCTTCAACCGCTTTATGAGAACACTGAACCCGTCACCCGCTTTACCAGAACACCCAGAACATGGATGAAATTTTACCTTTGATCATTTCCTTGAATTCCTGGAGCAGGACCTCTTGGGTAATCTCTGCCCCTGGGGGCCCTTGTGGCCCTGGAGGACCTGGGGGACCAGGGGGCCCTGGCTAGAAAAACCACAGCAGCAATCACTGATGGTCAGTATTTCAAATTTTAATGTATTAGTGTATCCCATTCCTGGCAGAGGTGAAGGACAAGAGAATATGGGGTGTAGATACCCAGTGCAGATATACAGTAAGAAGCCAATCACAATCAGAAATGAATATTTCCTTGGTAAGTGTCTTCTATGTGAGGCATCTGAAGACTACTTATAAAAAGTGGATTTAAGATTCATACTCCCTCAATTTAAACCAACCGGTGTGAAAACATTTTGAAAAGTGTCCTATTCAAATTCTATTCAGTGTGTATGAAGGTTGGTGGTGAACCATGCATTGTGTACAAAACACAATAAAAAGAGTATAGATCAGTTTGAGCTTCAGAGATGAATTCCCTTCTCATTGAACAATATTGTACCCTTATATCTCCCCTTTTCCCCCTTTCTCCTCTTCTCTCTCTCTCTCTCTCTCTCTCTCTCTCACACACACACATTACACACTTATAAACATAGTCTAACCTGATGCATACATATTCACAATTCATGTTATTAATAGTTTCACCCTCTCAGTACTTCACTTTTTTCTGGCCCAATATACTCGGCTCATTTGTCCACTCTTACCTCCTCTGTCTATCCATCTGTCTGTCTACCCGTCTCCCTGTCTATCTACCCGATTGGTTTGTCTGTCTCTCTGCCTATCCGGTCTGTCTGTCTGTCTGTCTGTCCATCCGTCTATCTGTCTGTCATGGTAGGGGTAACACATTGGGGTGTGGGTGGTGTTTTCTTTGTGGGAGATTAAGGTAGGGGGGTGGGTGGGTGGGAGGGGGGCGACTTCACTATTTATAATTAAAACTATTTATCTTTTTCTTTTTTCTTTTGTTTGTTATACCCTTTCCTCTGAGAGGCTTCATTACATAATTTTGCAAATCATAAATAAAAAATAAAGTTGACCTCCCAAGAGGGGGGGTGGTGGCGGGAATTAAAAAAAAAAAAAAATAAATACATTTTTTTTAAAAGAACAATATTCTACGTCTTAACAAGTAAAAATGGAGTTTAAGTTTACAAGAAATGTAATGATATGAAAACTCAAATATTGAGTTTCAACATTGAGGGAAATCAACAAAAACACAAATTCCCAGTCCTGAGAATATAAATGATATTGCACTTAAAGTATATTAAAATCTATATTTCTGCAAAAACATATCAAAATAAGCATTATCAGTATTGGAAAACATTTATTAATGTATTAAAATGGATTTGCTAGACTGAATTTCTACCTGAGTGAGCTCCACTAAAACTTTAATAGCGGGATTTACCAATGGTCTTTTTCTCTTACGACACTTCCCGGGAAAGCCCACTGGTCTCTTCACAAAATCCATCCATGATCCAAAGGGATCCACTCGTGTGTTCTCCGGAAGCTGTTCGGATTCAAAAAAACAAATCACATTATACCTATAGGAGGTGCCTACACCTACCCTGTGAGACTTAATATATCACAGAAACATCATGATTGTAAAATCCTCACATGTAGTATATTTAGGATACTACAGTACATGTTACAGAAGGCTTCTCTTCCTAAATTGTTGCTCTTAACATTTATTCTAGGACAGAATTAGTAAAACTACAATTTAATTTAATTGCATTTAATAAGAGAATTAAGGACATTTTGAAGCTATTTGAACCATAACTTCAGAATGTCCTCTTCATTTTTTTATTAAACATGAGTTTATGTGTTTCTAAATTATCTTAAAATGAAAGAAATGTACAAAATGTTTGCAGTATAGCAATAAATAAATGTATGCAATATATGTAATTTTATTTCCTCCTGATTTTTTATTAAATGCTGTATGCTGACAAATACCGAAGGTATAACAGCAGACATTTCTGTTCACATCTCAACACAAATTCAGTCATATGCAGAAATAGTCTATTTATTATAAATGCAGACCTGTAGTACCCTTATTTACTTCTGTCTCCATTACAATCAGCCTTTGAGAAAAGTGTTAATTGAAAGATTCATCAGGTATTTGAGTCTGATGTCATCCACCCACCCGGCCTCAATGCAAAGTATTGTAACTACGTAACCAAATACAGTGAGTCATAACCCCAGCTTACAAACCATCGCTGGAAAAACTTGCCTAAAGATACTATTAAATGGTGCCAGACACCATGGCAGGTTACACTATGTTCCCTCTCTCTGTCTCTCCCTCCCTCCCTCCACTCTTAGAATGGTAATGGGTTGATTCTGTGCTGCATGCCGTGCATTGCCAAACCCATGCTGTCACTTTTTAATGTCTCCCGCCCCAAGATTTTTTTCCCTCTTTCTCAAAACAGCGTGCTGAAATATGTTTCTTGATAGTTCTCTCAGGTGCCGTGTCAAAACTCATTTGCCCAATGGGGTAATTGGAAAATAAACATGCTTTCACAAGTCCTACTCTCTAACCGCATGTGAAATTTTTCCATTAGCGCCGTACATTTCGACTCCCAGAAGTGTGACTGTATCATGCACTGTGCGAGTGCTGACATTCTCCTACTTCTCATTGGAGTGCATGCTGGGATTTGGAGTTACAATTAACCTACCCAGCTACCTCTAGCCTGGTCAATCCATAAAGTAAAGACTATTTTACAAAATGCTTCATAGTTTATATACCTTTCCAGTCTGGTCCTCCATTGCTCACCTGTCTCTTTCAGAGCAATGCTATGTATTACCCAGACAACATGGTGATGTAAATCTGTCTCTGACTGCACCTCAGTGGTCCTTAGCAGCAAAGTGGTAAAGTAGCAGTAATCAGTGTTCATTGATGAAAATATTCTTCAGTAAATACAGACATAACAAACTGTGACATTTGGCAAATCACTCTCTAGCATCTGTCCGATCAAATTTATCACTGGGTAGTAAATTTAAGCAAGTGGTGTGTTTTGTCATGTCTTACAGACTATTTTTCTTTAATTTCATTGCCTGCCAAACTCAAATTGTTGTGTAAAGATAGAAAGAATGTAACACATGCTTAAATTTGTAACTGATAGCAAAGGACAACAATGACTGTGGTTAGACTTAACAGAGGCCTCAGTATTTTAAACTGTCTTGTCTTTTACCATAATGGAATAATTACAAAAGATGCAGTTCAAATGTTACTTAATGTCATGGTATTCATGATGGTATCAAATTGTTTTGTCTGCACAGTGTCAACATGCCAACTGGATCATTGCACTATCACAGTAATATAGCTGTTATTCTTCTGTGAAACTTACTGTCCGTAATGATTAGATAACTTTACACACATATGCTGAGCACCTCATCGCTTGTTAACAAATTAGAATGACAAGCATGCTAAATGATCCCTCTGTTTCATTTTTTCATTTTTTTCATTTTTTAAATGATGAACGCGAACTGCTTATACACTCAATCAGTTCTGCAGATAAATTTATTCAATACTTAAGCATTAATATACAGTGTGTCGGTAATTTTCTGAGAAAATGTGAACATATACTTGACTTGGACAATTGGCCTGAGTCAACTCTTCTGGGAAAACACGGCTCCGGAGTAATGGTACGGCTGTCGAGTAAATACACGTCAGAACGCAAGCTCGTAAAATGTGTACTTATGAATCAACCTAATTGTATTGTTTTGCAATTCCACACCCTTCACTTAATTTGGGTGAAAAGTGATAGGGTGCAAATTCCAACGACCACAAAAATTGTTTGAATCCTGCCTGGTTCTGTCCCCAAACATCAAGTAAGTGTGGTTCAGATACCAGCAAAGATAGAGAGGAGCCGTGGAGGTGAGCAGACTGAAATGGAATTTGTTTAGGTTTTGGCATCGAGATGAGGCTCACTTATCAGCTAAACTAACATGCCTCCTTCATTCACAGAGACTTCTGTCAAAGGCAACAAAGTAGACCTTGTTTGTCTTTTCAATTTAGCTGGGATAAAGGGGCTCAGCGTTTGTGTCTCGAGTGTCCTTTCTATTTTTTTCTGTGACTGGAGACAAAATAAACAACTTAACTGATTCTCTGTGTCTTTCGTGCTGGACGTCTGTGTGTTTTTTGTTGTTCCTGATGAAGCTTCAGGGGAGATAAAGGGCAGACGGATAATGCCTGGGCAAAAATAATCCTGTACATCTCTCCCACATGCTTCATGAAACGTACATGTCTTTCAGCATTTTATGGTGCACTGGAATTCCCTCTAATCACAGCTCATGTTCTATAGTCCACTAATTGGATATAAGCAAACATTTTCTTATGGAACTGAGAGATACAGTTTGGTGTGCCCAACTTAACATCTTGACTGAAGGTGCTAGTACCTTCTACAAAGAGAGACAGCTGTTTGTGAAGTCATTGAATATCCACAGAATTGCAGTGATGTTCAGCGACAACCATTTATGTTTCCTTGGCCCAAAACTGATGAAAAGCCTTTGAATGCAACTTGGTGCAGTCCCTTTTAGCATTAATGTTACTGGGATAGGATAAATACCATCTTACAAACATGCCACAAAGTATCCAAAGTTTGTTCATGGCATTGTTCAAGGGCAAATATTGTATATCCATTCAAACAGGGGAACAATTGTTTATTTAAAAGACTGATCAACTCTGCAAGGTCTCCTTGTCAGCAAGCTGTAAATCAATTTACCTGTCTTGGATTTCTGTTGGTAGTAGGGCAGGCACAGAGCCATATTCTGGTGAGCTTGACTTCTGTGCCCCAAAACTTTAAAAAAATGTGCTGCAAGGACCTTTTCAGACTACGTTTTAATCACTGATCAACAACAGTCAACCCCTATGCAGGGCCACATCATCGTCTTTCACAGCTAAGTCATAGCTGTCTTCCCAGGAAATTGCCTACATCCATGAAAAAACTAATATGCAATGTCTCTGCCAGGAAAGAAGTTGTTATTCTTTGTCATTTTTTCTTATTGTTCGCAGCACGCCATTGTAATTAAATGATTAGCATTCAGTCTCAGAGGATTTTCTTAGCCTTGCGTGGGTTATGACTGCCTAAGTTGCTCAAATAGTAAATAAAATGACGCGGCAACAATATTTTCCCTCCTTTTCAAAGAAATTGCAATGATGAATTATAACGCCCAAAAAGTACCAAACACAAAGGGGGAGAAAAACATTTTTGCAGGTCACTCATAAATCACATCAAAGGAGAAAGTAGGATATACTGATAAGCACAGAAAAGGTAGTGGAAATTGCTGGTTTTGAATTGAAAGTGTGTTTGAGAGAATGAGCATGTGTTTTTGAGAGAATGTGTGTGTGTGTGTGTGTGTGTGTGTGTGTGTGTGTGTGTGCGTGTGCGTGTGCGTGTGTGTGTGCGTGTGCGTGTGCGTGTGTGTCTACGTTTCGGATTGACAGTTTTCCAAACATATCTCTCTGGAGTGAAAAATGAACAGGCAACTTCACAGTAAATGAGTGTGCTAAAGAAGGTCAAGCTCTGCTCTAAAATAAAATGGTCCAGTAAAGCTGTCACTGTGACACCCCCTACTTCGGTTCACCTGACAGCATCACAGCATACTGTCTGTCAGTCCAGCAAATGTTCACTCTCATAATATACTTCAACGCAAATCTCATACTCATCTGTTGCTTCAAACTTTCACCCGTCCTTTGTTTCTGATACACTGCTGTGAAGTGCACAGGAAGCAGTCACACCAATCAATAGCACACCTCCCTGCCCGTCAGAACAAACAGCGACACTGTATGCTGCAAGAGCTGTGATTTGATCCAGATGAGAAACGCCCACCAGCTGATTACCATATGCAGTCTATGGAATTAATATATGAATAATGGGTTGAATATGTAAGGCTTATCCATACCCCAATAACAGAGGTGGACCAGCCCTATTTTCATTAACTGGGGTGAAATTGCTTAAAGACGTTTAAAGATGTTACTGTCCCCAGTGGACCCTGTAAAGGCATCAGGTGCATTCCACTGCTGTGAGAATAATTTGGACGAAAGGGTAGTGGAAAGAATACAGGAGTTCTTTGAAGTTTTCAACTATGTTTGGTCTGTATACCACTTCCTTATTATGATACCAAAACTCTTTTCCAAGCTGTTATACAGCATTTTATATCTCTGTATATGAAGCCCGTATATACAGTGTGTAATTGTACACGATAATTACTGTGCTACATACAATGTAACCACAACATTGATAAAATATGGTTACACTATGGTTAAACAGTGGCATTTTTGGTTTATATAATTATACAATTATGCATCACAATAAAAGTAATCTCATTCCTATACACAGTGCAGTTACACTGAAACTGCACATTATGGGTTTGATTTGCAGATCCCAAATAAGGCGTGTTATTTTGTGTGCTTATATTTTGTTCCGTTTCAGAAACAAATAGTGAGTCAACTATAAATATTTTATTAAAATCTTGAATCTTGGTTTAAAAATAAATATTTATTTTTTCTTTTAACACAAATCTGTGTTTAAAAGTATGTATTTATATCTTAAATCGTGGGTTCCACATTACATATTGAGCTTATATCTCAAATCTTGGTTTTTACAAAAATCTAGATTTAGCATTTAAATGTATATTTATTTTATCACAAATCTTGGTTAAAGATTGAAATATTTAGCCAAAAATAAATATTTATGTATATTAAGACTAATGTTCCAAATTTAATGATTTTTATAAAAACCAAGATTTAACATTTAACTTAATTTAATATTTATTTTATCACAAATCCTATATTTTTATATTTATCCAAAAATAGATATGCATGTATATATCTTAAATATTTTGTTCCAAATTAAAAATTTAGCTTATATCTTAAATCTCTGCTTGTAAACTAAATATTTAGCTAAATCTATATCTTTCACTTAAATATTTTGAAAGATATACTAATTAGCGCCATCCATTGGTGACTGGCATCCAATGGACGGAGGAGGAGAAATGGCTGGTTTTAAGTGATCGGGGTAATTGACGGTCTTTAAGGTGCATGGGATTTTTATTCTTCATGGCATGCATAGCTATTTCTGACAATGTGGTTTAAGAGGGTAAATTATCCCTCTAAACATGAAAAGCAGCATAATAATAAAAAAAACGACTTGTTAAAAAACTGGGATTGCAATTGTGGTTGAAACAAAAACCAGCATACACAGGAGGACCCCAGGACTGAGTTTGAGAACTACTGGCTTATAACCGGTTAGCTAGCTAGCTATTAGGCTTGCAATAATAACAAAAGCTATAAGATATTCCTGAATAAGGGTCAATGATAAAGTATGGGGAGTCTGTGGAATAAGGCCCCTGCTGGAGCCGACTTACATTTTATACCATCAGTAACAATGATGGTGGTGAGCTTTCAATCTGTTAGGGCTGAACTGTACTAGGAATTTATATTGCACTTTCGTTGAAGCTTCCATGCATGGCTTAGCCATTCATTATGATGGGTGCACCAGCATAGCTAATTGGAAATAAACAAATGGCATAGCAGCTAGTTGTCCCGTATAATAATCCACGCGCTGGTGTAGTTTTAAGTAGTAGATAGTTCATCTGCCGTTTCCCTCCAGTCCACCTCCCTTTCATTTCCTTAATTTCCCATTCCTTATGTTTTATGTCGTGTTTTTCAGTTTACCCTGTCTGTCTAGTTTCCGTGTTTGTTGCAGGCTGGGCGTGGTCCCCGTTTTGTTCCTAGTTTCTCCCCTGATTAGTTAGCCTATCACTGTCTCTCTCGCACACATTCCTCACACCCTTTCATTATTCAATTAGCCTTCTCACCTGTTCCCCTCTCTATTTAAGTTCCCCTGTTTCAATCAATCAATCAATCAATCAATATTTATTTATATAGCGCATTTCACAACAAGTTGTCACAATGCACTTCACAGCAAAACCCAGCCTAAACCCCCCACAAGAGCAAGCCAAGGGCAACAGTGGCAAGGAAAAACTCCCTGGTGTAACTAGGAAGAAACCTTGGAAGGAACCAGACTCAATGGGGGAACCCATCCTCCTCTGGTCGGCTCAGGGTCTAGGGCTTAAAGACGAACATGGTCAAAACAGCCAATGTCCATGATAATATAATTTGCAGCAGCTAGATGACAGTCCAGATGTGCCGGCAGTGATTGTGGGGAACCGGGCGCCGATGGCGGCCGGAGCAGCTGGCAGTGGTGGTAAGGAGGGAGGGGCAAGCGGCAACGGACAGGAAGCCGGACAGCAACTCTCGAGATGCGGGGCATAAGCCCCGCCAGCAGAATGTAGAAAAGGAGAGAGAGAAAACAGTTAGGGAAAGTGTAATAGAGCAGCAGGAGCACCAACTGGAGGGGTGGGGGGTGGGGAAGGGGTGGGAGGGTTGGACAAGTGCCCCCGCCAGGAGTAATCTATGGCTGCATAGCTATGAAGACAGAGTTTGAGAAACCATGCAGTCATGAGAGGGAAAACAATCCTACCCACGTATCAAGAGCCAGCCCAGGAAGATGGGGTCACAGCTGTTGACAGGTGACAGTAAGGAAAGGATGCCACCCCACATTACTCTATGGCTAAATGCTTCTCTGGTCCTGTCCCCAGACTATAGCTCATTATAAGCCTGATCATAAAGGTGCATTTTTAATCTAGACTTAAATATTGAGACGGTGTCTGATTCCCTTATAAATTTTGGCAGGGTGTTCCACAGTAGTGGCGCTCTATAGGAGAAAGCTCTACCACCCGTCAAGTTTTTAGATATTCTTGGGACTACTAGGTAGCCTGCGTCTTGGGAATGAAGTGATCTTTTTGGCTTATATGGTAAAAGCAGATTACAGATATACACTGGCGCAAGTCCATTTAAAGCTTTAAAGGTCAGAAGCAAAACCTTAAAGTCTATCCTAAACTTAATTGGTAGCCAATGAAGCAATGCTAGTACTGGGGTAATATGCTCATATTTCTTAGTTCTAGTTAAAATGCGAGCGGCTGCATTCTGCACAAGCTGGAGATTATTTAGCAAGGACTTAGGGCAGCCAGATAGCAGGGCATTACAGTAATCTAGCCTAGACGTAACAAAAGCATGGATCAATTTCTCTGCGTCCCCTATTGATAGGAAGTGCCTTATTTTAGCTATGTTCCTTAACTGAAAGAAAGCTACTCTAGATATGTTTTTTATGTGCGCGCTAAAGGTTAGATCTGGGTCTATAGTAACACCTAGGTCTTTCACAGCTGAGTTTGGAACAACTAAACAACCATCGAAATTTAAAGTAGATGTACCCAATTTCTCCCTTTGTTTTTTTGGACCTAAAACCAGCATTTCGGTCTTTTCTGAGTTTAGGAGCAGGAAATTGGAAAGCATCCAAGCTTTAATATCTGCAATACAAGCCTCTAACTGAGAAAGTGGTAGTGCCTCGCCGGGTTTCATGGAAATGTATATCTGCGTATCGTCCGCATAGCAGTGAAAATCTACCCCATGTGCCCGAATAATATCACCAAGGGGTAGCATATATAATGAAAATAGTACTGGGCCTAGCACTGATCCTTGTGGAATACCATATTTCATTACTGAGTAACTGGATGATACTTCATTTAATTTAACAAACTGCTTCCTATTGTATAAGTATGATCTGAACCATGCAAGAGCTTGACCATTTAGTCCAACACAGCCCTGGAGTCTGTTCAGTAGAATCTCATGATCTATTGTATCAAAAGCTGCACTTAGGTCAAGGAGTACAAGAACAGACAGAGTTTTCGTCGGCTGATAATAGTAAATCGTTAATAACTTTAACAAGTGCCGTTTCAGTGCTATGGTAGGGTCTAAATCCTGACTGGAACATTTCATGGATATGGTTTGAGTTAAGGTATGCACCAAGTTGCTTAGCAGCAGCTTTCTCTAATATTTTTGATAGAAATGGAAGATTTGAAATGGGTCTATAGTTTTCCAATTTGTCAGATTCGAGGTTTGGTTTCTTCAGTAATGGCTTAATAACCGCCATTTTTAGTGGCTCTGGTACATATCCTGCTAAGGATGTGTTAATGATTTTTTAACATATGCTGGCCTAGTATGGGGAAAAGTTCTTTAACTAATTTTGTAGAGATTGGGTCGAGTAGGCAGGTAGTCGGTTTTGAGGACATAACCAGTTTAGACAGCTCCTCCATGTCAATTAGCCTAAAACAGTTTAGTGCCACTGTTGATACATTTTCCTGTGTTGACCAAGATCTGGGCTGTTCATTGATTATGGGAGGAGTGATGCCTAGAGGAGGAGGCAATTTGGAGATCTGGTCTCTAACAGCTTCAATCTTTTGATTGAAAAAATTAATGAAATCATTACTGCTGTAAACGCTGGGGTAGGATGAAAATTCTGATGATGTTTTTTAGTCAAATTGTCCACAGTGCTAATCAAAAATTTTGGGTTGCATTTGTTTTGTTCAATTAATTTAGAGAAAAAGGCAGATCTAGCTGATACAAGAGCTTGCTTGTACTGGAGGAGGCTATCTTTCCATGCAAGACTAAATACTTCTAGTTTAGCTGACCGCCATTTTCGCTCCAGTTTTCTTGTGGACTGCTTCAGGGCACGGGTAGTGTCATTGTACCAGGGAGTACGGTTTTTCCGACAAAACTTTCTTTTTAGAGGGTCAACCAAATCAAGGGTGCTTCTGAGAATAAATCTTAACTGGTTAGTCAGTTCGTCCAGCGATACTTCAGTGGAATTTTCTTTGTTTGAAAGGAATGATTCCGGAAGCATATCTATAAACTTTGGAATGACGTCAGAGTTTAACGACCGGCTGTAATAATGTCTTGGCTCTGATATAGAAGTGGTCGTTGCCTCGATTTCAAAAGTAATAAGGAAATGATCAGATAATACAGGGTTATGGGGTGCAATAGTAAGATTCATAACATTGATACCATAGGATAACACTAAGTCTAGGGTATGGCTATGGTAATGAGTGGGTCCACAGACATTTTGTTTGAAACCAACAGAGTCAATAATAGAGGCAAAGGCTGTTCCTAGGGGATCACCCGGTTTATCCACATGTATGTTAAAATCACCAACAATCACAACCTTGTCTGCCGAAATAGCAAGGCAAGATAAAAACTCAGCGAATTCTATTAGAAAATCCGAATAGGGTCCAGGTGGTCTGTAAACAGACACTAGGAAAAAGGACTGCATGTTACCCCTTATTTTAGCTAAGTCATGCTGTACACAATTCATAGAAAGAACTTCAAAAGATGAGAACGTATCTCCACACTTAGGGGTTAAAGGGTAAGTTCGCTATTTTGGACCTTGGACCCTATTTGCGGTCCGTCTTCCATGAACCTGACCCATGAAGTCCATTTTTTCGCTGATCGGTCCAGTATTGAGTTCGGTACAGATTTCCTGTAGGCTCTCACTGGGCTACAATAGAAGTCAACGGGGCAATTAGAAATGTTATGGAAAAACAACGATAAATGTGCTTTTATAGCTCAGTGTGTATTCTTACGGTCTCAGTATGCTCTCCTGTGAAATGTAGGCTATCGCAAACGCAAACCGAACGTTGAAACAACAGTTCCATTTGAAACAGAACTATTTCTCCGACCGCACTACCTCGCACTGACTTCGGATAACATTACCTGCGCAACTTCAGCCTCTCTCTCTTCTCTTGCTCTCTTATCATCCATCTCTTGTAGTTCCGTGTCCGTGTATTCTGGCTCAAATCTGTAGCGAGTAACGTCAGTCAAAATCGAATTCTTCGTCTTCGTAATCATTATAGTCATCCATCATCCAAGTTTTTTTGTGGAAATTGTAGCCTACGTTGCTGCAGGTAAACAAACGCAGACTGCTCAACTAGATAGTTTCGTAAACGGCCGGCACACCTTCCCGCTCCCCTACCCCCGACACATAGTACTCCGCGGGAGCAGCGAAAACAAGCAACAGAGAAATGCTTACTTCCAAGCCATGCCAAGCACGTAAAAATGTTCGGATTGAGATACATTTCACAGGAGAGCATACTGAGACCGGTAACAATACACCCTGAGCTTCCCGTCTCATTTATTGTACATGAAAGCACATTTATCGAACATTTCTAATTGCCCCGTTGACTTCTATTGTAGCCCAGTGAGAGCCTACAGGAAATCTGTAGCGAACTCAATACTGGACCGATCAGCGAAAAAATGGACTTCATGGGTCAGGTTCATGGAAGACGGACCGCAAATAGGGTCCAAGGTCCAAAATAGCGAACTTACCCTTTAAGCTTAAGGTGGACTGATAGATCGCTGCAACACCACCCCCTCTTCCTGACTGGCGCGATACCTGAGTACTTAAAAAACCTACAGGAGACGCTTCATTAAGTGCGACATATTCACCAGGTCTTAGCCAAGTTTCAGTCAGACACAGTACTTTGAGATTATGATCTGTGATCAATTCATTTACAAGAATTGCTTTAGGAGCAAGAGATCTAACATTTAGTAGTCTAATTTTTAGGAGTGATTCACAACAGCTGCTAGCAGCAACATGTTTTAATTTGAGAGTAATAAGATTATCCGCGTTGATACCACGGTTTGCTTTACGTTTGGCATATATGCGTGGGGCAGACACAGTCTCAATATAATAAATACTCATTTCTAGCTCAGATATGGGATGAGGATGAGTACTATTGCCAATTTCTAGCTCTGAGACGCACCTTGCGGACAACGGCGTTGGGCCATGTGTCTGAGTCACGGGCATTGGGAAACGCGTTGGGAAACGCACAGGCTCCGATGTAGGATCAGAGGCCTGCTACCTGGCCGGCGCCCTGATAAGGTGTCAGGATCTGGCCTTACTAAGACTAGCATCTAAGTTATTTGCTAGGACAAGAGCACCTCTCCAGCTCGGGTGGAGTCCGTCTCTCTTCAGTAGGCCAGGCATTCTCCAGAAATCAGGCCAATTATTGACGAACCCTATGCCACTAGATGAGCACCACTCAGACAGTCAGCGATTTAGCGACGTGAGTCTACTGTAAACTTCGTCACTCCTACGAACTGGGAGCGGACCAGAGCATATTACTTCCCGACACATCTTTTTTTTTTCACAGCCTCTTCGCCAGTTTGTTTTCTCAGCTCCATCTTGAGATCTCTCCCGGCCAGTTTGTTTGTCACTTGCTTGCTAAACTGTTTGTTTTTGTTCCTCGCTCCAGCCCTGACTCCTCACCTGCCCCGTTTTAGTTTGCCAACCCCACTTCCAGCCTGTCACCTGTAGTTTTTCCTTGTTCATTTGTTTGCCTTCTACCCTGCCTTGTTCAATAAATACACTCCTTTGTGGAGTTTAACTCGAGTTTTGTTTCAGTCTTGCGTTTGGGTCCAGTGTTCAACCATAACATATGACTTCATATGACTCTGTAAATTGTGTGCATGTTCTCATACTGTATATTGTTAGTTTGACTGGTTGGTGATAAATTACCTTTCTTTGGCATACTACTAATTGTGACCAAAACTATGGGTATATTTATAATAATGAACACATTATGTCTCTCCTCTGTAGCTACCTCTCAGCGACCACCAGTCTCCTCCAATCTCCCTGTCTCCTTCTGGTCCCTCCGCTGCCTCTGCTGCCATTCCCGTTCCTACTCCTACTCCTACTGCGTGTGTTCCTGCAGGACTGCTGTGACAAGACCGAAGAGTGGTTGATCTCCTTCACCACACACACTGCCAAAGAGAGATCAAGCAAGCCAGAGCCTGAGGACAAATGGCATGACATCATTGATGAAGATGTGCAGCCCCATAAGTTCTGCTTCTGTCCACAGATGACCACTGGAGCACAGCTGCACCGTCGACAGGACTACAGACCCCCAGAACTGTTCCAGCTGTTATGCAGAAAAAAAGTCTGTCTGCATTCTCTGCCACCAATAGTTATGCACAGTGGATGCATGTTTGGATAGGTTTGGATAGATGTGGATAAGTTTGGGTAGGTTTCTATAGGTTACAGGCCCATTTCCAATTTCCCCTTCTTGACCAAGCCACTAGAAGTTACTGTATCCTGCTAGCTGCAACAATACCTTAGCAGTCAGGACCTACTGGAGTCTTTTCAGCCTGGCTGCAAGACACAGCATCCTTATTCTACTCGACCTAAGCACAGCATTTGATACGGTCAACCATACCATCCTGTTAGGCCGTATGAAGAACCTCCTCTGCCTCTTGGGACTGGTCCTGAACTAGTTCAGATCCTATCTCACAAGCCGCTCGCACTTGTCACCATCAGTTCCAGCTAGTCGGATAGGATGGAGGTACACTAAGGAGTCCCACAAGGCCCCTGCTTTTCTGCATTGTCGGGTAAGTGAGGATTAGGTAAAATGTGTATTTTCTGAATCCAGTGGTTCCAACAGTCAATGCCCTTATTAAAATGTTCGGCACTCTGAATACTGAACACAAGCGATATTGCGTGCTAGAACCCCTCACTTATCCTACATTCAAAATAAGTTTTATGTGATTTAATTTAATTATTATTATTAAAAATGACAATCATCAATTAAATCGCCAAATTCGTTAACAGGTAGGTCGAACAGTAACCTGGTGGATCAACCAACAAGCCAAAACAAAGTCTAAATCAGGTCTTAAGATTAAATAATTTTATTAAATGAAAAACAGTCAATTAGATAATGACTTACGATCATGCATACACTAATGAATGGAGGCGGACTACTTATAAATTACAAAAAGGAAGACATTAAACCAGACATTAATTTGAATATACCAGTAAAGAGAGAGAGCCCGATAAGACAGAAATTTCCAATATTATTTACCCTCCTCCAGCTGAACAGGAACAAAAGGAAACGCACAAGGAACCACCAGAAATAAAAGAGGACAAACTTATTCGCCAACTTATTCGCCAATTGACTGAACTTCTTTCCTTCAGCTGTTATAAATACCTTATTCTCCACAGGAAGGGCATCCCTGCCCTGATTGGGTTAATGTGTGAGAAAGGGTGGGGGGGGCATCATTTATGACAAAGACTGGTTTATCTTTGATGTTTGTGGGGGTGAGTGAGTGAGAGAGAGACAGAAGGAGAGGGGGGGAGAGCAAGAGACGGAGGAGCTGTGTAGTTTACTTATATCTAAATATTAGATATCCTACATTCCCTCTCTTGTAGGAATATGTGCATGCACCCGCTAAAAACCAATTCTTACATCACAAAATAGGAATCACATTACACATTTGAACATTGAAAATGCAGTTACCTGCTAACAACAAAAACAACTGTCCAAATGGTTCACCAACCATCTTTAAAACATTTAGTCCATGCCCAGTTTAATAGTCCCGTTGTGATCTGCTGGCCAGCAGATATTTGGACACACTGACGTATGTCCCACGATGTGGTGCGGAGACATGTCTCCATTAGACACTCTTTTGTGTCGCTGCTGTTATGACACTCTGGTTCAGTCTCTTCCTTCTCCAGTGTCAGGGTATCTAGACTGGCAAGGGACAAGAGGTTCCCTGGACTTTGGGTAACATGCAGTGCTTTTTCCCATTAATGTTGCAATTGCGTGAGTGAAATGCAGCCTACTCCCAACAGTGTCTCTACCAGTTCTGCACAGCATATGGGGGCTCTGTCTCCTGTGACAGGAAGCTGGAGGATCCACAGGTGGCAAAGTGCGGTCAGGACCTCTCTTCTGACGGGCGGGGAAGCGCCTCTTTCCCTGTCGGAATCCATTTAGGTTCCTTTAGCCTTGGTCCAGTTGGGTGGACTGCTGACAGCAGTTGCTTAGGCTAGCTTCCCGCGGCAGGGTGTGGGACCGGTCACACTTGTTTGCACTTGTGTCTGTGGGTGTCCTTCAGGGAATGGCAGGAGAAGACTGTGGGATTTGAGGGCTTAGGCCTTAACATTCACAGGAACATGTGAAGAGGGGAACAATTAATGATAGCACTGCATGTTATGAGCGCTGTCAGTCCATGCAGGGGAACCTTACGGACAGGGTTTACCATCCACGGGATTGTCAGTCCAAATAGTCACACGAATAGGGCAGACTTGTCCATAAGTGTCCAGGAACAGTATTTGGGGGGACACCTACACTATAAAAAAGGGACTTAAAAATAACATGGGCATGGTATTAGGTTAAAAGGTGGTGGTAGGGATGTGGGGGGGGGGGGGGGGGGAGCAGAGACAGAGACAGAGGGAGGCCTACACGGAGAGAGAGAAACAGAGAGAGAGAGTGAGAGAGTATATACATTAGGCAACATCTTGCCATTCCCTCTCTTGGAACGATAGGTGCATGCAGCTGCTAAGGGCCTATCATTCCATCATCATAAAAATCACACATTTGGACATTGCATGTATCATTGTACAATGATAGCCGCATGAAAACAACTGTCCAAATGGTTCACAGACCATCTTTAAAACAATTAGTCCATGTCCAGTTTAATAGTCCCATTGTGAATTGCTGTCCAGCAGATATATGGATACACTGACATATGTCTCACAATGATCCGGTGTGGGGCGGAGACATCTTTTGTGTCACTGCTGTCATGGCACCCTGGGTCAGTCTCTTCCTTCTCCAGTGTCAGGGTATCTGGACTGGCAAAGGAAGAGGT
Source organism: Synaphobranchus kaupii (assembly GCA_029718625.1). NCBI lineage: Eukaryota > Metazoa > Chordata > Actinopteri > Anguilliformes > Synaphobranchidae > Synaphobranchus > Synaphobranchus kaupii. The sequence continues at coordinate 78,930,625 of CM056378.1, read as the reverse complement.
TCCCTGGACTTCCTTAGGTAACATGCAGTGCTTTTTCCCATTAATGTTGTAACTGCGTGAGTGAAAGAACATGAAAGAACCTACTCCCAACAGTGTCTCTACCAATTCTGCACAGCATGTGGGGGCTCTGTCTCCTGTGACAGGCAGCTGGACGATCCACAGGTGGCAAAGTGCGGTCAGGACCTCTCTTCTGACAGGCGGGGAAGCACCTCTTTCCTTGTCAGAATCCGTTTTGGCTCCTTGAGCTCGGGTCCAGTTGGGTGGACTGCTGACGACAGTCGCTTAGGCTAGCTTCCCACGGCAGAGTATGGGTCCGGTTGCACTTGTGCCTCTGCTGGGGGTCCTTCGGGGAGTGGCAGGAGAAGACTGTGGGACTTAAGGGCTGAGGCCTTATCACTCACAGCAACGTGTGAAGAGGGGAACACTGCATGTTGTAAGCACTTAGTCCATTCAGGGGAACCTTATGGACAGGATTTACCGTACACGAGACTGCCAGTCCAAATAATCACATGAATAGGGCAGACTTGTCCATAAGTGTCCAGGAACAGCATTGGAGGGGGCACCTACACTTTCGAAAAGGGACTTAAAAACATGGGCATGGTCTTATGTTAAAAGGTGGTGGTAGGGATGTGGGGAGGGGGGGGTGGGGGGGGCAGGGCACCAGTTTTACCTCCTAGAACCCCAGTGTGGTTACTGGCAGTCCTTTGGCAGTGGAGAGCCACAGTGTTCAGCAAACCAGGATGACAGAAGGCATCCTGTCATCTTGCTTCTTCCGCACGTGGATGCCCCTTAACCATGCCCATCTCATCTCTGTCCAGGGGTCTATGCCAGTTTTGGCTTCGGTTCCCTCTATAGGCAGCTGGGTTGATCGTTGCTCGTAGGCCTCCAGTCCATCACTGCTCTCCGAACACTTCTGACGTCGGAAAGGGGCTCTTCCACTTTCCCTGGATGACGTGTGTGTGCGAAGTTTGCTGGTGTGGCTCGGGGGTGGAGAGATAAGGGAAGCTGTTGTTCCAACTTGGCTGCTTCATCTTGCTTTGGAATGCAAGACAACACTCTGGCGGAGACTTAGAGGGCCAGAGGGGTCGTAAAACGGCCGGGGGGTTGGCTTCCTGCTCCGTTTTCCCCGGGGTCTCTTTGCAACTCTGATAGGGGAGCGAGGCTTTCACAGAGGCCCCCCTATCTCCTCCGTCACAGGAACTGTGGAAGTGGTAGAGTCCACAGAGCACACCCCTTCTGCCTGTGCAGCAGACAGTGGTTCCCCAGATTCAGCAGGAGGGGAAGCAGCAGAAGGGGAAGAGAAGTCCACAAGGGGTGGGGTGGGGTCCTCGGTCTGGGTGGACTGGTCTGTGGGGGCTGACTCCACCTGCTGGGGTGCGTAGACCTCTCCATTTGACAGGGCTGATGGGCTTATAGAAGCCGGTTCCACATCCTGCGGTTCAATGGTCTCCTCACCAGGCTGGGCTGCTGTGTCTGTAGGAGCAGGTTCTGCTTCCCTGGGTTCGACAGTCTCCTCATCAGGCTGGGCTGCTGTTTCTGCAGTAGCAGGTTCTGCCTCCAGGGGTTCGACAGTCTCCTCACCTGGCTCAGCTGAGGGGACTGCAGCAGCAGATTCCACATCCTGTGGGGTCACATCCTCTGTGGTGGGGGGGGGGGGGGGACTACATTGTCTGTGGAGGTGACAAAATCCACAGAATTGTCCAAGCCTGAAGGGGGTTGGGATGAGTCAATGGAGAGTGGTGTATTGTCCTCGGTGGGGGGTGGTGCCTCGGTTGTGGCTGGGATGGTGCCATCCACTGTGCCTACCAGCACAGGCTGTACTGCGACAGAAGAAACTGGTTTGGCAGTAACTTCTGACTTACAGTGGTGCTTTTCCCAAGCCAGTTTCCACATCTGGTTTACCTCATCCCATGCCTGCTTTGACCGACGGAGGTAGAGAAAATGTTGTCTTTTCTCTAGGTATGACCTTATCCCTTGGACAATCCTGCGCTTGGTTTCATCACTATCTGGAGAAATCAGATAGTCCAAATACTCAGTCCACAGGTTGTAAAGTGCTTCCTCCTTAAGCTAGTCCATTGCATTGAGCTGTTCTGCAAATTTTGGGCACTGGGCTATGAAGTATTGCCGTTCTGAGATCATGAGGTACCACTGCTGATCCAACCTTGACTGGTCAGGGAATGCTGGTAGGTCAGCAGTGGAAGGTAAATGAGGCATCTCTCTTTTTGTCTGGTATGCCATAATAAGTTTTTTTTGAAAATAAAATCAATCTAAGACCAGTCGATTAGGAAAAGATTTGAACTTGTCTCAGAGTTTACCGCAGTTTACTCAATAGTACATTTTTGTATGCTATAGGACAACCTATCTTGGTGGGACCTCCAATTATGTTGGGTAAGTGAAGATTAGGTAAAATGTGTATTTTCTGAATCCAGTGGTTCCAACAGTCAATGCTCTTGTTAAAATGTTCGGCACTCTGAATACTGAACACAAGCGATATTGCGTGCTAGAACCCCTCACTTAACCTACATTCAAAATAAGTTTTATGTGATTTAATTTTATTATTATTATTAAAAATGACAATCACCAATTAAATCATTATATAGGTAGGTCAAACAGTGACCTGGTGGATCAACCAACAAGCCAAAACAAAGTCTAAATCAGGTCTTAAGATTAAATAATTTTATTAAATGAAAAACAGTCAATTAGAATAATGACTTACGATCATGCATTCACTAATGAATGGAGGCTGACTACTTATAAATTACAAAAAGGAAGACATTAAACCAGACATCAATTTGAATATACCAGTAAAGAGAGAGAGAGCCTGATAAGCCAGAAATTTCCAATATTATTTACCCTCCTCCAGCTGAACAGGAACAAAATGAAACGCACAAGGAAGCACCAGCACAAAAATAAAAAAGGACAAACTTATTCACCAACTCCAATTGACTGAACTTCTTTCCTTCAGCTGTTATAAATACCTTATTCTCCACAGGAAGGGCATCCCTGCCCTGATTGGGTTAATATATGAGAAAGGGTGGGGGTTAAGGGGGGGGTAACATCTTTAGGTAATATCATCAGGAAATATGATCTTAGCTACCATTTTATGCAGATGATACACAGCTGTATGTCTCCACAAAGAGCAGCACCATCAATACAGATACCTCACTTCTCACAAGTTGCCTACACAACATCAAAGCCTGGATGCAACAGAGCTTTCTCCAACTAAACTGTGGAAAGACTGAGGTCACCCTGCTTGGTACCAAGACCACTCTCAAGAAAGTCTCTGATTTGTCAGTCCTGATGGATGATGTCAGTCTTCCGCTCAAACAAGGTCCGAAATCTGGGAGTGATTCTGGACAGACAGCTATCACTTGAGGCCCATGTCAAGAAGATCACCAGAGTTTCTTTTTTCCACCTGAGAAACATTGCGATCCCTCCTCAGCCAACCTGCTGCTCAGCGTCTCATCCATGCTTTCATATCATTATGGCTGGACTATTGTAATGCCCTCCTTGTGGGGGCAACTGACAAATGCATGCACTGTCTGCAATATGTCCAAAATTGTGCTGCTCGGCTTCTGACCTACACTTCTCCTCATGAGCACATCACCCTAGTGCTCGTCAACCTTCATTGGCTCCCCATCCGCTCACGCATCAACTATCAAGGTCCTGATTGTAGAGACAATGGACTACATTTCCATTCATTCCACAGGAAAAGACATTTAAAGCATGGCCACAGCCAATCATGTCTCTTGGAAATACGAGACACTAAGGGTCGTAAAACTAAAACAGATAAGACTGAACGCATTCCAGTCTCCCTATTCACTTCACTCTTCCATCTCCTCTCGATAGTGCTGCACAAGAGGCAGCACTCCATTTTTGTATTCCCCCTTTTGCACCAGCAACACTGTGGCAGCAGCATCAAAGAGACTTTTTTATTTTTTTGTTCTATAAGCCTGACCCATTATTATTATTATTATTAGGTTTCCATAGGTTTGGATATGTTTGGGTATGTTTTTGGACGCCTATATCCATTCCCCTAATCTTTTGAAAAAGTTGGATATTCTTAAATGATATGGATGGAAGTATGTTTCCAATGAGTCAAAAGAGTATTTCTGTTGAAAAGTTTTGACTATCTCCTGGATTACTGTGATGCACAATTATCCATTTTGGATAAATTCTTGGAGACCAAAGTAGACTCTTTCAAATTGCCTCGTGGGACTTCAGCAGTAATACATATCAGTTTCATATTTTGTACACATGTTGCTAGTAGGTTTGAGAACCAGAAAACATGCCCATGCTACCATCTATGTAACGTTGTTTTCTGATTGTTTGATTGTTTATCAGTCATGACCAAAAATAAATGGTTTACACAATGTCTGAATCTTGACAATGTGTGAACGTGAACAAAAAAACGTAGTTGCATTGTCACTTGGTAACGTTATCAGGACGATTGAGAAATTAATGCAGGACAACGTAGAAACCAGACATCATACTGCCGTCATTAAAAATATGTGGTAGCAACATGTCCTTTGAGTTGTATTTGGATCATTATGTAAAAGTAAAAAATGAGATAGTGGATCAATCTTTTACCTGACGTTTTGAATCTTTCTCAAAAGTGCCGACGCTTTAATGTTATTATTTGACCGGCTCATAAATGTCGATACTCAAGATACATCAAAAGAGGAGCATTTAGAGAGAGAAGAACAGCTTAGATGCACAAAATTCCTGCCAATACCATATCGTCATCATCGTTGTTGTTGTTGTTTTTGTGATGTAGTCCACTTTCCATGTAAAAAATAATTACAAGCGCCTTTTCAATTCTGGTAATTCAGTTTGCAATGACTCGATTTCGTACAGCTCTGCAAATGACAACATCACTTCTGACTCCTGCTGCACATGAAGAAAGAGCATGCCAATCTTTATATAAATCATAAACTATTTATTTATCATAATAAATTGTTATCTATTTTATTCTAGCTGTGGCTAGGACTCATTTAAGCATGGGCTAGAAAACATTTTAATTCATAGTAGGCCTGTCATGGTTTTTAACCCTTTTCCCTATGCGGTCGTTTTCCTTGGTGGCCACGCGAGGGCGCTACCCTTTTGGTGGATGCTTGCTCCGTCCTGCGTGGAGCTTCTGTTATCGTGCACACCTGTGCGTGGTCACCTTGAGATATTTAAGCCTCCCGTTTCCTTCGTTCGGGGCTTCGACATTAATTGTTCATTGTTTGTTCATGGTTTTGTACTGTGGTGTTTTTGTTGGCTGTGAGTTACTCGTACCATTTGGGCTACTCGCCTATTTTAACGTCTCTTTGTTGAGGCAGGGCTTATTTCTTGCTGGCTTGGTAGTTACTTATCTCGTAGAAGTTTGGGACCGTAAATCTCTGCTCTATTTCGCCTTTTTGTGCTTTTTCTCCGTGTATGGAGATTTGGGCGATTCTGTTCGGAACTGTAGTTCTGTTCGCCCTTCGGTGCATGTCGTCTCATGGGAGATCGGGCGTTTCGCTTCTACTAGGTTGCTTAGCTTGTAGAAGTGTAGAGTAGCTGTTCTTTGTTCCCTTTCGCCTGTTATTGGTTTCTACTGAGAGTCCTGGCGTTTGCTTCTACTCATTTCCGTGTTACGGTGAGCCAGTGAGTAGCTTTGGTACGTTTATTCCCTGTTTTGTCTCCTTCTCATGGACTACGTTCCCCTTTGTTGTGAGTTGGGGTTATTCGTGACATATTCCTTTACTGAGAGGCTAGGGCATGTGTTTAATTAAGCTTGCGTGAGTCTTTTGGATAGTAAAGCTATGGGACGACGGTGCTCCGTCGGCTCACCTGTAAAATGTTTCTCTCTCCTGGGATATAGGGTGTTTACCCCTTTGTTTTCTGCATTAGGCTGCAAACTTATTAAACTAGCCATGGAACGTTAAATCTCTGTTCCTGTTCGCCTCGTTACATTTCCCCTTACTGAGAGGCAGGGCTTGTATTTGTGTTAGTCAGATAGCCGATAGTTTCGGTGCAGCTGTCCTTTCGTCTTTTGTGCTCTTTCTCCGTGTATGGAGATTTGGGCGATTCTGTTCGGAACAGTAGTTCTGTTCGCCCTTCGGTGCAATTTGTCTCTTAGGGAGACCGGGCGATGTTTTGGACATGTTTGCGTTTGACTGCGAGCCTCAATCTAAGCCGTGGAACGTTAATTATCTGTTCCTTCGCCTCGTTGCATTTCTGAGAGGCTTGGGCTTGGCTTTCTATTTTAAGCTTGGTCATTTTGCTGGTAAGGTTATGGGACTGCGGTGCTCCGTTGGCTCGCCTGTAAAATGTTTCTTCCCCCCTGGGGGGATCGGGCATTTACCCCCTTTATGTTCTGCATGTGACTGCCTGCTTATGGAAGTAGCCACGGAACGTTATCTCTGTTCCTTTGCCTCCTCCTATACCAATAGGTATTAGTTTTCTGTGTTTGTTTGCTGTGTGTTTTGTTTGTGCCATTGTGCTACTCGCCTGTTCTTATGCGTCTTGTTATCGAGACAGGGCGTTCTATTTCTGGCTCATTTTTTAGTTACTTAGCTTGTGGAAGTATGGGGTAGCAGTTCTTTGTTCCCTTTCGCCTTGTTGGGTTTTCTTGTTGTGAAACCAGGCGTTTGTGCTTCTACTCTGTGGTATGTAACAGTGAGCCGGTCTGTAGCTGTGGTGTGTGTGTTCGTTGTATTGTCTCCTCCCTTATCTGCGGGGTTTCCCGCCTTAGTGGCCCTAGGGCTTTAAGAATCCCCTTGCTGCGTTTGGCTCCTCCTTCCTCACACGTCACGCCCCATTAGTACATTACATTACAGGCATTTAGCAGACGCTCTTATTCAGAGCGACTTACACAAGCAATTCAGATAAAGTACCTTGCTCAAGGGTACAACGGCAGTGTCCTACCTGGGAATTGAACCTGCAACCTTTCGGTTACAAGGCCAGTTCCTTAACCATTATACTACACTGCCGCCCCATTACAAGGCCAAGTTACGCTGTTTTGTTCAAATTCCAAATGCATAAAAAATAAATATTATTTTTGCTCGCAACATGATATTAGCCTATAGCCTAAAGTATATAGAACTCCCACAGAAGATGCACATCTTAGCAATTTATGAACATCAACAAGCATCAGCAGATGTTCAGGTTCAGATATTGAAATCAATTGATTCCATAGAAGCAATTATCAGAGAGCGATCTACAGAGGAATGCAAATGTAACATAACACCCGGTTTTATAATATTACAGAATATTGCGCATCATTCTTTGAAAAAAGTGTCGGTCTATTTTCTAGCTAGTAGTGTGTATTTTCTGTGGGATAACATGTTCATATGTGGCTCTGGAAACGTTTAGGCTACTTCTGGTGTTTAAGGTTCGAATCCCACTCCCATCTGATTCTTTTTGTCTTTTATAAATTAAATTATTGTGAAGAGGATAATGCTTTCCATCAGAAGATATCAAAAACATAAACTGATCAGTGAACTGAGGGCGTCTAAGCCCATTAAGGTGAACAGGAATGAAAAGGAAACAGTTTTGCATACTATGCTAATTAGCAAATAATCCAACATGAATGGCATACATGTACAGATTCACATAACGTACAGGCCACATAAGCTGAACTTGTTCACGTACAGGCCACATAAGCTGAACTTGTTCATGTGCTACATCACGTCTTTTATGCAATGAACAGAGCTCAACTAACATGACAAAATAAAAAACTCCGCTAACTTGCGAACAATCCAGTTGGCTTTTGTTGTCTATGTCATTTGATGCTAGCTAGTCTAAGATAAACAACTGAACAACGAACATAACAAGAATTTAACACATTATTTCTGTCAAGAGACAAGCTGATACGTTACATTTATAAACCACAGTATAAATTAACATTTTGTGAGACTGTTCAATTTATGAAGAATGAAAGACCGCTAGCATCAACGTGCATACATGCTAACGTTAGCTAACATATCAATAATTAGCAGTGGACAAGCAGCAATGCCACTTATAACAAGTCAAATGGGAGCAATGGCAGATGGTTCATATTAGTTGAAGAAAATTGAGTGTAACAGCAACCCTAAATCAGACAAGAATTGTATGTCACACTCACTTAGCAAGCAAAGACATTCTGAAGAGAACTTAACAGTTATCACCCATTAATGCTTAATGTTCACTCACAAACATGAGGATGCAAGCTGACAGCTCTGTGTCAGGAGATGTTAGTCTCCTCTGTCAGGTATCAAGCTTCACAGAACTTCACATTTGAGCTGATTTTTTTGTGGGGGGGGGGGGCAGGATTTATTCTCAGGATACGCACACAGGCAGGGCCATGCACAGACCTTTGACGGGCAGGTGCTCAAAATGAGAAAGGGCACATGAACCTATAAAAACTATTTGGGGGACACTTCAGTGCTAGGGGGGACCGGGGGCATGCCCCCCCCCCCCCCCAGGACGACAAAAAAAAAATAGAAATACAGCACTGAAATGCTCATTTCTAATGCCCTTTCAGAACAGTATTTATAAATCTGCTGTTAAAAAATTTATAAACAAAAGCACTCCAACCAATCTTTTAACAAAAATATTTAATTTGTGCTCTTGCAAAATCTTTCTTTTCTTATGTAGCTGGATCACATGCTCTATTATTAGAAATTATTAATTTTCTATTAAAATATTTCAGCAACAAACTATCTGTATTCTGCATTGATATTGCCTATGTCTGACATATCTGTTGTTGCTAACGTTAGGGAGGTGCTAGCGGATGCTAACGTTAATGCGGGTATCTGGGGCTTGTGAGAGCTAGCTAACCTTAGCCGTGGCAGTTTCTTTCATCGACGGAAGAGATTCCGGTTCGATTGCTTCTGTGATTTAATCACTGTTATCCTGGTTAACGTTAGCTGTCTTCTTTTAGGCAAACGATTAATGGAGCGATACTTCACGTTACCTACGAATGTAGTGCCGGCAATCGTCGACTACAACAACAAAGAAGAGCAACAAGTTACAATGGCCATGTTCGCTCCGCCGCCGTACCTCCACAGAGAATATAGGTCAGCACAAAGTAAAGGATTCAACAATAGTTTGACTTCAAAAATTATCGTATAAACACTCAAAATAACCCTGATAGACTGTCGTCATATTTTATTTGCTTTGGGTGCACTGTGGAGTGTTTAAGTGCGTTTGGTAGTGGATGCTACCGGTTACCTTAGAGTTGCGCTAGCATTAGCAACGTGTGTATGTCCAAAAGAAGGTACAGCATGGAATTAGCTGAAAATGGTTTCCATCAATCAACTACATCATGGGTAAGTCATAATTGAGACATTATGTCCAAAATTCCGAACTATCCCTTTAAGGTGTTGTTACACGATGCAATTTCCACGCAACTTTGGTTGTGGCAACTTGTTGCTCGTGATGTCATTTTATGCAATCCACTGTTACACGAGGCAATTAGCAATCAATTTAAATTGCACTCAGCGACCAACGATCAGAATCAAGTATGTATGTAGCGTTCGATATTACGTTCGATACTAATATCAAGTCTTGATCGCTAAAATTAGCTAACGTTACAATTTGTTTTCTTGTTAACATTACATTTAGCTAGTTACATTTATTTATTTTCGCTATGTCGAAAATACTGCCAACAAACGGTAGCTAACGTTATCGTAGTAGGCTACGTGCAGACAGGTCTGCGTTTGCGTGTGATCAATATCTCTGTTCTGATTGGCTATTGCATGAAATCAGTTGTATGAAAGTTGAACTGCTCCAAACTTGTTACAACCAAGTTGCACAGAAATTGCAGGGAATGTTACACGAAGCAATCTATGACCAACTCAGCTGCAACTTAGTTGCAAGCAACAAAAATTGCTTTGTGTAACAACACCTTTACAGAATTAATTTGACATAAAACTGATCTAAGATCAGGACTAGTCTCGACCCCATTCCTTTTGACACTTTGGTAGCGACATTGCATATTTGTTGTAGGGCAGACCATAAGCGCTTGATCTTTTTTTTTTAACAACTTGACGTGCACGTAAAAATAACTCATAAGGGGAATTCATCCTGACAGAAAATTCTGATTTTATTCAACGAAATAACATGGGACCCCCCAAGTCCAGATGTATCTCTCTTATGGGGGGGTCCAGGATCCCCCCAGCCCCCCTCAATTCGAACACTGGGTCCGGTACTTGCTACCACCAAAAGATTTACTGCCGGTAAATTTGCACAGTACCAGTAAAAATATAACATTTGTCAGGCAGCGAAAATAAAGTTTAAACACAAAGGAAGCATTTTCTATCTCTCTGTCACTTTCCCCAGTAGCTTATATAGCTTCCCCATGTATATGTCATACAGTAGCTTACCTAGGCAACCTTGTCATTTCACAACAACTTTACTGATCAAACGTTGCAAGACCAACATTATCAATTATACAGGCAAGATAAATGATGGTCAGTTTCACCGTTCATGGCCATTTAAGTGTTTATAACTTTATTTCCTTATGCAATATTAATATTCAAATTATATCAGAATGTTCAATACATACGTTTAGGAAAAGTCACAAAGGGATAGCTATACGGATTCCATGACAGCAGGTTTATTGATTTTCTTTGTGACAATGGTCATTGACCGCTGTGGCGTTCCTAATGTTATATTTTAACAACTTTATAGGCTACTGTAGCTACCTTGCAAAAGGCAAGATTTTAAAATGATGTTAGCTAGATAATCTACTGACATACACACCATTAGTAAGATCTATCATGTAGGCTACAATAACCCATTAAAAACTGTCCATTTAAAAATATGACTAAAACTTTCATTTATTTGTAATTCATGGTAAAGGGAAAATGACTGAATCCAGGCGTGTTTCTTTTAGCTAAAATGTACAATGTACAAAACACCTAAAAAAAACACCTGCCACATGTTTGCTATGCAAAACCTCAACCTCCGTTCCTAACATGATTATCTATGCTGTTTTGTGGATCTTGTGCCACGTGTACATTTTATATGATGACTTATTTTTCTTTATAATTATGCCAATCAACCATAATTGCCTGTTAGTCATATTTTTATGAAATGCTAATAAATTATAAATTACATGTCGCTGTTATATCAGTAATAAGTGAGTACAGTTCAACAAATGTACAAGAAGAAATCAGAAAACATTTTGGTCCCCAACAACTGGAGTTGATCTCCTCTATATTGTACAGTGGAATGTGATTAGTGAAAAACTTAACTGAAAAGGAATTATTAACAATTGGGCCATATTTGTGACTCATGTTACATGCAAGTTGGATTCTAGACCAGTTTCAGTGATCTTCTATTTTATTCAGCTGTTCACTTCACTTTGAGCAGAGGTGTTCACTCCCCACAGCTGTGCAGAGGTGCACATCTCCGTTCATCATGGACCAAAATACTTTCAGTTTTTGTCCTATATTAGCTCTAAAGTCACTTATTACTGACAAAGAATTTGAAGAAGACATCATTTAAATGAATGTTGCAAGCAGCTGAGGAAAAATTACGCTCCAGAAAGGATTTTTATACTTGGTTGTGAAGTAGTACATGTACAAAATGTTTTATCATTGCAACTAGATAGATAGATAGATAGATAGATAGATAGATAGATAGATAGATAGATAGATAGATAGATAGATAGATAGATAGATAGATAGATAGATAGATAGATAGATAGATAGATAGATAGATAGATAGATAGATAGATAGATAGATAGATAGATAGATAGATAGATAGATAGATAGATAGATAGATAGATAGATAGATAGATAGATAGATAGATAGATAGATAGATAGATAGATAGATAGATAGATAGATAGATAGATAGATAGATAGATAGATAGATAGATAGATAGATAGATAGATAGATAGATAGATAGATAGATAGATAGACATGCTACTTTATTATCCCCATGGAGATATCTTCCTAGCAGCATAGAACATTCACATTTACAGACAACATTTATACCAAGAAACATTCTACACTAGAGAAAGGGGGGGATGAATAAATAAGTACAGATAAAATCTTGTGCGTTGTGTATGTGTGTGTTTGTGGGTCAGATACAGTGTAGTCAAATAAGTAGTGAAATAGTATAATTTATTTTAAAATGTAAAACAATAAAAAAAAAATCTTATTTGTGAACACAATTTTACAATTGTTTAAAATTTTAACAATGATAATATAATGCATTTTACTCATGATGTGGTTTTCATACACCCAAAGCACTGGATGCAGACAATTGTTAAACATATAGTGTAGTCATTTGTCATTTTTTTAAGTGTAACAGCTGTTATTTACATTATAAATCATTGATATTTGACATATTTGATATTTTTCATGTGACACAAAGTTTGAATGACGACATCACTTTGGATGGTAAGATGAAAAAACACAGGGCCATGTGATTCCATGTGACAGCAGAATATTGTCTGAAGATACTCTGACATGGAGGAAAGGTAATTTGGTCAAATTTGAATCATTCCATGCCAAACTTTTTTTTTTCTTTTTCTCTTTACTACTTACTTTGAGGTGCAGCTCTTCTGTTTTTAATTTTTAAAACAAACTGCAAATGGCACTTTTTCAAGCCTGCCCAGAAGATATATTCATAACACAAATACTGTTTTGTGTGATTCTGTTGTATTTATATTAAAACCAACCCATCATCACTAAATATATAGAACAAACTCAATAAGCCTTCAGCTGCTCACAACTCCTCTGTGCTCTTCTCTGGTCAGGGATTATGAAGAGTTACTGCAGTTTCAAATTCAGGGCTCTGGTATGACAGCCGAATACAGGCCTCCTTCCCACTTTCTGTCTATCAGTAGACCCAAAGCCTAGTTCAGATCAAACCTGTGACAGCAGCCAAAGTAAGAACAACAAGTTTTCCAAAAGTTCAAATGTGAAGACTACACAGTCCACATCAAAACTATTTTTAGCAAATTAAATCACTGTTTCCATTACAGTGAGGTATGAGTTGGTATCTGTCTTGTCTTCAGCTCTCGACTCATGATTTGACATGTTGACTCTTGGGGGCCAAGGAAGAAGGTCTAAAACTCGATAGTTCATGCTGAGCAAAATTTCTTTTGAAAACATTCTAAAAACATCTTGTCCGCTGCCGACTGTTTCATCTGAATGAGCCTTTACAGCACAGTAGGAGCACTTCCCTTGACAATCACTATAGCATTTCCTGGACAAACTCTCCTTTCCCCTTTCTCCTTTTCCCCCCTTGTGGTAGAATGAGCAAACTGCAATCAGGACTGCAGTCACTCACAAATCTTTTGTCACAGAAGAGCAACTGTTCAGCCTTTTCCTTGCTTCCCAGCACTTGGGCATGTCCTATACCCAGCACACAAATCAAACCTGTTCCCGTATGCTGTGGTTCTTACGCTCCATTGTTAGGTGCTATGAGTATGTAATACATAGTGGCTGAAAGAATTGGTTGAGCTTTCCTGCTCAGTAAGGGAGCTGGAAGGCCAGAATTCTAGCAGCCGAAACACAGAAAACACTTCCCTAATGGCACAAAAGCAGTAGACAGCGAAGCCTGCCACAAACTTGGCTCTTGGGTCAAAGTGCGCAGGTAAATTCAGAGTGAGATCCGGTGATGTGGAACCTTTCCCTCATGTGTTATTTTTACCCAGACAGGGCGTACAGTCTTTGCAGCTATCCATGCATGGGTGGATGCATCTAATGCAGGACTATTGCTTATTTGCAGGCAGGACCCCAAGGCCCACTGGTACAGGGAGGAAAAGAGCTCTGCTCCCCCAATGTGAGAGAACTCCATTCTGTTCCCTCTGGATACATCTCTAGTCTTCCAACTGTCAACACAATTAATCAAGAGAAATCCAAACTGCAAATCCCAAAATCATCGCATTAATCACAATGCTACTCATTATGTTGTACCCATTCTCCTCTTTGCTTGCTACATTCATTTTAAAAAGTGTAAAAACAAGTCATGTCACCATCATGGCACTACGTCAAAAATCCATGTAAAGTATTTCAACAGTGCTGTTCTCAACAATGCTGCAATGTGAACTCACTGTTCAACTCAACAGTGATTTCAGGGCAAAATATACCCTGAGTTCTGGAAGAAATGACGTGGTTGAAAAAATAACTGTCTGGTATGTCTGAAGAAGAGAAGTTGTCTAAGTGATGATGGTATGTGTCCACCAAGTAGAGCTTTTGAAGGCTCAAACTGAGAAGATTTTTATTTTCAGTTGCAAGCAGGCATTACAGTTCCCCCACCCAAAACACTTTCACTTAAGCTCTCTGTTTTTGCCAAGTCTTGATGAACATTGGCACGTTGACAGAGAACATAGACTTAGTTCCAGAAAGGCCACCCCCAGAAACAGGCAGGCATCGAGTTGAGATTTTGATGGACTGCTGGTAACCGATTGCTTTCTTACTTGTGTATTGTTGGCAAGGTGCATGCGCTTGACTTCTGAAAACAGTGGAGTGTTGCACAGCTTGGCCCAGTTGTTTTTAGCAGCAGTAGTCTCAGTGTTTAGTCATTTTTCATATTGATGGGAACATTCAGAGCATTTCTTAACCACATGTTTCATATTGATATCATAACTGAAACTAGGTCAGCTTGTTTCAAAAGTGTGAAAGACTTGATCCGGTGTGCCTATAAAGGATTTTGTGGTCTTACTGCATAATACAATATTGAAAGATTTCATGTGCTATTCATGTGTTATTCATCAATAAGAAAGTGAACGCACAGACGTACATTGCTGTATATAATGATAGATGTACAGTGCTGTATATCATAAATATACATAAATATATCCACAGATCCATATCCTTACACCATTTCAGCATTTCCCTATGTGATGTGAAGGAGCCGCAGAATTAACATTGCTTGAATATTTATGCGTACGTGAAATGCACATTCCTTGCTAGTAAAGACACGCAGAGAGAGCAAGTCATAAACTTTATTATGAAATCTCCAGGGGATTATCCAGCCTTCCTCTCCTCATAAAAACTCAAAAAGCTTGACTGTTCTATCACACCTGCTTTGTGTACAAATTATAGTCTACAGATTGAGCGGGAGGTGATTTCTCCTGTGTCTGTGGTAGGTGAGATCCGCAGTTAAAAAGGACACCCAGATCTTCTTTCATTTTCAGATCGGGCCACAATCTCAAAACATATCTTTCTTGGGTTGGATACAAAAGCACACAACGCACAAGCACATGGAAACAGTCCTCTTATTTTCAGACCTGTGTGTGGAATTAAAATGTCAAATTTTCACTTTAATTTCACTCACAATTGTTTGGGTCCAGGAAAGTAAATCTGCCCATTGCTGCTGTCAGTTGAGTTTTCCTTTTTTCTTTGAGTCAGTGCTGTTTTCACATGCAGGACACAATTTCAATATATTGAAATATATATTGGATATATATATATTTATATATATATATATATATATATATATATATATATATATATATATAAATAATAATACGTATATAAATATATATTGGATATAATATATTGTGTTATCTGACAAACTTAGATAAGCGAAACAAACTTGATGTTACTCATTAGTACGCCATGTCAAGGATGTACTGCAATGTACAAGCAATGCACAGAATATGAGTCTTTTTTCAAGTACAGGTTTCTAGTTAGACTTTTCTAAGCATAACACACTTGGTAGAAAACTGAAAAAATCCTCATTGGAAACTAGAAGAGCAACCCAAATTTACTGCAATGTGCACTAAATGTAAATTTGCTTTAATTTGCATTAATTATAAGGTACAACTGCAGGGAATTTGAACATCGACGCAGAACTCAGCTCAGTTTCCTGCCAAAGTGCACTGTTAGCTTAAATAAACAGTAATTTGGAGATAGGTACCAGACATTTAATCTGGATGTGATTAATTCCCCACCCCAGAGTATTCCCCTCAGCATTCAGATGGATTTCCAAGCCCTTCAACTCTGTTGCAAATTCTGCTCTGCAGTGCAGTCCAAATGTCAAACATAGGGTCTGATTTACTAAGACCTTTCGCATGTGCAAAATCCTTTTGCACATGCAAAATCAATAACATGATGGTTTTGCATGTGCTGAAAGGTTTTGCATATGCTAAAGGTCTTAGTAAATCAGGCCCTTACTGTGAAGAACCAGCACATGATCGGTATCAAGCTAGATTATGGCATCAGTCAGTAGTTATTAAATATGAAAATGGAGACCATATTAAACAGCCATTATCTGCCTGAACTTGGAATATTTTTTGTGTCATAATTATAAAAGAGTTACAGTGGGAGCTTTGATGAGAAAAATTGATCAAATAAAATCTATTATTCTTGGATATGAGTATCGCGAATAAAGTGCGCATAGCAAGTTCTGTCAGGAGACTCTTGCTGTAGCCGACCATTGGTCGTAAATGGTTCCCTTTTGGAGGAAGACGGTCCTGGTTTTTGCTCCATCCAAACCTATAACCACATAACTGGATTCATTTTAATTAATAAGGTTTAATGAATGCAGGTGAACGTGTGCTGGAGCACTCAGCATTTTTCAATTCATAATATTTAGGCTCAGACTCTTAATCATCCATCAAACTCTTGCGATCAAGCTTAGATGAAACAAAAACCAGTAAATGTCACCAGCACTCCAGGACCAAGGTTGACTACCCCTACTCCTGCACCTATGCCTGACTCAGATTCCTAAACTGGACAGGTTTGTTGTTTGCCAATTCAAATGTTCCTCAGCCTGTGTCCGCTGTTGCTGTCATCGTCCTGCTAACGGGCTTGCACACGTGCAGTTGTATCCGTGGCCTCCACCCACAGACGCCATCATCCCTGTGCCCTCAGCAAACCCACAAGGCCCCTTGAGACTACCCTGCAATGCCTCAGATGGAGAGCTTGGTGCACAGGCTAGCGTTAGCGTTCTGGGCCATTAGTCATGATTGGGGGGGGGTGATAATTCATCATTGCCCAGAGGTTTGGTTAGTCAGCCTTAAATGCAGCCTGTGGCAGCGCTCGTTTTCTAAACAAATTGAAACCGAGAGCTCAAAAGGCAATTTTTTCCCTTTTTGTGGAACGTCTGTCTGTTATAACCCTGAGGTTCAAATGTTATACGTATTTGACCACATACTCCAACACAGCATGTCTCAATCCAAACCATCAAGGCCAAAAACTGTTTGAAATGTCACTGGGAAAGCAAATGCACTGGTGCTATGCCGAATAGCATACCCATGTGAAATGTGTCCACCATGCCACATTAAATCAAGCAAATATATTGTCTTTATAATTTGTTTAAAACAAATGTCACCGCTCAGAAAAAGGCCAGTGCCTGCAGGGAGATGGGAGGATTACCGACTAGCTTAGAGCACACAATGTGGTTTCAGTAAAATCACAAGTGAGTTTATCTAATACGCATTAAGAGTTGGCTGTGGTATCTAACGCTCTATAAGTTGGCTATCGTACAGTTGTTTCTGTCGGGGTGGGCATATCCTATGCCAAACCACACACCTCTGTCTTTCCACTCACTGGCCATGTGAGAAATGTTGCATGAGTCTCAGCAGAAGAATGGAAATAAACACTTGTGTCCTTGCCAAAGCTCAATGAACTCATCATCTTCTGTTTCTGCCATGGAGTTTCCATTATGCCTTTCACGGTTCTATTATTTAATGTAAAATAATCTGCTGGAACAGTGGTGTCAGTCCCTTCCACCAGCTTGGGTAAAAGGTGGACACCAAACCTTTCTTCTCATAGGTGCTCAAAATGGCAATTATCTTATTCGTTGACACAATTAAAGATCTCAACTCTCATGTCAGCATATGATTTCACTGCTGAAAACATAATAAATATAATTAATTAAAAGTGGGTGTTATTGGGGCTAAGTGGGGTTACATTTAGGTTATTTGTAGGGAACCGGTACTGAGCTAACAGATTTTATTTGTTGAAGTTTTCCGGGGGGGTGAGGCTCACTGACTTGGAGCAAGGCAGACAACCTTTACTCGTTGAATAAATGTGCAATATATGAATGACTATAATGTTTATAATGTCCACTATGTCTATTTTCCTGATAAATGTCTCATCTAAGCATGGAAATAATGTTATATATAATGCAATCCTTAGTCCTCCATCCCACCAAACTTCAAAATCCTATTCCCCTAACCCAACCTGAAATTAACCACCACGTCTTCAGCTGAGGTGACGATGTTTGGCAGTGACGCTGTGGAATAACGCAGGGGCTTCAAACCGATTATGTCATTACCTTCAGGCTGCAGGCGATGAGAAGAAAAGAAGAAAAGTGGGGGGGGGGGGGCTAATCCTCATCAAAGTTTCCTCTTTCAGGACCCCGGCTAAAAGGCTTTTGTGAAGAGTTCACCCGGCCTGCGCCCCAGTATTTTTTTTTGGGGGCCACACCGCCCCTATCGGATGTCCCAGACATGGCGGAGACAGGCTTGACCCTTGACTGACAGCATCAATGGGCTGGGAACCACATCGCCCCAGGTCCTTAACTTTCCCAGGAATGACATCATGGCAGGCTGCCTGCTCCGGAGGCTGGGTTGTTGTTGAGGGACAGGAAAGCAGCCCATCAGTGTGGGGGCGACGTGTGGGGTGCTCCTTTCGACTCTACTATGGCCCCCTAGTGGTGGAACGATCCCACAACAACAGTCAAGAAAGACTGAAAACACGTTCTGAAACTGCATCTTGGTTCATCAAACCCTGAACTCTGAGCATTTATTTTGTGTTGAATACTCCTATTCATGCTACATCTAACGCTAACACAAATCCATTTAATTTTAAAGCCTAATATCCTCAATCTCCCTCTTGCACCTACTGTGTTACTCAACATCATGTTGTATGTTTACAAATGACTCGTACTATCAGTTGTGCCTCTGGCATGACTTGGAATTGTTTCTTCTCGTTTTCTGTGGACCTTTGTAACTAAGTCCTTCTGGATAAGGGGAGGGGATCCCTGTGAGGCCCCATCCATAGCAGCCGAATGGCTGATCCCAGGACAGTTTCCACAGGGAGAAGGTCCCTGTGAGGCCCCATCCACAGCAGCCGAATGGCTGATCCCAGGACAGTTTCCACAGGGAGAAGGTCCCTGTGAGGCCCCATCCACAGCAGCCGAATGGCTGATCCCAGGACAGTTTCCACAGGGAGAAGGTCCCTGTGAGGCCCCATCCACAGCAGCCGAATGGCTGACCTCAGGTCCGTCTCAAAAGGTAGCTCTTTTGCAGGCCAAACCCAATCATATAAAAGCCACTGACAAACACATTGGGGCCACATGCATGCTGACTCCCAACATTCAAAGGAGATGCCAGTGGTCTAACAGGGGTGATGCTGTAAACTTTGGAAAGTGGGGAAATCATTGAGTTGCTGAAGAATGGCAGAGCAATGGGTGGGCTGTAAGAAAAACAAATGTCCCAATGGGAAGTCTAGACATGTATCATTAAGGAAATAAATAAATAAATATAAGTTTGGAATAGAGGTTCATAGTCCTAAGGTTGCCATTGCAGATGTTTTGTGCATGGAAGATAGACATTGTTCTAACAGACGTGTGTTCCTCATTCACCGTGGGGGATCTTCTACTAAGAAAAAAAAACATTTTAGTCTGTGATTCAAGTCTAAGTCTGTGACTCAATCAACATTTGTCCTTAACTAATAATTAAAAGCAATATTTCTTTCTTCACAGTTCAACCATCTGAAGAAAAAAATAATTGCTTAACTGAAGTTAAGGACTTCAAGTGTACGTCAAAGTTGAGGACAAATGTTGATTGAATACAGGCCTTAGTTTCTCAAGAAATAATTTACTCATCAAGTATGTGTTTTTTTTATTAGTTAGCTAAAAATACCTAATAAAAGTTACTGGAGATAAATTACCAATTGCCATACACCAACTGGACAAATGTTGAGTCCAGTGAATTTTAATAATTTTACTATACACTTTGGTCTATTTTGGTTTTGTGAAAACCCAAACACGACAAACACAAATGGACAAATTCAAACGTTGGTTTCAAACATAATTACTGGGGTACTTAGGAACATAGCATGATACCTGAAAACAGTGGAACATTTATTCAAACATTTCCCCCAGTTTGGAATGCCCATTTAAAACTGCTGATAATGCATGTTCAGAATTAATGTAGTTTCCAGGACTATGGCAGAGGAACAGCCAGCCCCCCCCCCCACCATTAACATGACATCCTCTTATTGGTTGAGGGCACCCTTTGGGGAGGATTAACTGGAGGCTTGATCAGCCAATGAAAACTCACATTCCATGCATTCTACAAGCCAGTCATCCATTTGATGTCCTGTGTGTTTGAACATTGATCCCGCCCCCCTCTGCTTGACCCACTGTCTCGCAGTGTGCCCATCCTCTCCCCACACTGATGTCGTCAGAGAAGGTCAATATGAGGATTTCTGAACCCCCCTCCCCAGGGATAAACATGCATGCCACAAGCAATGTTTTCGAACAGAAACCAAATAGTGACGTTCAACTGAAACCTGTCTCCCCCATGTCTCCGCACTATAGATTACAGAGGACATAAATTTCCACATGGCTGTGATCCAAAGCACATTTCAAGATTTTGGTTTTCAAATCCCGGTGCTAAAACTGCCAAGCCTCTGCAAGCAGATGTCACTGTCACCCCAAAGACTTATTAGGCAGATTTGCACAGACACACAATCTCAATTCAAAGGCAACTGGACATTAGACATCAAACATTAGTAAAAACATTAGTTTTATTATGAGAACATAGCACTACAAGACTATTTATTTTGAAACAAGAAAATATTATATAAATTCTCAAAACTAACTGTAATGTACAGTGTGTGTCTTCCATTTATCAATATTATTTAAAAAAAAAATTTGTTTCATATGATTTTATTTCTTAAAATAAAATGGGATTATAAAAGTCAGTTACAATTCAGATTATAAATTATTTGAACAACCTATAAACTTGCAAATATTTCAAAAACTCTAAGGTGCTTTTTCCATATAAACAAACACTGAAACTGGAAGGTTGAAAAAGGTTATATTTCCATTCAAAACAATGTGCTAAAAATTAGTGATGAGGAACCCATTAAAATTATGCACTGGTTTTAGTTCTTGCATATTAATATATTAGCTCATTTGAAAAGGAATGCACGCCCTATAAAAAGTCAACATACACACTTGAGTATGCATCATCTGATGGAACATAACTATGTGACGTGAGTATCATTTATTTTCCCTCCAACACAAATCTACATTCTAGATCTACATGTAGATTCATTGAAGGATTCCAGAACTATAATGTCTGCATTGCATTGTGTCTGTGTTCAATAACAGAATAGAAAAAGGAGCGCACACTTTTGATAAACTGAGCAATACACACAAGTAAATGAAAAGGGTCCGCAAGGTGCATGATACTCAACATTCAGTCCCTGAAGCAGAAAAAAACGTGATTAACTGGAAGTCACATGATGTAGCAACTGGACCGCAGCAGGTGCTGCTGAGGAGAAATGACCAGGCTGACAAAATGTGGTGGTTGGCTAAATTTGAGGTGATGGCATCACAGCTTAAGCTTAAGAAGACGTTCACTCTGTGATATGGGATGCATGATTGCAAGCATCCACTTTAAAGGTAAGTATTACCAGCACAATACTATTACTGGATGAACACATATTTTACCCTCCACTAATGAAGCCATATTATCAGCACCTACCTATTTCTCTGTGAACACACATTTTACACTCCTCTAATGAACACATCTTAACAGCACCTCACTGTTGCTGCATTCACACACATTTCACACTCCTAATGAAGACACCTTACCAACACATCACTATTACTGAATACTGAGTGCAGATGCATGTAACAGTCCTATAATGAAGACTCTATGTATTTAGAAGGAGGAAAGCAGGAGGAATTGGAAAAGAGAGAGGGATGGGTGGTGGTGACATGGTTACCTTGGTGCTCCCGGTGAACTCCTCGCTGTTGGAGGCAGTGGTGTTGTACACCTCTGTGTGCTGGGGGGGCACCTCCTTCGGCTTCTTCCTTTCCCTCCTGCTGTCCACCTCCTCCAGGAGGCACTGAGTCCACAACACCGCAACCACCACAACCAGCGGCCAGGCCCTCATGTTGAGCCACAAGGAATGCGCCGAAAAAGCCTTTCAAAAATTAAAGGCAATCTCCCTGTTTCCTGGTATTGACTGGCTGCACGGCGATGGGTCCTGAACTGGAACCAGCAGGTTGAGAAGGAGAGATGGGAGCGTCAAAGTGCTCTGGGGAGTCTTGCTGTTGCCGATGCCCCTGACAGTCTCCAGACCGACGGTTTCCCAGACCACTGATCTACGGCCAGAAAGCTGTGCAGCTTACTCAACTATGAAATGCGTCAAATGCAACGTTCCTGGGGAATGACAGATCGGTGCAGATCTGACAGCAAATAAACCCATTAGTGAGATTTTTCACGCTTCCTGCTCGGTGGGGGTGGGGGGTCAGGCAGGAGGGGGCAAGAGGGGGGAGAGAGGAATGGGGAGGGGCCGAAGTTGAGGGAGCTGGCAGATAGGGGTTGGGGGGGGGGGGGGTACTGTGAAGGTAGGAATAGGGGGTACACCTTTCCTGTCTCTCCCTCTCTCTCTTTCTCTCGCTCTAATCCTGCTAGCCGGATTCTCTCCGTAACCACTTGCCGTTTGGTTGTGGTATCAGATCAAGATGTGCCAAAGTTTTTTGGGGAGCACAGCCCTCCTTTCCTGTCTGTGCGAGTCCTCAGCACATGGGCCCCAGCCGGAGGAAAAAGAGAAACGTCCCAGGTTTGCCAGGGTGGGGTTAGGAGGGGGGAGTCAAGACTTGGAGGCGGTCCAATTGTCTTAGCCTTTGGTCTTTCCTCTTAATTTCACCCAAAGGGCAGAATTGTTTCCTTGGAGCAGCAACAAAACAACTTCAAAGCAGGCAGAAGTCAAAGGGGCAGGTCTCTCCAATGCAGGTCTCTCCCACGCAGCTCTCTCTCAGCAGCCTCCGCTGGACCCTCACTCGCTATCTGCTGAAAATGTATTACCACGCCACGGTCCGTTGAAGGGTGGCAATAACACAGGCACTTTGCACCTCAGAGAGTTGCGTCTTATTTTTTCGGTGCGGTAGGTCCTTGTTAGTTTGTGCTATCTCTCACTCTCTCTCACTCACTTGTCCTCTGTTTAGCTCGTTCTCTGAGAATGGAACTCACAAGCAGAGTCTCAGCAGTTTTATCACCTCAGCCTCTCTCTCTCTCTCTCTCGCTCTCGTTCTGTCTCTCTCTCTTTCTCTCTGCCTTTTCCTGCCTATATTTTTCTCATCATCAAATTGGCAACCCAGCTGCTCTCTTCAGCTTTGCTTTACCTCACAGAGAAAATTCTGAAATTGTGCGACAGTGTGTGTGTGCGTCTGTGTGTTTGCATGAGTGACAGAGAGCGAGAGAGAAAGAGCATGTCTGTGTGTCCACATTATGCTGCCAATTATACATTATTTTAATATAAAGATGGGACTGTGTCCAAAGCAGATGAACTGGAATACCTGTAATGAAAAAAGACCCCGGGCAGTCTCCTGTGTAATCTCTTGTTTGACAAATCGTCAAGGAGAGAATTTAGAAACTCCCCTGTGGTTGGGTACAGAAGAGTATCTGTTGTGATGTTTTAAGAGGTGTTGAAACCTAATAGGCTTTTATCAAACATCGACTAAGAAATGCCAGACTAAACATCTACTTCATCAATCAAGTGAGAAAAATACATTCACCAAGTACATACACAAACAAACACGGTGTAAAACCAAAGCAAATGCAGAATGGTTATGTGTAAATACAACAGACATGAACATAGACGGAATATGTAACACGTAGACCAAAAACAAAGCTAGTTGTTTTGGAAGACTTATACATGTAAGTGGTATAAATGGTACATTGACAGCATATACAGTAAACCAACCACCCTAGTTATTTATAGACATGCCAGGATTATGATTTTTCATGATGTCTCCTTAACAGTAATTTCAGTCAGATAATTAATTTATTTGAAATTATTACTCAATGATTACTCAATTAAATTCTGATTGGTTTTCTAAGATTTCATTTCTCTGAGCTGTGAAGATTTTTCACCAGAGCTTCATTTCCTTCTATTTGGCTATGTGCAGCTGTGTACCGCCGAGTTCATTTTACCTGAAATAATAGCAATATCTGGAAATATAGGATGCTTCAGATATTGACTGCAGGGTCACATGTATTTGATTTGACAACAAAATTGAAATGTTTCATGATTAGAAAGCAAATCCATCTCAAAGGCAATCGTCGGTGGTGAAAACAAACATCAAAATTTGCCAGCCACGAGGCAAAGGGCAATATTTTAGGGGAAATAATTCAACGGGGGAACAGAAAGATCTTGCATGTTCCTTATTAACATGAACACACTCAGAATGCAATCTCTTGCTTCTGAAATGCGAAGCAGTATGTAGTAGAGTACAGTGATAGCATCAGGGGAAGTGCAGTAGCGGTGGACGCCCTGCCTACACGGCTGTTCAGGGGAAGTGTAGTCCATAGCAGTGGGTGCCCTGCCCACATGGCTGATCAGGGGAAGTGTAGTCCATAGCAGTGGACGCCCTGCCCACATGGTTGCTGCAAGTGGCCAGCTTTCAGCTCTCAAGCTCAGCACCGGATATAATGTTGCCCCCTGTTGACATTTGCGCTCAAAAGGTCAGTTTCCCCATTGGGCTCCATTCATTTTTGACAGATAAAAATACTTCCACTCATATATTGATGTTAACTCTGCATTAAAATGTCTTTAAAAATGGCTTATTATTTTTCCGTGGTCCGTGTGTAATGGCTGATCAGGGGATGTGTAGACCACAGCAGTGGGTGCCCTGCCCACATGGCTGATCAGGGGAAGCGTAGACTATAGCAGTGGGTGCCCTGCCCACATGGCTGATCAGAGGAAGCGTAGACCATAGCAGTGGGTGCTCTGCCCACATGGCTGATCAGGGGAAGCGTAGACTATAGCAGTGGGTGCCCTGCCCACATGGCTGATCAGGGGAAGCGTAGACTATAGCAGTGGGTGCCCTGCCCACATGGCTGATCAGGGGAAGCGTAGACCATAGCACTGGGTGCCCTGCCCACATGGCTGATCAGGGGAAGCGTAGACCATAGCACTGGGTGCCCTGCCCACATGGCTGATCAGGGGAAGCGTAGACCATAGCAGTGGGTGCCCTGCCCACATGGCTGATCAGGGGAAGCGCAGACCATAGCAGTGGGTGCCCTGCCCACATGGCTGATCAGGGGAAGCGCAGACCATAGCAGTGGGTGCCCTGCCCACATGGCTGATCAGGGGAAGCGCAGACCATAGCAGTGGGTGCCTTGCCCACATGGCTGATCAGGGGAAGCGCAGACCATAGCAGTGGGTGCCCTGCCCACATGACTGATCAAGGGAAGCGTAGACCATAGCAGTGGGTGCCCTGCCCACATAGGCGTGTGGGCCCCAGGTGTAAAGTGAGTTATCACTGCAGAAGCTTCACGCATTGTGGCATCCCCTGATTTCCTGAGAGCTTGGTGGGACTGGCGGTGCTCAGGAACATATATGGATGGGTCTGCAAAAAGGGGGAAGGAAAACAGTTTTTGGATTGCTTCTGTGTGTTATTTTCCTGGGCTAGTTTCTAAATAAGGATATTATCAGTGTGTATTTAGTCCGTTAGTGAATTTGTAATCATTAATTAAGTAGAGGTAAGTATGTGTGGGGGATTTTACTTGATATTTTATAAGCTACAATCCTTTCAAATGCCCCAGAAATCGGATTTTACATTTTGTAGACAGTGCCATCTAGTGGTAAAAATATCTGAATTCAGAGAGCATTGGCATCTTCACTTACTTGCACTGACAGCAATATACTACAGGGATACTCAAATCTGGCCCTCAAGACCAGTAGTACTGCTGGTTTTTATTATTCCCCTCTAATAAAGACTGACTTAAACCAGGGACACCAGGTGAGTTAAATCTGTGCCCAATCAGTAGCGTTAATCAATCAATTAATTATCAGATAGAATCCCAGCAGTACGACGGGCCTTGAGGGCCAGATTTGAGCATGCCTGCAATACTGCATGTGTCACACCTTTATGAAATATATATAATTCCATGAAGAAGCATCAATCTGCAGAGAACCCTTTTCCATTCTCTCTTCACCCGGTTGAGCTTCATGTGGTGGGGGGACCCCTAGGCTGCAATGTCAGCTAGACATGCAGAATACTGTCAATTAATAAACACATTTGTCAATGTCTCGAGAAATGAATTAAAACAATTTCTATTCCGCACAATAAACTACCATCATGTTCTTTTTATTATGCCACTCTTTTGGAACTAGCTGATTTTAAAAGGTCCCAACACAGTTACAGGGTGAGATGTGTATTTCCAGTTTTTTTCATTGGAAAGTGTGGCCTGTTTCCATTTAATGAGCACATTTCTGAACTAACTGACTTCCATGACTTCCCAATGAATGAAAATGTCACTGGTCAACGTCAGGATCAGGAAGAAAATATTATCTGTATACAACTCATTATCTGAGCATTTCTGAAAAGAGGATTCAGGTTTGGATGCATGCCTAACACCTATATCACATTATCCAGTACACTAGCAGTCAAAGTTACCTTTAATATTACCTTAAAATAAAGAACAATGTTTGGAGAGATCAGGTTGTGGGTAGTAGGTTGAGGAATTTGGAATGTTCAGGTTCAGGGCAGTGATGATGGACTGAGTCCATCCAGTATAAGCTAAGCCCTTGGCTGCCTGGGGGACGAGCACACCGATCGTGAATTAGATACAAACATTTAAGACATTTTACCTGTGGAATGACTATTTCAGCAGTGCCGCTTCGGTGAACAACAGGCCAAGATTGCCCTCTGCTGGAACCTTCCTTAATTGTTTCCAGCAAAGAATAATTTCCACAGTGCTGCCTATTCTGTATTCTTTATTCACAGGCCTTCTCTATTTTTGGACACTGACCAATGTTTATCTTTTGGGATTAGTAAAATATTACGGGTGACGGATTTATAAATAAATAAATAAAAACGTGGGTGTAGGCTAGGGCAGGGGTGCATAAACTTTTTCAGCAATGACCCAAAGATATCAATCCATACTTTTCATGACCCAAACTAATGTAATTTTCATTAATTAACAATTAATTTTTAAACTGATGACAATAGCCGTGTTTTTAATACCTAAAATCTAAATGATGGGACAAAGTTACTGAGTTTTCTTCTGATTAATGTTAAACTCATCGTCAGTGCATCTCGTTTTGCTGGGATGTAGCCAATTCGCCACATATCCATTTCCCAATAGGAAACTTAAAACAAATTAGCTAATATTTCAATACAGCCAATATTTCTAGAGCATACACATTTTTTTTATGTCAAAAGCACAAAAGGACTGGATCGCGATGATTAGCCCATTGACTATCTTATGTTGTAATAAAAAAAAGTAATTAAACGAAGCGCATCAAGGCACTGTTACCAGCGTTTTGGCGAATTGCGGAGTGCAGTGAGTCTAGTAATGACGCGCCAAGGTCAAGAGTAAATAAAGCAGGCATTTACATGACCATATGAAACACAGTTAAATGTAAACAGTAAAAAGTAGTTTATAATTTTTTTCTATTTATTTGTACGAAGGCAGAATAACAGTAATGAATTGTAACACTTTGTTCATATAGGCCTAATTGCAGTAGAATGTTGCTGTAGCCTACCTGGACCTTTCACCGGCAGAAGAGAGGATGGGACATCATTAGGAAAATGGGCATGGAAGGGGTGATAGAAGACGGTGACTGTTGCTTTTCGTTAAGACATGATTCTCTCATGCCGTGGTACGACGTTTGCCTGGTCTTCTAAGGCTGTTAAAGCCATTCTTAGAAAATATTTTTAAATGGTACATTTCTGCGGCTTTCATGCAACATTTCCTGATTTAATCATTTTAACCGGCTCATGTTTCATTCTATTTAGGCTACATGTGATGAGCAACTAATAGCGGTGTCTAATTAAATATTAAATTAATTCATTTAATTTAATCTTATTAAACGTATTAAATATGAACTTATTCAGATAATATTTTTGCCAATTGGCCTACACAACGTAGCCTACGTCGAGAGCCGCAACACCTAGTTCTTTTTTTGTCATTATTATTTAGGCTTCATAACTATTGTGCACTCGCTGTTCATTGCATGCAATGTCATTGCCTCACCACTTGGAAAAAGCGCACGCAAAGTCAAGAGCTGTCATCGTACCGTACACCCAGGTTTATTTAAATAAATCCAGAAATTTGCGTAAAAATTGTCGTACGCACACTTTACGATCAGATTTGAACGTATACATGAATGATAAATGAGGCCCCATATGATCTGTAAGGTCACATCAGAAGTTTATGATGTGTTCTCTCAACTGTTAGAAAATGCTTAATTGTGAATCTTCTACATTTATGCAAAATATTTTGCATTCATTCAATCAAAATGCATAAAAAGGTCACCTCTGAGTTGGTCTTGCAAGAATGGAGCAAGTCATGAGGTCAAGAACAAGTGCATAGGAGAGGAAGAGGAGTCCATAGAGGAAGATGTATCTGTTGTACAGGAGCTCAAAGGGGAAGACAAAGAGCCAATGTTTCAGTTGTGGATGAAGCAGACTTCAACTTGACAAAAGTAGGGAGACATAAATTGTCCAATGTTGCATTCCATCACTCCTGTCAGCCAGGTCACTGAATGGTTTGCAACCCACCCACGTGTAATGATAATGGTAATCTTTCCCCCACATACTCTCCATTTCTGCATATTGAGTCTGGAACAATGTGTTTAAACAAGCCTCATTTGTTAAATAACATTTCAAAGTGTTTAAATTCATTTTTTTACTGTATTTTTAACTTCACCGGCCAAAAAAAGGTTTTGTAAAAATATATATATTTTCCTACTAGTTATTCTAAGTGAAATCTTTGGCAAGTATCCCTTAGACCCAGATAGCAAGCGAATGTTGGATTCAATGTGGAATTCCGACATTGATTCAACATCAATTTGCTCATCGAGATCACGTTGAATCAACGTCAGAATACAGACAAATATTGAATAGTAATCAAAATTGGTTATTTTTCACCCACAGTACACTCACTGCAATGAAGTTGCATTTTTATCCATTTTATTACGTGTTCAGTAACTAATGTCTAGGCCTACCAACTAGCTGGCAAAGCAACTTTAGGCGTTAGGCGAATTATTTCGGCTACAGTTACTACTGACATTATCGGCTACTAACTAGTTCAGTTAGTTAATGGAGTGAATCAGTGATGGCGACAAACATTAAAACTTTTAAATATCATGTTAATATTTAACCTAGATTATTCAATATTTGTCTGTATTCTGATGTTGATTCAACGTGATCTCGATGAGCAAATTGATGTTGAATCAACGTCGAATCAACGTTCGCTTGCTATCTGGTGAGTGTCTACAGTGCCTAACACATTATTATTTTGTGGTTGTGTTTTGTATTTACAATAATCTAAAGGTATACTATGTAGTTTCATTGTAAACAACTCATTCTTTGTTTACATTAAAATTTTCTCCCCAAAAAACATTGTATGTGTCCTTGTGGTCTAATAAACATGTTGAATGTATTTCATACCTCATAAGTCATTCGCAAAGTGTTTTTTTGTTAATGTTTTGAATGTTACACTGTTGACATCCCGCCGCCATTTTTAAAGCCAGAAACAGGTAAAATTGTGTAAACGTCATGAATGGGTGGTTTCTGCTCATTTGATTGACATGGCCAGGCCATGTGGGCAGGCTTAAAGGCAAACTCTTATTTTAGCTTAGGACCGAAACATGCCTCACGCAAATACGTGAACGTGGACGCTTCGAACTACGCGACCAGTTTTTCTTTTGCCATGACATTTGTGAAAGACAAGCCAGAGTGTTGCAGCAAGGGACGCTATAGCAGCAACAACAGTAAACAACTTTCTTGTTTGATCTGTGCTTTCCTCTGGTTTGTCTTTTACAAATGTCATGGCAAAATAAAAACAGTCCGCGTAGCTCGAAGCGTCCACGTTCGCGTAGATATTTGCGTGAGGTATGTTTCTGCCCTTTCTCATTAGCAAGATGTTTTCAGCCGAGGAGGTAACAATATCATTATAAAAATAGCGACCATACACCTAGCTACATTACATTACATTATAGTCATTTAGCATACGCTTTTATCCAAAGCGACATACAATAAGTGCATACAGAAACGCCATCGAAGTAACTACAGAACAGATAAGACAAAGCACATCCTTCCCATAACATAGCAGCTGTCCCTAGTAATGAACATTGAATGTAGTTCACAGTAAGCTGTGGGTAAATCAGCAATACTACAATTCTATTCTAAATACTATTATAAACTATAACAAACAGTTAGACAAGACACAGGGAACAAGTATCTTGAAAGGTCCTAGATTAATATATCAGTCAAGGTGGAGTCTGAAGAGGTGTGTCTTCAGGCCACGACGGAATGCAGGCAGGGTTCGAGTATAACGTAGGGGAATGGGAAGTTCATTGCACCACTGAGGAGCTAAGGTGGAAAAACTCTGTCGGGACGAGCGAGAGCCTTTGACACGGAGGGGGGGAAGTGCCAGTCGCCCTGTTGTAGAAGAGCGAAGTGGTTGAGCAGGAACATAGTTCTGGATTAAGTCCTGCAGGTAGGCGGGGCCTGTCCTATTGGCTGCAGTGTAGGCCAGGGTCAGAACTTTGAACCTGATCCTGGCTGCAACTGGCCTGCCAGTGGAGTGACCTCAGCAGGGGGGTTACATGGGACAATTTCGGGAGGTTGAACACAAGCCGGGCAGCTGCATTCTGGATCAGTTGAAGAGGCAGAATGGTGCAGGCTGGTAGGCTTGCGAGCAGAGAGTTGCAGTAGTCCAGGCGTGAGGTGACCATGGTCTGGACAAGAAGCTAGGTGGAGTAGGTGGTCAGGTATGGTCGAATCCTTCTGATGTTGTACAGGAGGAACCTGCAGGACCGAGCTGTCGCCCTGATGTGCTCTTTGAAGTCCAGCCGGTCGTCCAGGACCACCCCCAGGTTCCTTGCAGAGCGGGAGGCAGCCACCACGGTCCCGTCAACGGTGATGGAGAGGTCATGTAGTGGGGAGGTCTTGTACTCCTCACAGACCCTACAACTGCTGCATAAATCTGCTGGCCGGTGCGAAGCTCCCATCCGGTCGCCTCTACAGCCTGTCTGGTCCTGAGAAAGCTTTGATGGAAGCCTACATCCACGACTCCCTGGTGTCAGGTATCATTCGACCCTCTTCGTCACCGGTGGGAGCGGGGTTTTTCTTTGTGGCGAAGAAGGACGGATCGCTTCGGCCATGCATCGATTACCGAGGTTTGAATGCCATAACCATTCGCAACAAATACCCATTACCCCTAATCAACTCTGCCTTTGAACCCCTACATGATTCCACCATTTTCACAAAACTGTATCTCCGCAATGCCTACCACCTCGTACATATCCGGGAGGGAGATGAATGGAAGACGGCTTTCAACACCCCCCTCGGACACTTTGAGTACCTGGTGGTCCCGTTTGGCCTTACTAATGCCCCAGCGGTCTTCCAGTCCCTGGTCAATGATGTTCTGCGCGACCTCCTCGGATGGTCTGTCTTCGTCTACATTGATGATATCTTGATATTTTCTAAAACCCCTGAAGAGCATGTTATCCATGTCCGCCAAGTTCTCCAGCGGCTGCTCCAGCCCCCTCATAATAACCCTAACTCCTGCTTATTTGTTCCCAACTCCGTCCGCTCTGAGGTTCTCCAGTGGGTCCACGCCTCCCGTCTGGCCTGCCATCCTGGTATCCTGGTCAGGAGGAGTTTCTGGTGGCCCACCCTGAAGGGGGATACCTGTGCATTTGTCCTCGCGTGCCCAGTGTGCACCAGGAGTAAGGCCTCCCACCATCCCCCCGCTGGCCTCCTTCACCCCCTCCCCGTCCCGGGCCGTTCTTGGAGCCATGTGGGGGTGGACTTCGTAACCAGTCTGCCCCCGTCGGATGCCAACACCGCCATCCTGACCATTGTGGACCGGTTCTCCAAGGCAGCCCACTTCGTCCCCCTGCCTAAGCTTCTCTCTGCCCTGGAGACAGCGGAACTCCTGGTGCTGCATGTGGTGAGGCTGCACGGGATCCCCAGTGACATTGCGTCGGACCGTGGGCCCCAGTTCTCCTCCCAGCTGTGGAGGGCCTTCTACGCTGCCCTGGGCGCCTCCGCCAGCCTGTCCTTGGGATACGACCCCCAAACTAACGGCCAGATGGAACGGACCAACCAGGACCTGGGAGCTGCCCTGCGGTGCGTGTCAGCTTGCAACCCCTCCTCCTGGAGGAAGTTCCTGCTGTGGGTGGAATATGCTCACATCTCCCCGAGGAGCACCGCCACTGGGATGTCCCCCTTCGAGTGCTCCTTAGGGTACCAGCCTCCCCTGTTCCCGGCCCAGGAGGAGGAGGTTGCCATTCCGTCCGTCCGGTCCCACCTCCTCAGATGCAAGAGAGTCTGGAAGCTGACCCTCACCACACTCCTCCGCACTACCTCCCGTACCTGACGCCTGGCGGACCTTCACAGGACCGCAGCCCCACAGTACACCTCTGGTCAGCAGGTCTGGCTCTCCACCTCCTCCATTCCACTCCAGTCCACCTCAAAAAAACTGTAACCCCGGTTCATCGGTCCCTACCCCATCCTCATGGTCCTCAACCCCGTCACCGTCAAGCTCCAGCTCCCCGCCTCACTGAAAAGCCATCCCACCTTCCACATCAGTCAGGTCAAGCCTGTCACCTCCAACCCCCTCAGTGCTCCCGTTGATGCCCCCCCACCCCCCCCCCGGATTATTGATGACGCCCCAGATTACACCATGAGACCGTGTACTGGATATCCACCACAGAGGCCGCAGATTCCAGTATCTGGTGGACTGGGAGGGCTACGGCCCAGAAGAGCGGTCCTGGCTTTCTAAAAAGCTTATCCTTGACCCCTCCCTCATCCGTGAGTTTCACAGACGCCACCCTCGGAATATCAGACCAGGGGGAACGCCAGGAGGGGGGGGGGGGGGGTGGGGGGTACTGTGACGCTCTCCATTCCCGTCCCCGCTGTGCTCCTTGTTTTACCTTTTCCCTCACGTGTCGTGTTATGTTTTCATGTTTCCTGTTTCCTGTTTGTTTCCCTCGTGCTGCAGGCTGGGCGTGGGTTTCCCTCTTTGTGTCACTCATTTCCCTTGCACTGTCTCCGCCTATCTCATTCCTCACGCTCTCTGCTCAGTTAATCACTCACGCATACATTCCCACGCTGCACGCAATCATTGCTGTCATTAATGCCTTGTTCTGCTTTGCATGTCCGCCAGCCTGCAGCTGTCCTAGCCCACTCCATGCAGCCCGTCTCCCGCATCCTGCTCCTCCTCTGCTACACCAGCCCAGGATTCCGCCACCATCCAGCCACTTGCCTACTCCCACTCCCGTTCAACCCCTGCTAACGCCATTCCAGGATCCAGTCCTGTCAATAATTATCTCCCTATACTTCTGGAGTTGTGGACGAAGTAATAAATTATTGAATTATTGAAACAGAACTGGTGTTTCTGAGATTTTGACCACCCCCTGTATATCCTACAATGGCAGAATCATCTGAAAATTTTTGTAGGCGGCATAACTGCTCCTACAGTCAGCTTAGCTGTGTATAATGTAAAAAGAACAACTGACAAGAATGTGCCTTGGGGAGCACCTGTATGTGTTAAGATGGTATCTTATAAAACATGACTAGGCAGTCTTAGCCATTGAGGCCTATTTGTAAGAGTCTAGAATCCACAATATTCTGGATGGGTGTAAGTGCATGACTTGTAGTTTTCTAGCTAGTAGGTGTGGTTGAATCTGTTATGCTCTCACTCCCGTCCTTTTGTGTCCCGTGTTTTACCTGTTTCCTCTCGTATCGTGTTGTTTGTATCCCTGTTTGTTTCCCTCGTGCTGCAGGTTGG
This sequence comes from Synaphobranchus kaupii, assembly GCA_029718625.1. NCBI lineage: Eukaryota > Metazoa > Chordata > Actinopteri > Anguilliformes > Synaphobranchidae > Synaphobranchus > Synaphobranchus kaupii. Next base: position 78,896,702 of record CM056378.1, on the reverse strand, counting down.
GTGTGGTTTTCCCTTTCGTGTCACTCTGTTCCACTACTCTTTATCCGCCTATCCCTTTCCTTCTCTCTGCATGCATTCTGCACACTCTCTGCTCCGTTAATCACACACGCGTACATTCGCACGCAGCACTTAATTGATACTTGTTAACTGTTCTATTTAGTCACCCGGTGTTCTTTGTCCTGTGCCAGTTCATTAAGTCTCTTTGTAGTAATACTCTGGTCTTGTCTCGTGGATACTTTGTATCTAGTCCTGTCTTGCCTGCTGAAAAGCTTTCGTTCTGAATCAGCGTTACTCGCTATTTTCCAGTCTTGTCCAGCTTTAATTAGCTCTCGCCAGGAACGGCGTTAACACGCTGTTCATTCTGTCCTGCCTCGCTGTTACTAACTTTGTCTGCTCCAAGTCTACCAGCCTGCAGCTGTGTGTGCATCCAGCCTGGGCTCCAGTTCTGCCCATCTACAGCTGTGTACGCATCCTGCCTGTGCTGCGGTTCTGCCAACCTGCTGCTGTGTGTGCATCCAGCCGGTGCTCCAGCTCTGCTAACCTGCAGCGGTTCGTGCCCACTCCACTCTGCCCGGTCTGTCTCTCTCCCTATGCTTCAGGAGGAATTCTTGTCGAAGCAATAAATTATTGGAGTTATTGGAATTCCTTGTGTGTTGAGTCGTGCATTTGGGTCCAGTTCATACTCGGAACCGTAACAGAATCGTGTTGAAAGCACTGGGGATGTAGTAGTAGTAGTACTTTATTGATCCCACAATGGGAAATTTCTTCTTCAATCGTTGTTACACTCCAGTAATACACAGTATATAACACAGAAGACATTGGATAATTTGACACAAGATAATACATGTGTACATCATTACAGGGAAGCCAGACCAGAGAAGGGATCAGCTATTCTTTTGTTTTTTGTTAAAGTGGATAGTGATACAATTTGCAGCAGGTTGTTCATCTGTCAAGTTGCAAAGCTGAATTTCCCTGCAGAATGGAACGATGCATCTGTTAAAAAAAAAAATAATAATCATAACAGTGTAAGTGCAATAACATTTAAAATGGCTCTCTTTGTCGTGATTCACACAGATTCCTATGTCATCATATTTAATACAGTACAATAACTTTGTTATACAATGACGTTCGTACAAACAATCATTGCCAATAATGTTGCATGTTGACTATCTGTAACATTGCATGTTGACTATCTGTAATTATATTTCTAATTTCATGAATTGCTTCTGATTGTGGCTATAAAAGCATGAACTGGCTCACTCCCAGTCAGGATTATATTCTTTATAGATAGCGTTGAGGACCCAAGGTTGCCATTGCTCTACAAAAGCTTTGGTGACTATTTACTGACCAGGACAAAAGGATCCATTTATCACCCCCTCCCCCACAAAAACAATGGTAGCTAGTAAGCTAACGTTAAAAGACCGACTTGAGAACAGAGAGCTACTATACAACTACAGTAGGCGGCTAACGTTACATACATAACGTTAACGTTACATTAGTAACACACATAAAACTGACGTTAATTGAAGTGCTAATGTTTGTAAAACAAAGAATATATCGTATTGTATATAAAGTACGTCGTTACTTAGCCACCATTAGACAAACACTAATGGGTAGAAAGCTAGCTACTACTTAACGTTAGCTAGTTACATTACACAACCATTATGATTCATGACTTCTCACAAATGTAAACGTTTGCTGCACTACAAATAAACATAGCAATGTAAAAAACAGTTAGTAACATTAGTGATAATTTGCTAACATGAGCTAGCTAGCCAACTTCTAGTATTAAGTTGTTGTCTGCTGCTTAATGTTAACGTTATTGGTTTCAACATTACATTGGCATCATTTACCTTGGTGGGAGATGTCGGCTCGTTGAAGTCCACTTATCACGAACAGAACAAACTTGCACGGACAAACAAAGACGTGTCCAGCTCATTTATTGTGTTCCGCAAACAGAATGGGGAAGTAACGAAAAGGTCCTGGCATGTGGTCGGAAGGGGCGTGGCGATTGATGTGGGGCTTCACCACATAACTATATACTAACTGTGGGCTTCATGGTTGATGTCTGCAGGAAGACTCTATTGAAATATACACGGACCTTAAGAGCACCCTCTTATTTTATATTCCTGCGGGTTTTCTTAAAGCTGTAGCCTAGTTTATAATTTAAGACAAACATGAATACTGTAATTGGGACCGATACGTCTATCACTATAGTATGGAGCTCCAACGTGGGTCGGGTTAAAGCTTTTACCTTTTCAGAAGTTAGGGCTTCAAAGGTAGCCTAATTCAGAATTGGATCGTGTTCCATCCAACTCGCTGCGTACGCTAGAGATTTAGGTCGTACTCTGCCACAGAATAGCTGAGCCGCATTTCTATACAGTCTATGGTTCTATGCTTCTTCTACTCGTCTCCAAGTACTGACATCTTGAACACAACTAGTACAATATATCAGCTGGCCGAAAGACCCTATTGCACCCAGAAATTTAATTCATTCGGATATGATTTTATTTGCCGTTTTCTCAATTATTGTCATTTTGGCGGTTGTGATTTCCCTTCGGCGGTCCGTGAAATAAACCCTGTGTTCAGAGAGGGTGCTGCAGCACCCTCAGCACCCCTACTTCCAGCGCCTATGCACACACACACACACACACACACACACACACACACACAGTAGCAAAGGGGAGATATAGCAGGTTCATACCTCGGTTATAGCTTTTGCCACCTCTAACTCCAAATGTGCGTCGGGGAGTCCCATCAAGCTTGACATTTTCAGCACAAAATCTCCTCACAATTCTTGCAGAAAATCCTCTTGCACCCCCACTTTCATGTGATATGCGCGCAGAGATTTCTGTGGATGACAGGCCTTGTTTTGCCATGTCTAAAATCAGATCAGAGTAGGGTTCCAAAGACATTTTAGCCTGGCTAAAGCAACACTGGCAGTCTGGCAATCCTACATTAGGTGCTTCTTCTTCTTCTACTTCTCTGATTTAATGGTACATTTGGCACTCTTGTCTTGTAAATGACCACTTCCAGTCTCAGAATATGAAAAAATGGGCCTTTTTTCATTTCTGTTGTCGTGATTTTATTTTTTGTTATTCGAAATAGAAAATTAAAATCAACCCATTTTTTAAATTTCGCTCATCCCTTTTTGACCATGACCTTGTATTTCAATTTTCATTTTTGTATTTTAAAACGAAAATCAAATAAACACTCGTTTTTTGTTTTTTAATACCCGTTTCTGAAAGGAAAATCGAATTACCAAAATATACACGGACCAAAAATAAATGATTTCTCAACAAAAAAACAAAAACAAAAAAAAAAAGCCAAGTTACTCACGCATAGCCTACAAAGCACTGTCTGAAATTCCAACTTGCAAAACTAGGCCTGCCTTTAAAAGTATTGATATAAAAATGTGGCCAAGTTACAACTAACAATATTGCTTATCGTGGCTCACACTAATTAAACTAGCTCTATTCCAAAGCAGTGCTATCCAATCTTTCCTAAATTATTTAATGTAACTTGGTCCTGTGTTTTTTTCATTTTACCATCCAAAAGAATGTGGTCAATGAAACTGTATGTGCCACATCAAACTGTGAAAGGGCAATCATTTATCGTGGAAATAATCTGTGATTCACATGTGTTAGACTTAAGAAAAATTATTACACTATAGGGTATGTTTTAACAATTGTTTGCATCCACTGCTTTGGGTCTATGAAAAGCACATCATGAATAAAATGCATTATTATTATTATTATCATAATTATTATTTTATTAATTTATTAATTTGGAATATTTGGATTTCAATATAAACCTGTGTGGTCCTACAGAGCCTAGACATTCTTGTCTTCACAAAATTCTGTTCACAAATAGCATTTGCTATTATTTCACATGGTCAGAAAATTAGTACTATTACTTATTTGGCGTCATTCGACCCACAAACATACAGTAGGCTACATTAATGCGGCAAACATGTCTGGAGAGGTTTGTAAAAATGCAAGATGTAGAGTATTTTCTAGGTAAAAATATTTCTTTTTTTATCTGCATTTATTTATTCATCCCCCCTTCTCTATTGTAAATGTTTTAAATGTCTGTTTGTGAATTGTACAGAAATGTATAGCAGCAGCGAATATTTTAAACCCTGTACATTTTCTCAAGTCAACTTGACAACAAAGTATAAACACATCCTCTGGAATGTAATTATTTGTCAACTGTTTAAAACATTAATTGAAATGATATGTTCTTCCATGAGGCAATTTTTGTTATTTGACATTTAAAGTTTGAATGACCACATTCTCTTCACATAGTAAGATGAAAAAACACAGGACCAAGTTACATTAAATAATTTAGGAAAGATTGGATAGCATTGCTTTGGAATAGAGCTAGTTTAATTAGTGTGAGCTACGATAGGCAATATTGTTAATTGTAACTTGGCCACATTTTGATATCAATACTTTTAAAGGCAGGCCTATTTTTTTGCAAGTTGGAATTAAGGTCTTACATACAGTGCTTTGTAGGCTATGCGTGAGTAACGTGGCTTCTTCTTTTTTTTATGTTGAAAACGTTTTTGTTGAGAATAGAATATAGAGCAATCTGGGTTTTAAAAAAATCGATGTAATCACAGTCGTAGAAAATGCTCCACTCTCTTCAAACACGAATTACAGTTACGCGGCGCGGTCGGCAGAGGGCAGTGTGATAGTTGCCACTCTTTCGTCACTGCCTAAACAAAACGCTGATAGGGCCGTAGCTTCAGCGACTCAAGCGAGACAAGTCAGTGTCCAGCAGGAAGTAGAGTACAGCCCCATTTACGAAACATGTCAGGTCGGATCTGCCAGATTTGTGGACGTGGTTAAATGAAACAGTGGGAAGTGACTGGTCATAACATCCGTGATATAAGGGAAAGCCACGTGTACAGGAACTAAAACGGCAACCTCCAATCTCTCGGAGCTAACGTTAGCTAGCTACCAATCAAAGCTAAGGGTGCGTTTGACGCAGACGATGTATCCCGTCCACCGGCACCGCTAGCTTTTTGGTTTCGTCAGATCGCGTTTATCATTTGCTGCGCATTGCGGGTAAGTCATCCACAGTTTGCAAAGTGATTTCTGCTTTTTAGCAACATTTATCTTACTAACTAACGTTAGCTAGTAGGTTGGTGCTACGTTGTGTCTCTTGCTATATATCCAGCTAACGTTAGCTGGCCGAGTGTAGCCGGGCAAGTGCGGAGCTCTTCTTACCAGAATTTATCTGTAATGCTTCGGTGTCTCATGATCCCAAAAGTCAAAAAGGCATGCGGAGGTCGCCAGTAGGCTATGCTGCCGCACAGAGCTGTCTAATAACGTTAGCTAGACAAGTTAACTTTGAGTTAGCTAGGTACGCCAATGTCTATGTGTTGCCTTCACACTTTGGCTAAAGTTTGTTAACTTGGTAGCTAATGTCAAGTTAGATCGCTACTGTCGATTTAATGTGTTCATAACGTTAAGTTACTGTTAATAACTCACTGCGTTTTTGGTCAACGTTACAATGTTGCTAGAGCTTTTCGCCTCGTTTTCTATTTATCGGAACGCGGACTTGAACCAACCAGCTACCTTATAAAAAAAGTTAGAAGGGGAGTTTAATTACAACGGTTCTAAGTGCATATTTTCACGTCTATTTGGTAGTTCCCTCGGTGTTGTCATCAGAGAGTTGTGTGTGACGGCTATGGCGAGGAGGAGAGTTTGGTCCGGGTACGTGGGGCCATTGTACCTGGCCCTGGTGGCCGTGCTCCTCAGAGCGGGCGTCCAGGCCCGCCCGGCTAACATGTCGGCCCTCAAAGACAAAAATCCTAACAGCAAGGAGGAGAACGAGATCCTGCCCCCGGACCACCTGAACGGCGTCAAACTGGAGATGGACGGGCATATCAACAAGGACTTTCACCAAGAGGTCTTCCTGGGCAAGGATATGGAGGAGTTCGAGGAGGACTCTGAGCCCCGGAGGAACCGGCGGAAGCTGATGGAGATTTTCAGAAAGTAAGTTTCAGGTTTCAGCTTCTCGGCTGTAATTTGTTGAGGAGCCCTAGCTCATTTGACGCAGTTCTTCAATAATAGAAGAGCCTGATTTTGCGGATGGTACTGGTTATCTGAAATAATACAGGGCTGCTGGACAAGGGTAGATTACGTTTTGGGCTTTCATGCCAACGTATTCTCTCTTATTGATTAACCCAAGAACCAAAGACATGTATGCCAGGTTAGGTAAACTCCTGCCATTGCCTTTGACCCATGCACTGGCCTCAGAACTGGAGTTGGTCCCTGGGCGCTGCACTGTGGCTGCCCAGTGCTCCTAAGCAGTTAGGATGGGTCAAATGCAGAGGACAAATTACCCCATGGGGTATAACTTAACTTATTTGATATGAAAGTTTTGATACTAATGCACATAATGCTTGCTTTCAATATTTTACGGTGGTCCTTTATACGAGTGAACCATCATTGCTGTATACAGCTGTTTAGAAAATGAAAAGGGAATGATTGGTTTGAACAAAAACAGGATGTAAACTGGCCCTCCAGGACTGCAGTTGTGCACCCCTGGTGTAGAGGTAAACCCATATGCTGTGGCTGTATGCATAAGATTGTAATACTGAAATATGGCCCTTGAAGCCAGTACTACAGCTGATTTTGTTTTGTACATAATTAGTTTATTGTTTAATGTCTCTGATTGGCCAGAGATCCCACTCACCTGGTCCGTCCAGATCTAGACCAGTCACTGTTTAGAGGGGGAAATGAAAACCAGTAGTAATACTAGCCTTGAGGATAAGATTTGAGTATCATTGTAGTACAACATTTGAGTTTGAAGCTAGATGCAGCCGTTTTAATTTCAGTTGTACTCGGAGGCAGGTTAGACAGGGTTAACTCTATTTTCTGGCTTGGTTATGTAAAGGAGCAGGTCATTGTTCAGTAGCAGTAGCTGATGATGCTTATTTGGTATCTGACCTTGAGAGTAAAAGCAAAACAAAAAGAAACTGGTGCTGTTATAATCAAAATGTTTGCCCGGATAACTGCGTCATATTCTGATGGGCAGACCATTGGCTTTTTCAGTGATATTGCATTGTAACCAGGCAAACAAATTGCATTGTAACCCCCTACTCTGACCCTGAAGGCTATTATGTGAATGCTAATAGGGAGAAATGAGGGGTGCTGGCCTGGCTACGGTATACTGTGGAAGGACATGCCTTGAACTTAGGGGAGCTTAGTATCTAAACATTACTTTCAGGCATTTAGCATACACTCTTATCCAGAGAAACGTACACAAGTTATATTTGCACGTACTTTCCATTTACACAATTGGATATTTACTGAGGCAAGTCAGATTAAGTAGCCTAATTTCATCTAGAGTACAACAGCAGTGCCCCACCTGGAAATCAAACCTACAGGCTTTGAGTTACAAGCCCAGTTTCTTAACCATTATGCTATACTGCCTCCTTTCAAAAGATACTATATGGAATTTACAGTAGCAATTCTGATATTCTACACCTTTACTGTGATCCATACTAAAGCCCTATTTGTACGGGATAAGTTTTCAGGACAATGTAATTGTTATCACAGGACGTCTGTAATGTTAATGACCGATTTGGACGGGATAAAGTATCTCCATAATCAGCATCTAGAAATGCAGAGACGGGAGTGTCTACTCCATTTTGTCGTCACAACGAAAATGTTCCCCATACGTTACACATCCTATCTTCACTGCAAACTGATTGCTTTTGGCAGAAAATCGCTTGCCGGGGAGCAATTGAAAAGATGCAGGTGCCCAAAAAGAAATAAAACTACGTGGACACAATGTTGGCATGGCAAACTGTCCACAAAAAGCATGAGGAATCCTGCATTATACCTCTTTATTAACGTTAGCTTGAGAAAAATAGTACAGTTAGGCCATAACTTGTATGTAAGACTATAGCTAGGCTACAATTTTACAATTATTGCCAGCAGTCATACCACTATGCTATCTGCGCCTGCTGAATGGCTGAAGCTAAGCAGGTTGTGGGCTTGGTTAGTACTTGGATGGGAGACCTCTGGGGAAAACCAAGTTGCTGTTGGAAGTGGTGTTGGTGGGCCAGTAGGGGCAGTCTTCCCTCTGGTCAAATAAACCCCAATGCCCCAGTGCAGTGATGGGGACACTGTGCTGTAGGAGATGCCGTCTTTCGGATGAGACGTTAAACCGAGGTCCTGACTCACTGTGGTCATTAAAGATCCCATGACACTTATCGTAAAGTGTAGGGGTTTCCCCGGTGTCCTGGCTAAACTCCCAACCCAGGCTCATTCAATCTGCCACCTAATCATCCCCCAGTTTAATTGGCTAAAAAAAATTATTCTCTCCCTCTCCACCTCAGCTGATGTGTGGTGAGCATACTGGCGCAAAATGGCTGCCGTTGCATCACCCAGGTGGGTGCTACACATTGGTGGTGGTAGAGGCGAGTTTCCCCCTCATCATTGTAAAGCGCTTTGAGTATTGAGAAAGGCGCTATATAAATGCCATGCATTATTACAATAGCTTACCTAAAGCTGCCACAACGTTGCCCCACTGTCACTTACTTTTGAGCCTGTTTTTTTAATTTATTATTATTTATTTATTTTCTCTGTCTTCTTATTTAATGTAACGTTAATGTAGAGGTCGCCAAATAGTTGTGGCTTGCACTTGAACCAAAGGCATCCTCGAGTGCCTCATACGTGAAAAACCAGGATAAAAGACTGGGGAAAACTAATTTCTCACAGGAAATAACAGAATATTAACCAACATGTCAATTCGCACGGGATTGCTTTAACCTGGGGTTAATTTTACAGGGCATTTAACAGTAGGTAAGATGCTGGAATCTTTACAGGCGCGGGAGGTGCGCAGTCCGTAAAAGTTACAGACATGGCGGATTCGGACGGGATTAAAATAACGGAGATCCTCCGGTAATAATTACATTACCCCACCTCCCCCACTAAAAAAAAATCCTGTCCAAATAGGGCTTAAGTTGATGTGTCTTATCCCCATGGTGACGGACACAAATGGCACTCTAGAATTTGTTTTGTTCCAACATACATGCAGACAGACAAATAATCTGTGTTACCCCAGTAGTATAGGAAGACTGGCCAGTGTTGCCAGTTGCTATTTCACAAACTGATTAATGCTGGCCTGTTCATTCAGTTTTTCAGAGAGATGCAATGGTGTTCTTATATTGACCACTGTGGCTACAAGGTACTGAAAAGAGATAGTGGATATAGACTCTTGGCTTTCAATTATGGAATAGCCCTAAAGTGTAGTGCCAGATGTTTAAAATGCATTTCCTGGTCTACACAGAATATTTCACATACCAAGCCTGAGGGTTACAAAGGTACAGTATGAAAAATCATTCCAGAGACCATATACAGTGCATCCGGAAAGTATTCACAGCGCTTCACTTTTTCCACATTTTGTTCTGTTACAGCCTTATTCCAAAATTGATTAAATTCATTTTTTCCCTCAAAATTCTACACACAACACCCCATAATGACAATGTGAAAAAAGTTTTTTTGAGATTTTTGCAAATTTATTAAAAATAAAAAACTAAAATTTCTCATTTACATAAGTATTCATACCCTTTGCTTTAACGTATTTTTAAAGTATCATATTTCATATTTGGTCGCATATCCTTTACATGCTGTTACTTCCTGAAGTCTGTGACCATCAACATCAAAAAAAACTGTCGATATCTTATTTTCAGGTACTGTTACAAGCGATACTATAACCTCTCTGCATTTGAATGGATCTCTATGGAAATTGGGGGGTGAGACTAGATTCAGCTGTAAATTACACTGGTACAGTATGGAACACATGGCTGGCTAAATGGCTGTAAGTTATCAAGGGTCTGAGCTATCAAACGAGCCCCAAACCATCACTCTGTTGCCAGATATGGAGTAGATGTGGATGGATCACTGCAAGGGTTATTTCTCCGGACTCATTTTCCTATAGAACTCTATGGGGAAAAAAGTCAGGAGAAACAACCCTTAAAGTACCAGTGTAATTTACAGCTGAATCTAGTCTCACCCTCCAATTTCCATAGAGATCCATTCAAATGCAGAGAGGTTATAGTATCGCTTGTAACAGTACCTGAAAATAAGATATCGACAGTTTTTTTGATGTTGATGGTCACAGACTTCAGGAAGTAACAGCATGTAAAGGATATGCCACCAAATATGAAATATGATACTTTAAAAATACGTTAAAGCAAAGGGTATGAATACTTATGTAAATGAGAAATTTTAGTTTTTTATTTTTAATAAATTTGCAAAAATCTCAAAAACTTTTTTCACATTGTCATTATGGGGTGTTGTGTGTAGAATTTTGAGGGAAAAAATGAATTTAATCAATTTTGGAATAAGGCTGTAACAGAACAAAATGTGGAAAAAGTGAAGCGCTGTGAATACTTTCCGGATGCACTGTATAACCAGCCTGCAGATGATTAGAAATTATACAGAACAGGTTCTCAAGGCAGAAGGTATGTTTGAGGACAGGACTGCAAATTTTCTGGTGAGACCACAGGACTTGTGGCTTTTCTGTGCCTGGATTTTACTTTTTGTATTTTATTTTGTGAACTATTTTTGAGTTTAGAATCATATTAGACAGTAAAATTCACAAGAATTACCACAAACTAAAAAGACAACAAAAACCAGGAAAGATAACAACTGCCAGTATATAGGCCTATACTTTATTGGGAAAATGTTTTTCCATAAACACTTGTCCTGTGTGGACTGTCATTTTCAGTACGACATGTGGCCCCCCCCCCCCCCCCCCCAAAAAAAAGAATGCAGAAATTTATATATCCTGGACAGATGGTCATGTGGTGATATGTTTCCTGTTTGTCTCTAGGGTGGACTTTAACCGTGACAGAAGCGTGAGCGCCAAAGAGATGCAGCGCTGGATCATGGAGAAGACCGAGGAGCACTTCCAGGAGGCCGTTAAAGAGAACAAACTCAGCTTCCGGGCCGTGGACCCAGACGGAGATGGTGAGGGATGACGCAACGTCTGTTAAAAAAAAAAATTATTATTTAAAAAAAAAATAACACCGAAAACATCAATCTCTTGCACTTTTACACTTGGGATAAGTTTTTGGCTTAAATCTGCTTACAATTCTTATTGGTTAACTGTTAAAACAATAATGTTTCATTATTAAACATGGTTTATGATGACTGAAGACCAAAAACTATTGCTGGGCATTCAAAATTGTGGAGAAAATTGCAGGGGGTGGGGTGTGTTTTACAAACGCATGATTAGAGTAGTTTTGAAATCAGTTTTGAAGTCAGTTCACAGCGTTTTGATTAATATTACAGGGCTGCCTTCTATGGAAGATTTTTGGGACTTAATTAAATGCAATCGCGTTAGCGACACATCGTGAAGTGTAATACATATCTGCGTTTGCTTTTACATAAGGATGTGCATTTATCGTGCCATAATTAAAAACAAAACTCATATTGCATTGCATGTCATTGTGTGTTCTCTAAAAACACTCATACTGAAATACTATCCGGGGTGTATTACCTTTCAACGGCAGCTGCGCGATTTTCCTGCCAAAATTGAAATGTAAACGAGCCCATTGCATTTAGCTTAGTCAGCATAGCGTGGCGCACGGAACGTGAAACAATTCAAAGCAATTCTCGTGATTGTATTTATTGACCTGCAGAGCGGTCTCATTTCATTTCAACACATCCCAGATAGGGATGGGAATCGTTCGATTTTATTGATACTGATGCCATTATCGATTCTGCTTATCGATCCGATTCTTTATCGATTCCTTAAATATAATTTGCTCCCAGGCTATTAAAAGATCAACTATTACTATTACTATCGGGTGGTCATCTAAAATGGATTCAATGACATAATATTTATAAAGTATAAAGCATTCGTTTTTCATTCATATTTCTTAGTCATATCATGGAAAATATTTATCTGCTATATTTATGCCTGCACAAGTGGCAGAGCATCCAATAAAACAGTCAGAATTGTATAATTCTGTAAACTGAATGGCATTGTAAATGTAATTTGTCTTTATCAATACGAGTGCTTAAATATATCAGACATCAAAGAAAATAAGAGACGCGATGAAAACGCGACGCGAGAAGAGGATAAATTATCAGTTTAACGAATATGTCAAAAAGATGGCTAAAATATTGTTGTTTAACCGCTGCTCTGTGATTGGGATATTTAGGAGTTTCATTCTCTAACGAAGATCGCAAACTTTACTTATGAGTTAGTTACACTCTTACCCCTAGTCTAGACCGCAGCCGCCACGTCAGCGTCGCGCTCGCGTAACGACAGCGTTAACGCGTTCCTGAAGCGACTGTCTATACAGCTTCCGTATTGCCCGCGCATTTCCTTGCGTTCAGGTTGCTGCTTTCAGCAAACTTGGTGCAAAAGAGGTGTGTTTTGATCGCTAGATGATGAACCACAATAAACAATGTTTCTTCCAGATAATCATATAAGCTCTGATAAAGATAATAATAACTTTATTTGTATACCACTTTTCAAAACTGATTACACAATACTGAATCAATAAATAAATGCAAACTCGCTATACGAGGAAATGGACTTGGATATCCCATCATTCATTGCGCGAACCGATGACATACGACCGGTGATCAGTTTGAAGCTATTGGTTTTTATAGAGAAACCACAGTCCAAACGTCAGAAGCACACATTGCATCTCAAACAGGCTACACAGAGCTCTGAAGCAAATGTGCACTAACTGATATGCGACCTAAACTTGGCTCTCCTGTAGCTACACGAATGTGTAGGCTACATTCCATTGCAATCAGGCCTATATAAAGTGGTAGTCGCCAGTGTTAATGCTATACTGTATTTGTAAAAATAAATGCTAAAAAATAAAAATTATTTAACACATTGTTTTACTGTTCACATGTGACTTTCATATGATGACGTAAAAGCCTACTTTATTTAATCTTGTTTTGGCGCGTCATTCCTACTGCACTCCAGGAGATGGCACCGATTCACCAAAAAGCTGATAGTAGCAGCCGTCTGCGTTACAAAGCTAGCTAGGTAGGCTACTTGTATATTGCTCTTACAACAACATAATATTAAGGGCTTTAGCTAATCATCGCAATCCAGTCCTTTTGTGCTTTTGACATACAATCTATATTGAAATATTAACTACATGTGTTCTAAGTTTTCCATTACATTACATTACATTTATTTAGCAGACGCTTTTATCCAAAGCGACGTACAGTAAGTGCGTACAGAGACATCATCATCATTACAGAACAGACAAGGCAAAGCACATCCTTTGCATAATGTAGCAGCTATCCCTAGCAATGAACGTTGACTGTGGTTCACAGTAAGTTGTGGGCAAATCAGCAACACCACACTTTCATTCCAAATACTATTATAAACTATACTATTTTAAACCATTCCAAATACTATTATAAACTATGCTATTATAAACCATTCCAAATACTATTATAAACTATACTATTATAAATCATTCCAAATACCATTATAAACTATGCTATTGTAAACCATTCCAAATACTATTATAAACTATAATAAACAGACAGGAAAACACAGGGAACAGGGAACTGATATTCCTAGGTGAGGATATCAGTCAAGGTGGAGTCTGAAGAGGTGTGTCTTCAGGCCTCGACGGAATGCAGGCAGGGTTGGAGTAGAACGTAGGGGAATGGGAAGTTCATTCCACCACTGAGGTGTTAATGTGGAAAAACTCCGCAGTCGGGACAAGCGAGAGCCTTTGACACGGAGGGGGGGAAGTGCCAGTCGCCCTGCTGTAGAAGAGCGAAGTGGTCGAGCAGGAACATAGTTCTGGATTAAGTCCTGCAGGTAGGCGGGGCCTGTCCTATTTGCTGCAGTGTAGGCCAGGGTCAGAACTTTGAACCTGATCCTGGCTGCAACTGGCAGCCAGTGGAGAGACCTCAGCAGGGGGGTTACGTGGGAAAATTTCGGGAGGTTGAACACAAGCCGGGCAGCTGCATTCTGGATGAGTTGAAGAGGCAGAATGGCGCAGGCCGGTAGGCTTGCGAGCAGGGAGTTGCAGTAGTCCAGGCGTGAGGTGACCATGGTCTGGACAAGAAGCTTGGTGGAGTAGGTGGTCAGGTACGGTCGAATCCTCCTGATGTTGTACAGGAGGAACCTGCAGGACCGTGCCGTCGCCCTGATGTGCTCTTTGAAGTCCAGCCGGTCGTCCAGGACCACCCCCAGGTTCCTTGCAGAGCGGGAGGCAGCCACCACGGTCCCATCAACGGTGATGGAGAGGTCATGTAGTGGGGAGGTCTTGTACGGCATGAAGAGGAGCTCTGTCTTGTCAAGGTTGAGCTTCAGGTGATGGGTAGCCATCCACTCAGAGATGTCAGTCAGACAAGCAGATATCCTCTCCTTAACCTGTGGGGTAGAGGGAGGGAAAGAGAGGAAGAGTTGAGTATCGTCAGCATAGCTTTTTCCACTGGGAAATGGATAAAGTAGGCTACATCCCAGCTAAAAGAGATACACTGACGATGAGTGTAACATTAATAAAAAATGTTTGGTTTCATCTTACGGTTTTCTGTCTTGCAGCTTTGAGCACTTTCCCCCATTATGCTTCATTGATAAAGCCTTAAATTCTGTTAATTTCACTAGGCTATATGCTTTTTGTGATGAATTGCCTGCTAATTTCAGCAACCTTTCCGCCTTCATTTAGCTTTTAGGTAGCCTATTAAAACATGGCTATTGTCAGCAGTTGAACAATGAGTTGTGAATTCATTTGGTCATGAAAAGTATGGATCCATATCCCTGGGCCATCGCTAAAAAACTTGTGCACCCCTGCTGCTTATTTATAGAAACATGTTTAAAATTCGGTAAAGATCCAGCTATTGTAAGACATATTTCTCACCTCATTTTCATTCGTAGAAAGATTGCAGTCTCATTTATTGATTAAATGAGATAACTAAAAATGTAGCCTAGCCTAGTTGTAAGCTATGTCCCTATGGTGCCGTCTCATCTGCCATCACAAAATGGGATATCCAAGTCCGTTCTCGTCAATGTTGCCAGAAACCTGAATTAATTCCCCTCCCCTAAAGAATTCTGAAAACCCCCAATTTTCAATTGACTCCCATACAATTTTCTCACAATTCATCCCCCATTCCTCCTTTTAAAATCCACCATTGACTCCTTTTAAATGACACCATTTTTCTTTAAATACCCTACATTTAGGGGTTAATCCCCCAGTCTGGCAACTCTGTGTTAGAGGAAGGTGCATCCGATGCTCCCTCACGTTCTTGGAACAGAACTTGGCCGTTAAATATTACATCACACAAGTTCATAAGTCCGCAAGTACAGACATTGAGAAACCCTATTTTCCAACCGTACTGTGGAAGTGTCGTAAGATGTCCCATCAGTGTTGCCATGTCCGCGGTTTTACAGCTAAATTGGGGTACTTCCAAAGTGCAGTCGCAGGTAAAAATGAAATGTTGCAAAGCATATACTTATTTTAAAAAGTAAAAATATGATGATTTTTATTTGAAATAGATTTGTTTTGGTTAAAAATATATTTTGGGATAGTTTTGAGTCGCCATTTGGCTGGAAAGTCTAGCAAGATCTGGCAACCTTGTGCCCTACCCTTGTGCGGCCATGTCTCGTGTTGTTTTTGTTGTATTTGAAGGAAAACGTCAGCAAACCTGCGCCTCATTTTTTTTAAAGCGAAGCTTTACGTCATATTTATGCAACCAAAATGTTTGTGTACTTCTCGAAAGGTGTACTCCCGAATATACTCAGCAAAACCCCGGAAGTAAGTATATCATAAGAGGGTTTAAAGTATACTATATTTAGAGAATATTTCACCTACTTAATAGTGAACTAGTGAACTAAGCCTATCTAATAGTATGGAAGGGTGCTGATTCGGACACAGCCAAGGTCTACATTTTTTTTCAGGAAGCCTTATTTGACAGAATGAATCACATCCTGCAGCTGAACCTGTGCTTCCTGTGCTTCCCAGGTCACGTGACTTGGGATGAGTATCGAGTGAAGTTCTTGGCCAGCAAGGGCTTTGACGAGAAGCAGATGGCTGAAAAGATAAAGAACAATGAAGAGCTGAAGCTGGATGAGGAGAGTAAGTCCCTCGCGAATCGAACGTCATGCATCCTTGATCTTTCAAAGTGTATTTTCAATTGGAGACTATTGTGTATTGGTATCAGAAGTATTGGCTTTTTTCTGTTTATAAAGTCATTATCACAGTATTTTAGACCTAATTGAGGGGTTGGAGTCTTGATTGGAGTCTTGACCTGAACATCCACTAAGGGGAGGTGTAATATGTCACATTTTATTGGGTGGGATTCTGTACTTTTACACTGTGATGCATTAGAAATTACAGAAATTGTTCTTAAGGTTTGGTCTAATGTATTAAATAATTAATTTGTCTGGAGTACCCCTTTAAAGTGTAGATGAGGTCTGTGGTGTTAACAGCCCATGAGGTTCTACTGAACCACCGTGTCAGTTTTCCCCGCATTGGCTGTGGCCCACAACTGTAGGGATGAGTGCACTGTTTTGATACTCCAATGCAACTTCAGAGTTTTAATGTGTGGATGTTTGAACCTGCAGCCCAGGAGGTTCTGGAGAGCCTGAAAGACCGCTGGTTCCAGGCAGACAACCCCCCGGCGGACCAGCTGCTGAATGAGCAGGAGTTCCTGTCCTTCCTACACCCGGAGCACAGCCGCGGCATGCTCAAGTACATGGTCAAGGAGATCATCCGCGACCTAGGTATGGCGACCGCTCGTCTCCGCGCACTATCCTGGCCTCTCCAATGCCATTGAGAGAAATTAATCTACAGTTGACTACATTCTAACGCCAATGGCCAGTACCGAACAGGAAGTGCAGCAGATTTTATTTACTAAAGGCTGGACCTGTATCACTGGGTCTGAGTCTATGGACTTTGTCGTGGATTTTTCCCTTTCAACCCACAAGTCTGTCCAAACTAAACCATGTAATAGAATAAGAAAAAGAATTTCAGTTTATTTGGAGATAAACTCAGAATGAGAGAGAGTCTTACCAGAATCTCTCTAACTTGAAAACAGAATACAGAGGACATTTATACACAATCTATTATTGCTTTACTGATTTGCCACAAGGGGCGGTTTCTAAACATACAGAGACAAGGGTATCCATTTCTTGGTGTTTAGTCTTTCGATAACCTCTAACCTTCAAACCAAGTAATGAAAACATCCATCTCACAGACTGCCTGTCTCTGCAGATTGTGAAGGAGAGGCACAGAGGGAGTGTAAAAACACAGCAGGCCTGCTTAAAGCCTACTCAGTGTTCACAGAGAATACATTGTTTAATTACTTAACTCAATATAATTGATCTACTAATAATCAAAACTATAATAAATGCTTAATGATAATCATGTGATTGTCTCTATGTTAATACACACACATTGTAAAACAGAAAATTCCTTCACAACTTTAGTCCTTGAATTCCCTGCCCTGGTTCCGGAGAGGCACAGGATGTGCTTTTTTTACATTGTTGGCCTCACAGATTGGGCTCATAACCTTATGGCACTATGAGCCTGACAGCAATGTGAGATGAATCCAACCAGCTTCAGTGTAAAGGCGGTTATACACTGCAATTTTTTTCCCATGATTTTTCAGTCCCAGACAAAATTTGCGAATCATAGAAGAATTATTTTGTTGTGGCCGAAATCGTCCGTCTTAGATCCCTCAGTGTGACACTCTCGGACGGCCACTTCCATGAATCGTAGCCTCCGACGGAAGGCCTAATTCTTGCAACGTGACCGCTGCTACGACCACAGACTGAATTAACCAATAAAAGCACAGCAGTGCATGATGTAAGAGACTGCAGCTAATTGTAGGCAGGGGTGTCAGAGTGGGGGGGAATAGTGGAACTGACTACCCAGGGACCCAAGGCAGGGAGGGGCCCTCAGAAGGCCTGGACTAAAGAGTTTGCATTTGGAAGGGGGCCCACAGAGACTGCACGGGGCCCAGAATTTCGTGCTATGCACCTGATTGTAGGCAACCAATCTCTCAAACAGTAGCTTTCCTTTCTTGATGTTGTGTAGAAAGCCTACTCAACCCTTAATGGATCAATTATTATTATTATTAGACTGTGATGCCGTAGAGATGCATCACATGGCAAATTATCCACTGGTGTCTACTAGCGAAACCTTTTGTTTGGTGAGTGTGGAGAGGAAATGCTACACATAAGTGGGACTTAGCGATTCTCTCTTTCCCATGGAATCCATGCTAAAAATATACTTCTGGATAGATTTGTAGGTACACATTTCTAAATAAATAAATAATGAATTGCATAACATGATGTGCTGCTCTGTGGGTGTGCATCCAGACCAGGATGGGGACCAGAAGCTGACCCTGTCCGAATTCATCTCCCTGCCCATGGGGACGGTGGAGAATCAACAGGCCCAGGACATTGATGACGACTGGGTGCGCGAACGTAAGAAGGAGTTCCAGGAGGTCATCGATGCCAACCATGACAATGTCATCACCATGGAGGAGCTGGAGGTGGGTGGCCGTGCACGTTTTTACGCATAACTAGAAGTGACAGTGATACCATTGCGCACACTTTGTGAGCTGTTCTTTTTTTAGGCCAGGGACTGTATTCTCCTATGTTCGGAATTAATAACATGAACAGGCTCGATGTGCTCATGGCTTGTGATTGAAATGCCTGTTCCTAAGCCTGGATCAGCCACTTAAATCCAGGAATGCAATCAGAAGTTCTGTCGCTTAGTGTTTAAGAATACAGTAATTATTGTTTAATGTGTGATGTTAAGACTGTAAAAATACGTCGCTATGGAGAGAGAGAAAGAGTTTAAGAATAACTGTGTTGTATAATCTAGGCCAGGGGTTCTCAATCCTGGTCCTGGGGGACCCCTGTGTATGCTGGTTTTCGTTGCAACCGCAGTTGCAATCCCAGAATTTTAACAAGCTGTTAATTTTTCTTAATTAGGTGCTTTTCATGTTTGGAGGAATTATTCGCCCACTTAAGACACATTATGTCAGAAATAGCTATGCATGCCATGTAGAACAAACTCCCCATGTTCACATTGTGCTTATTGTGCTATATTGCAACAATTACATAAGAAAAGGTTACAAAATAATGTATTTTCACTCAAATGAAAGAGTGAAGTGAATCAATAGGCTCCTAATTAGGTTGTTGAACACATGTGTTTAACTCAATTTTTTCTTTAAGCTTAAGACAATGCAGGTTTGGCTCGTTATCATTTGCTTTGTGTTTGAATTCTTCATTATCTACGAAATGGTTAATTTTAGTGGCCATGTGTCCACACTTTCACCAATTAGGAGCCTATTGATTCAAATCAGTCTTTAAATGGATCTGTTAAATAATTTTCTTATCTTTTTTAAATAATATAGCACAATGTGAACATGGGGTGTTTATTCTACATGGCATCCATAGCTATTTCTGATATAATGTGGCTTAAGAGGGTGAATAATTCCTCCAAACATGACAAGCACCTAATTAAGAAAAATTAACAGCTTGTTAAAATTCTGGGATTGCAACTGCGGTTGCAACGAAAGCCAGCATACACAGGGGTCCCCCAGGACCAGGATTGAGAACCCCTGATCTAGGCTATGAGTGTGTGATGAAGAATGAAGAGAAAACGTGCAGTGAAAACCGCTGGATGTGCGTGCGTGCATGCGTTGGAAATGGCCTACTATATCATGAGCTTAGGCTAGTCTAATGTTCACTGGTTAGCTTAAGAGACGACGTAGAACTCTCCTTTCCCCCATTGGTTCTTATGGTAATAAAATGGTCATTATCTGCCCCCAGAGGACATAATACTACACCATGGATAGCAACCCCTCTAATTTACATTCATTCTTATGAGGGGAAATCTCACCCTGTACGTCGTTTCATAAGTCATCCTCATTTTTTGGAACGTAACTGCGATGTAGAGTGAGGAGCCCCGGTACTAGCAAACTGTATGAAATGCTCCCAAACAAGTTTAATGGTGCAAACGGCATCATTTCGACCTGCGCCTGCAATGCAAAAAAAGCCTTTTGGTTAATTTGGGTACAGTGAATTAGTTTAAAAGTTCGTTCAGAAACATTGGGCCTCATTCACTAACCATTCTACGAACATGACTTTCTTTAAAACGTTTTTATGAACATTCTGGCATTCACCAATGTTTTCTTACTTGGCATTTTTTCTTGGGTAGAACAGAAGCTCAGAACGCAAACATCAGTTAATGCCAAAATGTTTGTAAAACCGTTTTAAAGAAGCGTTTACAAATTTGTTCGTAGAGTGATTGGTGAATGAGGCCTATTGTTTGCACTTCTAAACCCGGCTAGGAGCAAACACTGCAGGGGTCATCAGGAATGAAATTGGTACCAAACTGGACAACATTCACTCCTCCTCTTGTCCCTCTTCTTTATCCTCCACGGTTGACTCTTGATTGGCTTGCAGGAGTACATGGACCCGATGAACGAGTACAACGCCCTGAACGAGGCCAAGCAGATGATCGCTGTGGCCGACGAGAACCAGAACCACAGCCTGGAGCTGGAGGAGATCCTGAAGTACAGCGAGTACTTCACAGGCAGCAAGCTGATGGACTACGCCCGCAACGTGCACGAGGAGTTCTAAACGGGCCCGCCCGCGCACAGAACCGCCAAATCGGGACATCCCTTTCATCTGTTCAACATCGTTACCCCCTCTTCCCTTTTGTCTAGACCAGCGACATCAGTGATTTGATTTTTTTTTTTTGGGGGGGGGGGGGGGGGGGGCACACAGAAATCACATTTTTGGGCCACTTTTCACCAAAAATGTCCAATGTGGTTTACCTGCAAGACTTCTCTGTGTGGTGTTTTCTTTGAATCCGATTGTATTTTAAAACCGGCACAACCTTCAGAATTTATTTTGTATAGTGTAGCGTGCGTGCGTGCGTGCGTGTGTGTGTATGTACAGTATAAATCTAAATATATATATATATATATATATATATACGTATATATATGTATAAGTTCAGACGTGATTATAATTGCCATGAGTGAGAGCCTGAATGGTGTTTCCGTATGAAGTGGAAAACCTACAAGCACATACATATTAGCAGCAGCAGTACAGGCAGAGAGGCCATTTCCATACAAGTATTTGTACCATTTGGACCAGCATGATTTAACTGACGTTCTATCATTCATAGACCCCACTCAAATTCCATATCATTTAAGTTGAGACGTGTGCTGGCAAGTGCATTTTGGTCTCTTATTTTAAATGCCATTAATGGTTCTGCCATCTGTATAGCTTGCGTTTAGTGGGTTGGACAGGGACGTCTCCTTCACACTATCGCCAAGTAACTTTTTGGGGTTGTTGAATTGAAGCAGACGCGGGATAGTTTAGGAGGAATTCAAACGCGTGGCACACAGTTGCTTTTCAGGGATACAGTCCTGTCATTAGCTCCGTAAAGCACTCACGGTTCCCATTTAAAATCATAAGCGTTTGCATTTCTGTCTTTAAAGCCATAAAGTGCTCACGGTTTTGTCTAACGTGGTCGGCGCTCAGTCCTTCGACGTTCAGTCCTGTCTTTAATGCCGCAAGTGCTTTGTTGTGATGTCTCGTTGCTGCCCTTGTCAGTCTGTCCATATCTCAGTTTCATTACAGAATTTGAGAAGGTTGCTTATTTATTCTTGAGTGCTCGTGAGTCACAGGATCATAATAACATAATAACAGATACGCCAGACTGCCCTCCCAGAATTAACTTCTAAAATTAACTTCTGTTCAGAAGTCGGAGTTGCTGCATTTCCAAGATTGTTTTGAAGGGGGAATTAAATTGTATATGTAAATAGAGATTTGGAATGAAAGTGTATGTATTCTGCCCACAGTCACAGATTAGAAGAGCCGTGTTCTAATGACTAATATCAGAATTAAGTAATGAATTCCATTTGTTTTATTACAAGCAAGTTGCATTTTTAGTGCAAATTGATGCAGCACACCGTGCTTGCTAAAAGACTGGTAACATGTACAGTACGTTTGTTTTGTTGTTACTATTGTTGCATCAGTGATTTTGCCATTTTGTTAAAATTTTCAGACTTCGTTTGGAATTTTGGTGCAGTGGCAAACATCCTTCCAAGTCGCTTATCTGTATATTTTTGATTTCTTTGGCGCCATTCAAGGCTGGCTTAGTTTATGTACTAGGAGCTGGACGGTTGGTTTCAGTCTATCGTTTTTTGTTTTAATCTCATTAAGACTTATCCTGTGGAATTACATTTATGAGACAATCCCAATGCATATCCTTCAAACACACTTAATGATGATTCAGCTTTCCAATACACTGTATTGAAAATTTACCAAGAACAATAAAAATATTTCTTACAGTACCAACTTGTGTAATTTCATGTTTACTAGAGGTAAATCCTTTTCATAATAACATGCATGTTATTTTCAGTGACGTTTAAACTTCTTGTTAATTTAGCCAATTATATTCATTTTTTTAAACATGAACATTGTGTAATTGTATGAACATATTTTTTCAACGACTTACTGAGTTGATATGAAGTGCAGTCCAGTTAGGATTGTTTTTTCATGTCATGATAATATAAATGTAATCATATGAACATTGTAGTACTAATAGTTATATTTGGTCAGCAATCTCAAAATGCTTTACAGCGTAAGAGATGTACGCAAGATATGAGGGAGACAGACTGGGCCCAAGAAAAGTTAAATAAGGGAAAAAAAAAAAAAAAATCAAATTACTAAGTTTCCCCTCCTGCCCTATAGAGGGCACCAATGGACCTAGCTTGTGTTAGAATTGCACAAGGTAATGAACATGGGCCGTGACCGAATATGATCCATTCAAGCCTTTGAGGGCGCATATTTGAGTCAAATTCGTCAAAAAGCTTTTGAGTGGGCGACCTTTTCTCACAAATGGGGTACTTAAAATCCCAGGATGAAACCGTTTATTCCATTCCTAAAATAAATGTTCAGATTTTCCTCATAAAATCACAATGCATCTACCAATATCTTCTATGTGCAAAGTCTCATATTTGTGCAAGAATTGTTGAGGGGGGAGATTGAGTAAAGTATTTAATAACCCCTTCTCTAGCACTACCTTTCCTGAACACAAGCCTGGGAGGGTTCATTTGAGAAGGATTTCATTGTGGAAGTAGGCCTACCCTATTTTAGGCAGGCTTGTTCAAAAAACACAAGAACAGCAAACGGCACCATGTAGCACTTGCCACGTCAGTGCTGGGACAGTAACGTTCTAAATCAACTGCATGATAATGCTATGAACATTTTCTGAACCGCCAGCATGTAAAAGTGGTATTAGACATTGTAATGATGTGTGCAAAGCAGGATATTCTACATCAAGGACACAGGGAAACTTGCCTGTTCATTGGAGGTTAAGTAATTGTATTCTTTGCTATACACGATCGCTATTAGACATTTTGTGTTCCTACATGACTGTGTGCTTTGTCCGTTGAGCGTCTCGCAACTTTGTCTGGTCATGTTAGTAGCCAGATAACGTGTTCTGGTTTATATTAGCCTATAGATCTTGTAATATAGAAAGGATAGAGAAGTGATTTTAGTGTTTGATTACCCACTTTTGCTTGGGCCCACCAGAAAATTAATTCCTGGCTATGCCACTGTGTTCAACATGAACTAAATATATTTTGCAACTGCAAAATCAAGTCCTATTCGGCGACTTGATTAAATAGTTTCAAATTGTCTGATAGCCTATCATTTATTCAATCATGGTTCACTTTGCCAAGGCGCATGCCGCGCATATCCCAATGCGTCTGTAGGCTTTCCACGCTGGAAGTTTCCAATTTTATATTATGTGTTTACTATGGCTGTTTCTATGTATTATCTAACCTATTAAATGCAGTTATGTTGCTGTCATTTCATTGTAGAAATGTAGGTCCGTTAGTTGTCTGTTCCTATGCCATATTATGAGGGCTCAATCGCAGAACTTTTGGGCGGTAAAGTGTATCGCGTTACTTTGTAAAGTATTGTGTATTGTATCTTCGTTACTATTTCTAACAGTAATGAGTAACGAGTATTACAATACTTTTTTATGAGTAACATGCCCAACACTGCTGAGGAGACAATAAAGACACACACACACACAACCATAAATCTCCAACTCTTTAAGGTGAAGTTCATCTAGATACAGTATGTACATTAACTGTAATTAAGTCCTGTAAATACAGAGATTGTGTATAGCCATCAACATAAAAATTTATTTTTTTCAATAAAAAAAGTGTTTATCTAACATGTATATATACACTACTCACAAAAAGTTAGGGATATTTGGCTTTCGGGTGAAATTTATGGAAAATGTAAGTTCACGCTACAGTGATATTATACGTATCATGAAAGTAGGGCATTTAAGTAGAAGCATGCAATGGTGATTTCCTCATCTCAAACAATTTATTGAAACAAAAGCCAACAACAGTGGTGGGTATACCACAACAAAAATGTCAATGTCTCAATAACTTGTCATGTGCCCTTGAGCATCAATTACAGCTTGACAACGACGTCTCATGCTGTTCACAAGTCGACTTATTGTCTGCTGAGGCATGGCATCCCACTCTTCTTGAAGGGCGGCCCTCAGGTCATTGAGGTTCTGGGGTACAGAGTTACGAGCCTCTACACGGTGAGTCAGCTGATCCCATAGGTTTTCTATGGGATTCAGGTCTGGAGAAAGTGCAGGCCACTCCATTTGAGGTACCCCAGTCTCCAGCAGCCTTTCCCTAATGATGCGACCTCGATGAGCTGGAGCATTGTCGTCCATGAAGATGAAATTAGGCCTGTGTTGTTCATGCAGGGGCACAATGACTGGATTAATGATGTTATTCAGGTAGTATGGGCTTGTCACTGTACCATTCACAAAGTGTAGGGCAGTTCTGTATTGACTAGACACACCTGCCCACACTGTAACACCGCCACCACCAAAGGGTCGTCTGGTGACAACAGTGGCTGATGCATAGCGCTCTCCTTAACGTCTCCAACATCGTTGACTTTCATCAGAGAACAGCACTGAGGCCCACTGGTCCCTCGTCCAGCGTAAATGCTCCCTGGCCCATGCAAGACGATGACGCCTGTGCCTGGTGGTGTGGTCAGGTACCCTTGCAGGTCGTCTAGCACGCAGACCACGCTGATGTAAACGGTTTCGAATGGTCTGACGTGACACTTGGGTGCCTCTCACCTCCCTTAAATGTGCCTGGAGTTGAGTGGCATTCATAATCCGGTTCCGCAGGGCACTGTTCACAATGAAGCGGCCATCAGTGTGGGATGTGGCCAAAGGACGTCCACTTCTATGCCTTTCTGTGACTCTTCCAGTCTCTCTGTATCTCTGTTGCAACCTGCTGATGACACTCTAAGCTCAGTGGCCACTTCCCTCTGAGAACATCCTGTTTGAAGCCTCGCAATGGCGAGGTACTGTTGATCAATTGTTAGGTGTTGTCTTGGTCTCATGATGTCAAAATGTGAACAGCATGATGAAGAGGACTGTTTAAATACCAATTCTAATTGAACCAGGAAATTTATTGGTCGATTCATGGATCAAACACCTGTTGTGAATTTTGCCGTTCAGCTCCTTGTTAGAGAACAGCAAGTTGTGCAAAAAGTACTGAAACATTGAATAGTTGGACATGTGCATTCAAAAGTTTAGAGAAGGTCAAATTAATTTCACCTGTAAAGGTTATAGTGCATTTTAGGTTCATCCTGAAATTTCACCCGAAAGCCGAATATCCCTAACTTTTTGTGAGTAGTGTATATATATATATGCATTAAAGTCACCAGGCCTTGTGAATATAACATACCATGTCAGAATAAAAAATAAAAAATTTTAAGGTTAGCTATACTCTTTGGAACTGGCTGAACGTTATAAACAGTGTAGCCTCCCACATATCATATGCATGACATTCATTTTGAATTATACTTATATTTCAGTTTGTTGGACATGATCCCAAAGAAAAGAAAAATAAAGGGAGAAAAATAAACGACTTGAATGGGAGGAATCTCTCCCTGTTTGTCCTATACTGCGGACTAAGCCAAGGTCTGTGGCTGACATTTTGGAATGATTTCACTGTCAAATAATATTTTTAATACCAGATAAAGTCTCAGAGCATATATTATTTTCAAAACATTTTTATTATATTCAGATGTGAAAATATTGTCTCCAGGTTATCGTGCAGCGTTAGTTCTGGGTGATGGTTCTACACATACTTCATCCTACATACTTCAGAGTATTCTTGAGGTCCCCGGTGTTAAGGTTCCCGCAGGGGGGACTGGACCCAAATGCAAGACTCAGACGGCTCAGGGGGAAACTCCAGCAGGGAGTACATTTATTGAGAGACATAGGCAGGGGCAAGACGAAACCAGACAGGAGGGGACTGTGACGAGAAGGGGACTAAGACTAGGAGGGGTCAGTGACTAGGAGGGGTCAGGACCTAAGGAGGGGTCAGGAACTGGGAAGGGTCAGGAACCAGGCTAGGCGTGGACGGCACTCGGGCCGTGGGGTCAGAAAACATGGCAGCCCTCTGGCCGTGGGGTCAGGAAACATGGCGGCCCTCTGGCCGTGGGGTCAGGAAACATGGCGGCCCTCTGGCCGTGGGGTCAGGAAACATGGCGGCCCTCTGGCCGTGGGGTCAGGAAACATGGCGGCCCTCTGGCCGTGGGGTCAGGAAACATGGCGGCCCTCTGGCCGTGGGGTCAGGAAACATGGCGGCCCTCTGGCCGTGGGGTCAGGAAACATGGCGGCCCTCTGGCCGTGGGGTCAGGAAACATGGCGGCCCTCTGGCCGTCGGGTCAGGAATGGGTGTGGGGTTCCCGCGGCACTCTGGCCGTGGGGGTCAGGAACGAGGACATCAAAAGCGTCTGCCAAATGATTGTAATGTAATGTAATGTGAAGGAAGGCGGCGGACGTAACAGTACCCCCCCCCCCCCCCCCCCCCCCCTAAGGGATGCCTCCAGGTGTACCACCAGGCCGGAACTTGTGCGGGTGCTTGAGGTGGAAGTCCCGGATGAGGGGTCCAAGTTTAGGAAAAAATCTTTATTTCCCAAGTTACCCCTATGAGGGCCCCTTGGGAAAGAAAAGTTTGCACTGGCCATTCAGTGTACTGCAGCCTTTAAGTAGGAAGAATTTGGTCCCTCTTGTGTTGATGTTTTACCAGCGTTTGTTTAATCAGCCTTTGAATATGGTGTTGAGTTTTCTAATCCAATGTCTTTCTGTCCTACGTCTGTCCTCCTGTGTCCAGTTAATGTTTGAATGGAGGCCCGATATTTCTACTGCTTCAAGTCCATGGTGTAGGAAATGAGCCACTATGTGTGTGTCTGTTTTCCTATGATTTCTTATGTTATATATGTGTTGTGCCAATCTGGTCTTGATTGTATTTCCTGTTTCTCCTACATATATTATGTTGCAGTGTTTGCATTTTATGACATATATGCAGTTATATGTGTTAACTGTGAGTGTTTGTTTAATAAGGTATGTTGTGTTTGCAGTGTTGTTTTTCACTGTAGTGGCCTGTTTGTAAAATATCGTGCCTTGTGTGGGTAAAATGTTGATTTCCGGTAGTTTACTACTTACCAGATTCTTAAGGTTTTTGTTTTTTTTGTAGGCCGAAACGATTTTGTATTCCTGAAGCAAGTCTGTGTTTTGCAGAATCCTGGCCAGGTTCTGTTTAATTTTTCTGTTCGCTATTTGGCTGAATGTCGAGTAGGTGGTGATAAGTGGAATTATTTTTCTAGTGTCTTGTTGTTTTGTAGCCAAGAAGGTTTTCCGAATCTGTCTGAGGAACAATCTGGAATACCCCCTTGGTTTTAATGCATTGAAGAGGGTTTTGGTAGCCTCCTCAAGGTCTATAATCTGTCTGCAGATTCTGTTGAACCTTAGCAATTGGGATTTAATCAGGCCTCTGAATGTATGTTTTGGGTGGAGACTGTCCTTGTGTAAGAGTGCATGTGTGTCTGTGTCTTTAAAGAAAACTTTAGTGTCTAATGTGTGTGTTTGGGGAAATGAGGGCCCCTTGTATGCGGTAGTGTCCAAAAAATCTATATGTTCATAGTGTGTGGTGTGTTTAATTGTGATAGATGTATGGTGCGTGTTGAGGATCTGAATGAAGTGTTTGAAATCTTCTGAGCTATGTGTCTATGTTCCCCAGATGTCATCTAAATACCTGAAATAATTAGTGGGAAGTTTGGAACATTTTTCAAAAACAGTCTCCTCCCAATGTGCCATGTAAATTTTGGCATAAGCCGGTGCAAATTTTTTGCCCATAGCTGTGCCGCTGGTCTGTAAGAAGAATTCTTTATTGAATTCAAAGTCATTTTTGGTGAGGCTTATCTCCAGTAATTGCAGAAGGATTGTATCCGGTCGATTGTTGTCCGGGTACTTTTCCATCCATGTTTTTGAGTAGGCTGGAGGCGACTGGCTTCACCTGACTGACGTGGAAGACGGGGTGAATATTGAGTGCCGGAGGTACAGTTGAAGTCGGAAGTTTACATACACATAGGTTGAAGTCCACTCCACAGATTTCATATTAGCAAACTATAGTGTTGGCAAGTCAGTTAGGACATCTACTTTGTGCATGACACAAGTAATTTTTCCAACAATTGTTTACAGACAGATTATTTCACTTTTCATTCACTATATCACAATTCCAGTGGGTCAGAAGTTTATATACACTAAGTTGACTGTGCCTTTAAATTTTTCATATTTGGTCGCATATCCTTTGCATGCCATGACTTCCTGATGTCTGTGACCCAACATTAAAAGACTCTTGATATCTTATTTTATGGTACTCTTACAAGCGATACTATAACGTCTCTGCATTAGAATGGATCTCTATGGGAATTAGTGGGTGGGACTAGATTTAGCTGTAAATTACACTGGAACAGTATGGAAACACATGGTTGGCTAAATGGCTCTAAGTCATGAAGGGTCTGACATATGAAATAAGCCTTAAATCATCACTCTGCTGCCAGAAATACAGTAGATATGGATGTATAACTTGAAGGGTTTCTTCTCCTGACTTATTTTTCCATAAGTTCAATAGGAAAAGGTTTCAGGAGAAACAACCCTTAAAGTGATCCATCCATATCTACTGCATATCTGGCAGCAGAGTGATGGTTTGAGGCTTGTTTGATGCCTCAGACCCTTCATGACTTACAGCAACCAGCAAGAATATCCGTGAGAGGGCATCAGGCTTCGGGAACCGCGTCTGTAAGTTATGGAAAAATTAAACCGGGTGAAAAAGAGTGACCAGCGGGCTTGGCGGTTCAGTCTTTTGGCAGACTGGATGTACTGGAGGTTGCGGTGGTCAGTCAGGACGACGAATGGCTTGTCCGCCCCCTCCAGCCAATGCCTCTATTCCTCCAGCACGAGCTTTATGGTGAGTAGCTCGCGATCCCCCACGTCGTAATTTTGTTGGGCCTGGGTTAAATGGCGGGAAAAGAAAGCACGGGGTGAACCTTATGATCCATGGAAGAGCGCTGGGACAGGACGGCGCCCACGCCGGTGTCAGAGGCATCCACCTCGACGATGAACTGGTGGATGGGGTCGGGGTGGCAGAGGACAGGTGCTTTGGAGAATCTGGACTTGAGGGTGGAAAAGGTTAGATTAACTTCGGGAGACCAGATAAATGGAACAGAGAGTGAAGTGAGGTTAGTGAGGGGTGTGGCGATTTGGCTGTAGCCACGGATGAAGCGGCGGTAAAAATGTGCAAACCCCAGGAATTGCTGCAGGTGCCTGCAAGTGGTGGGACGGGGCCACTCCGTTACGGCCTGGATCTTGGCGGGGTCGGGCTTGATCCTCAATGACGAACCCCAGGAAGGACATGGTAGGGACGTGGAACACGCACTTCTCCGCCTTGACATAAAGCTTGTTCTCCAGCAGCCTCTGGAGGACTTAACACATGTGCAGGACATGATCCTGGGGGTTCCTAGAAAAAATTATGATATCGTCAATGTAGACGAACACTGACCGGTTGAGGAAATCGTGGAGGACGTCGTTCACCAGGGCCTGGAATACGGCTGGGGCGTTAGACAGCCCGAACGGGGCCACCCGGGTACTCGAAGTGCCCAAGGGGGGTGTTAAAGGTGGTCTTCCACTCATCTCCCTCCCGGATCCGGACCAGGTGGTAGGCGTTCTGGAGATCCAGCTTGGTGAAGATAGTGGCACCATGAAGGGGTTCAAATGCAGAATTGATTAAAGGCAGAGGGTATTTATTACGGGTGGTGATGGCATTGAGGCCACGGTAGTCAATGCATGGGCAGAGGGAGCCGTTCTTCTTAGAGACTAAGAAGAACCTGGCTCCCACGGGTGAAGAGGAGGGTTGGATAATACCTGCAGCCAGTGAGACGTGGATATAGGTCTCCATGGAGGCCTTCTCAGGAGCAGACAGGTTGTAGAGGCGGCCGGACGGAAGTGGTGTACTGGGCAGCAGGTCTATGCAGCAGTCGTAGGGTCTGTGAGGAGGTAAGGACATGGCAAGGAATTTACTAAAAACCTGTTCTAGGTCATGATACTGGCTGGAGACAGAGGTTAGGTCAGGATTGGGAATGCTGGAGGGCGTTCTGGCATCTCCAGACGGAGGCAGAGCGGAGCAGAGACAAATGGCGTGACATCTGGAGCTCCAGCCTTGTACCCGAGTGGGCTCCCAGTTAAGGTGAGAGTTATGCAGGCGGAGCCAGGGTTGGCCCAAGACCATGGAAGACTGGGAGGATGGAATAATTAGGAGCTGAATGGATTCTCCCACACAGCAGTAGCCCACTCCCGTGCTCTTCCCCCCAGGCAGGCCGTGACGAATGCAACCTTGCTGGAGTCGGTGGAGTAGGAGGCAGGTTGCAGCTGGAAGACGATGTTGCACTGAAGCAGGAACCCTCTACACTTCCCCAGATCGCCAAGGTAGCATTCAGGGTACGGCACATGGGGATCCCTGCCAGGGGGGGAGTGGCGGAGCCGCCGGGGAATCCACGGGAGGTGGTGATGGGTCAGCGGGTTGTACCTCGACCGTCGGTGTAGGCTGGCCATTGTGAGCCCTGGGGAGAGGCAACTGGACCGATACCTGGGACAGGAGCATAGCCATCTGACCCACTTAGTCGATGACCTGTCTCAGGGTCTCCTGGATATCCTCAAGGTGATTGCCGTGCTGGCCGATGGTGACCCCCTGACAGGCGAGGGCGTGGTGGAGCTGCTCCGAGTCCGCTGGGTCCATTTTTGGCCAGTTCGTTCTATTACGATCCCTTCAACTGGAGTGGACCCAAACGCAGGACTCGGACACAGACTCAGAACAAGCTCCGTGGAGCACTTTTATTGTGACACGTGAACAGCAAGAGGGAGTGCTAGGTGAGGGTCTGGAACGGGGTTGGGCTGCTAGGGCAGACAGAATGCTGGGGGAGCTGGAGAGGCTTGAAAGGTGGCAGACAGACAACTGGCAGCGGAGTGAAGGCAGGCAATGGCGGGTTGGGCAAGCAGGCTGGCGGGCCGGGAAACAAGACTGCAGATAGTTAATCACAAGACATGGCTGAGTACAGAGCATAACAAGGCAAGACAAGAGTACGAACTGGCAACGCAACACACAGAGAAGGGGGAATATATAAACGGGAAAATGAGTTAATTGGTGCTGAAGCGTGAGAATGTCTGCTGGAGTGCGTGAGCTGCTGAGGGAGCATGTGGAATGTGAATGGAGAGGCAAGTGATTGGCTGGGGGAAAATGAGAGGGGAAGTGGGGAAATGAGGAGGAGAACCACGCCCAGCCTGCACAACAAGGAAGACATATCAAATATCAAGAGGCAGTTAAAGTGGCAAGAGAAAAGCACTTCTCAGATTTAATCTCAAAGAACTGTCATAACCCCAGAGTCCTTTTTTCCACGATAAATTCTTTCACATGCCCCCCCCCCCCCCCCCTGCTCCCTGTACAGATGCATCTCCCTCTAAATGTGAAGAATTCTTAAAATTCTTCATTAGTAAGGTGGAAATGATTAGGTCAGGCATCTTGCCCTCCACCCTCGGCCCGACACCCACCCTACTCTGCACAGCCCAACTTAACAGTTTCCAACCCATCTCATTAACATCTCTCATTGAGATCGTGTCTAATATGAAGTCTGTCACGTGCCCCCTTGACATTGTCCCTACTCGTCTCTTAAAAGACACCATTGACACAGTGGGACCCAGCATTCTCTCTATCATAAACAGCTCTATAACCTCTGGCTTTGTTCCATCCTGCCTCAAGCATGCCATGGTTGAACCCCTCCTGAAAAAAACAAACCTAGACCCTGCCATACTCAGTAATTTCAGGCCCATTTCAAAACTACCTTAACTATCTAAGATTCTGGAAAAGGTCATCCTGTCACAACTGCTCCCTTATCTAGACCAAAACAAATTTCTAGATAGTTCCAGTCAGGTTTCAGGGCAGCCCACAGTACAGAAACGGCATTATTAAAAATCTATAATGACTTGCTCCTCACCGTTGACTCTGGTAGCTGCGCCATTCTCCTCCTCCTAGACCTCACCGCCGCCTTTGACACGGTTGAACACGCCACTCTTGTCGACGACCGTCTCGAACACCGGCTTGGTATTGGGGGGACGGCCCTAAATTGGTTTGCCTCCTACCTCAGTGACAGAACCTTTTCTGTCAGTATAGGAGGCTACTCTTCCCCTGTAGCTAGTCTCCCCTATGGGGTCCCTCAAGGTTCCATTTTGGCCCCCATCTTGTTTTCTATTTACATGCTTCCGCTAACTGAAATCATTCAGAAACATAACATCTCCTACCACTTCTACACAGACGACTCACAGATTTATCTCCCTCTGAAACCCTCCAACATGTCCAACCTCGACAGTCTTAGAGAGTGCCTTGAAGACATAAAATCCTGGATGGCCCACAATTTCCTCCAATTAAACAAAAACAAAACTGAAATCATACTGTTTGGCCCCCCTGAATCTACCAAGGTAATTTCCATCAGCCTAGGTCAACTCTCCACCTACCTAAAGCCCCATGTCAAGAGCCTTGGAGTGATTTTTGACTCTGCCTTCAAATTTGACAGGCAGGTAAATGCAGTCATAAAATCCAGCTTCTTTCAACTCCGTAGTATCTCTAAAACAAAACCCATCCTGTCATCCGCCAATCTGGAAAAAGTAATTCATGCATTTATGACATCCCGACTTGACTACTGCAATTTATTGTACACAGGCATCAGCCAAGCATCCATATCCCGCTTACAGTTAGTCCAAAATTCTGCAGCAAGGCTCCTGACCGATACCAAAAAGGAGACAACACATCACTCCTGTGCTGGCCTCTCTCCACTGGCTCCCTGTCAATTTTAGAATAGATTTTAAGATACTGCTTTTTGTTTTCAAGGCCATGAAGGGCGCAGCTCCCTCTTACATTACGGACCTTTTAACCCCCTTGTCAGCCTCCAGGTCTCTTAGGTCATCAAACATGGCCCTCCTGACCGTCCCTCGCACCAAATTAAAAACCTGAGGTGACCGCGCGTTTGCGGTTGTGGCCCCCAAACTATGGAATAGTCTCCCGCAGCCAATTAGATCTGCTCCCTCTGTGGATGCTTTTAAGTCCCAACTCAAAACGCACTTTTACTCACTAGCATTCGATTAACCTTAAACATGTATCATATACACCTCATTATGTAGCTTACCTGTATAGCTGTTATCCTGCCTTATTTGTTTTCTGTACTGTCCTGCTGTGTTGTCTTACTGTGTCTTACTGTATTGTCTATCGCCTTACTGTATTGTCCTACTGTTTTGTCTTATTGTCTTACTGTGCCAATGTGCATTTTTATCATGATTTGTAGACCTTGGACAGCACTTTGGTCAGCTCCTGGAGTTTTTAAATGTGCTTTATAAATAAAATGACTTGACTTGACTTGACAAACACGGAAACGTAAAGAAATGACGAGAAACGAAAGGAAGGGGGAAAACACGGAGAACAATGGGGAAGGTGGACTGGAAGAGAGGCGGCAGACGTAACACAGATTATAACTTTTCCATGCCATAGGAGTCGTATAATATTGATTTAATATAGTTCTGAATATACAATTTACACCAAAATCTTTCCTGATAATGTTTCAGACATGAGGAATTAATCTAAATTGTCAAGATACCCCCAAGGCCCCCCCAAACCCTACTACAATCCCTCCCTTTATAGACAGCGTAGAATGCAAGTTCTCTATGTGGGACAAGACATGAGACGCTGTGGCTTGGATTATTGTTTCTTTGTGTATTTATAAATATGCACAGTAAAAATGGTGACAGTTAAATCCCCCCATGAAGTTTAATTAGTGTTTGAAGTTGGCCATCTCATATGCTTGCATATCACATAGTACTACCACATTCTGACCACAAGATGGAGGTATTTCAACTATCCTTTATTAAGTATTCATTGAAATTCCAACCAGAACCATCAGGAGCACAAATTGAAAAGTTCATTGACCTCAGCCTTCTATTGGTTGAGAATGAATTGGATGCATAGTCAGTTCAATGAAAAGTGGCCTGGATCATTTTGTGTTGAAATCGCTTATTTTTACTCCTTGCATCCTTTCCTCCTGTCCTTTCCTCACTCCTTAGGTCCTCCCAACAGAGGACGCGAGGAAAGGATGCAAGGATCAGATACGAGGATGGGGGAAATGAGGCATTAAGCATTTGGAACGTCCTTGCTCAATCAAGCGTCAGCATCATATTATGCTCACGTGCTTAACTATAATGCTTTTAGCTTATTTTTTCATGAATAAACGGCTTTTGTTAGTTATAAAGAATGAGTGTCATTATGCGCTTTATAATAAATGGAAAGGAACGGTAAAATTTAATTTGTCTAGGGGTGTGCCTGCGACATGGCAGATGTGAAGAGTGGTGGATAATTTATACACATCACGCGCTCCAAGAAAAGGCTTCCACAAAGGCTACACTTGTGTTTCCTCACTGAAGTACCCTCCGGGAGCAAGCTCGTCCCCCACTCCCGCTCCTCCGAGGAGCATTTAGCGGTTTAGAATGTCCTTAAAGATGGTGAACCTCGATCAATTTCCGGGTCAGGCGAGGACAGAGAAGAGGACAGATAAAATAAGCGATTGGAATCCACCTGCAGTTCATTCCAATGACTTATTTTATCTGTCCTCATCTCCTCGGTCCTCATCTGACCGGGAAATCGATCAAGGTCCGCCATCTTTAAGGACATTCCAAACCATATATGGTCAATGGAGGAGCGAGGAGTGGGGAACAAGGAAGCTGCCGGAGGATGCTTCAGTGAGGAAACAGAAGTGTAGCCTTTACAGAGGCCTTTTCTCGGAATGTGTGACCTGTATAAATTATCCACCACTCTCCACATCTTCCACGCATGTACAGTATATAATGTACCTGTGTCAAGACATTAATTAACGATTAATATAACAATTAATATGTAATCAGCAACATTATATTAGGA
The DNA here is from genome assembly GCA_029718625.1 of Synaphobranchus kaupii. Taxonomy (NCBI): domain Eukaryota; kingdom Metazoa; phylum Chordata; class Actinopteri; order Anguilliformes; family Synaphobranchidae; genus Synaphobranchus; species Synaphobranchus kaupii. Next base: position 78,861,294 of record CM056378.1, on the reverse strand, counting down.
CACAAAGATCGGTTTCCGTGGTGCAGAGGAGAGGAGGTGGTAGTGGAGGAAAGAAGGATACATTTTTCGAGTATTGGGACGCACCCCAGAAGACTACACCTGTTGTATCACCTCTACTGTTCTATTGTACCGCATCCAAGGTAAACTTTTCTAAACTTTCCATCTTTTTTGCCAGTGCTTTAATAGTTTGTTTAATGCAACATTGTGTTTACTGGTAGCTAAATACAGTACATATTACAAGATATTTTCCTGTTGTTTTGTCTTAATAGGAATTTTGTACACATCTGGAGATAAATGTGCCATAGACATAGCCCTATCAGAGACCTGTCAAATGTTGAATTAAAAAAACTATTAAAGCACTGGCAAAAAAGATTTAGACAAGAACAGTAGAGGCGGTATAATAGAACAGTAGAGGTGATACAGATGTAGTCTTCTTGTCTGCTTGTTCAACTCAAAATGATCCAGGCCACTTTTCAATGAACTGGCTATGCATCCAATTCATTCTCAACCAATAGAACGCTGAGGTCAATTAACTTTTCAATTTGTGCTCCTGATGGTTCTGGTTGGAATTTCATTCAATACTGAATAACGGATAGTTGAAATGGCACCATCCTGTGGTCAGAATGTGATATGCAAGGATATGAGATGGCCAACTTCAAACACTAATTAAACTTCATGGGGGGATTTAACCGTCACCATTTTCACCGTGCATATTTATAAATATGAATGAAGAAATGATATTCCAAGCCACAGCTTCTCATGTGTTGTTCCACATAGAGAACTTGCATTCTACGCTGTCTATAAGGGAGGGATTGTAGTAGGGTTTGGGGGGTCCTTTGGTGTATTTTGGCCATTTAGATGGATTCCTCATGTCTAAATCATTACCAGGGAAGATTTTGGTGTAAATCGTATATTCAGAACTATATTAAATCAATATCATATGACTCCTATGGCATGAAAAAGTTATATCTGTATGTAATCAATTCACAAAACCAAATAATTTTTCAACAAAATAAGGCTTCAGGTGTAATGTTCTCACTCCCGTCCTCTCGTTTCCTGTGTTTTCCTTCTCCCCCTGTTTCATGTTCGTCTCTCCCTAGTTCGTTTCTCCAAGCTGCAGGTTGGGCGTGGTTTTTCCTTTCGTGTCACTCTGTCTCACTACTCTTCTCTCAGCCTATCCCATTCCCGCGTTTTGCATGCATTCCACACTCTCTGCTCTGTTAATCACCCTCGCATACATTCGCACGCGGCACCTAATTGATATAAATTAATGTTTGTATTTAGTCACCCGGTGTTCTCTGTCCTGTGCCAGTTTGTTAACTCTCTTTGTCTGAAACCTCTGGTCTTGTCTTGATTCCTAGTATCCAGTCTAGTCTTGTTATTGAAAGTCTTGTCTTGTACCGGTGTTAATTCTCCTCTCTACTCCGTCTACGGTCCCTGTCTAGCTCTTATCTGGAACGGCATTTCCCGCTGTTCATTATTCCTGCCTTGCTGTACTAACTCTGTCTGCTTGAGTCTGCCAACCTGCAGTTGTTTGCTACCCCTGCCTGTGTTGCTGTTTTCCTGCCATCCATCTGATGTGTGTGCATGCAGCCGGGGCTCCTGCTCCTCCACGCTGCGGCGGTGCCCGCCTCCTGCCTGTGCTGCTGCTGCTGCTGCTGTTGCTGCTGTCGCTGCTGCTACTGCTGCTGTTGCTGTTGCTGTTGCTGCTACTGCTGCTGCCCTGCCGCTGCGCCCACGTCCTGCCCGGACTCCGCTCCACTGTCCTGCACTTCTCCTGCCACTCCACTCAGCCCTGTTCCCGCTCCCGCTCTACCTCTGCTCAGCCTGCCTGGTTATCCGTCTCCATCTCCAGCCCCTGGCCTCTCCTGTTCCTGCTGCTCCCCTGCTGATCCCATTACCCGGACTGTCCATCTTATATGTTCTCCCTATGCTTCAGGAGTATTGGTCGAAGCATAATTTATTAAGAGCTACGCGCTCTGTCTGTCTGTCTGTCAAGTCCAGTTCCGGCTTGGAACAATAACTGCCTTTGCCTTTCTCCCCATGCTTCAGGAGTGAACCCTGGTCAAGCAATAAAATAATTGAGTATTGGCATTCCTGTGTTCAAGTCGTGCATTTGGGTCCAGTCCATATCCGGGGTCGCAACATCAGGGATGCTAATCTTATTCCTTTCTTATCTCTAAAGCACTTTTCAGAACAATATGTGATGGTGGGTGTCGAAATCCACCTTTCTGTGTCTGATTCATATGTAATTACTCTGTGTGGAGTTTCCCTGTGTCCGTGTGGTTTCCTCTTGGTTCTCCAGTTTCCTCCCACAGTCCAAAGACATGCTGGTTAGGCTAATTGGGGACTCTAAATTGCCCAGAGGTATGAGTGTGTGAGTGAATGGTGTGTGTGCCCTGTGGTCGATTGGCGACCTGTCCAGGGTCCTATGCATACTGGGATAGGCTCCAGCCCCCCGTGAACCTGACCAGGAATAAGCGGGTTAAATAATGGAAGGATGGACAATAATCTCATACAGAGGTGTATGTGGGTGTGTGTGTGCGCGCATGCATGTGTGCTAGAGTGCGCATCAGGGCTTGTAGTCCAAATCTTTCCCCAGCAGCATTGCCAGCTTTGTTTTTTAGCCAAAACGATTTCACACTAATTTGAGACTGTAAAGCAGTCTGCTCTAAATCTGTTTAAAACTGCAGCAACAAACAGGTGTGTTTTCAATTGTGTGTTATTGATATTTTCATCTCATCAGTGAGTAGTCTCTTGCTAAGTGCTTTTCACGTGATGTAGGCTTACAGTGAGCACCATAATTCATTGGACAGTGACACATTTTTTTGTTATTTTGGTTCTGTACTCTAGCACTTTGAGTTTGAAATGCAAATGGCAATGAGGTTGAAGTGCAGACTGTAAGCTTTAATTTGAGGGTATTTTCATCCATATCAGATGAACCATTTAGAAATTATAGAACCTTTTGTACATAGTCCCATTTTCCCATTGTACTGTACATAGTCCCCCCATTTTCGGGCATCAAAAATATTGGATAGTTTAACATAATGTAGAATAAAGTAATCATTTTTTAAATATTTGGTCGCATATCCTTTGCATGCCATGACTTCCTGATGTCTGTGACCCAACAATATCAATATCAAAAATTTATTTTCTGGTACTCCTACAAATGCTACTATAACCCTTCTGCATTTGAATGGATCTCTATGGGAATTGGGGGGTGGGACTAGATTTAGCTGTAGATTACACTGGAACAGTATGGAACACATGGTTGGCTAAATGGCTAAAAAGTCATCAAGGGTCTGACATATCAAACAAGCCTTAAACCTTCACTCTGATGCCAGATATGCAGTAGAAATGGATGGATACCTTGAAGGGTAATTAAGATGTAATCAACAACATTAGATTAAAACACAAAGATCCATTTCCGAGGCACGGAGGAGAGGAGGTGGTAGTGGAGGAAAGGAGGGTGCATTTTTCGAGTATTGGGATGTACCCCCTTATCGTAACATTGCAACACAGCAAACATCACGCACGAATCACGATCCTCCAGAGTTGGCCACTTCAATACACCATATGTGTTAGCAAGTGTTTCCATTTGCCCATGTAATGTTAGCTAGCTAGCTGCTAACATTACTGGGTGATGGGGCAAACATTAAGGTTGTACATTATTAAACCGGTTATGTTTATTTTTACTTTTGGTACTTATATTTTAAATCAGATACTTTTGTACTTTCACTCAACTGGTGTTTCTACTTTCTACTTTTTCTGGAGTCCTTTTTAGCTGTGACCAGCTGCTAGTAGAAGTCACTCTGTCGGTAATCAGGTCTGTCCGATATTTCTGCAATAGTCTACACCCGCACATAAAGATACTTTGCCATATGGTTGCAGCTTATCACATGCTAACGTGCTTGTTATTTTTTATCTCAGATTTTTGTGGGTGATTCTGGTGATACTTTCCCATACAGGTTTTAAACATTACAAACTTTCACTTACTTCAGGCTAGGGCTGGGTATCGAACCTCAATACTTTTTGAGGACAGACCGAATCATGTCTGTCGCACCGAGTATCGAAAACTTTTCTGTACTTTTTGGCAAAAATGTACCAAAAACTACCAAATTTTTAGCCCCACCAGGGGGACTCTTTTTCTTGTTTTTATTCTTTGATCAGATTTTTCTTGATTTAAATCATAATTTTCTTCATTTTATACAGCTGTTTGAGTTTCAACATTAAACACTGATGCAATTGAGAAGTTTTGGCTTATTTTGTTAAATTTGAATTTTTTGGGGGAATATTGTAGAAAAATGTGTATACACTTAGCATTGAAAAAAGTATCGCTTTGACATCGATATCGAACACCAGGTATCGGTATCGGGACCGGTATCTAAAAATTTCAAATGATACCCAGCCCTTGATACCCAGCCCCCATGTTTCTTCACAGATTTTTAATGTTTAGGGATAAAAAACTAGTCAATTGGAAGACACACAAAAGGTGAAACTTAGTGTCAAAATTTTTCTATTACAATAGTTTTGTGTCTTTAAATATTTAAATATTTGGGGTTAATTTGACCCTAAACATAAAAGACGTCATAAAATGTCAAGACACAGTTGCTGCGATGTTTAGGTAGCCTTTAATTGTCTTTTATGAGGATAATAGATGTAGAATTTGAGTGGATTCGCACACTATTTGTTAGATGTTTTTGTCAGTTGTAAAGACCGGTTCAAATGAAAGCAACACTGTGCCATTGTAATTTATTATATTATAATTAAAATTTTGTAATTCTGGTCATTAGTAGGCTATCTGATTAAATGATCAGGCCTTGTTTGTCATTCCAACATAGACTGAGAAAGACAGATATGCCATTGTATTTGATTGTGTGATTGCTGCATTTTGTCCGTTGAAAAGTGTATTTGCATTTCAAACAAGTCGGGGAGAGTTCTGTGCAGTGATTGTCATACAGCTTCTTCGGCAGGACTGTTTATAAACTCTTTGGAAATGTCGGAATTATATATTTGCAGAAACTGTGAGGGACATTCACCACCCAGTAGACTCAAAGTGCACCAAAGACATGAGTGTACTTTCTGTTTGCAACAATATACTTTTGTACACATTTTGTACATTTTGTATAATCAAGTGAGTAAAGTGGATTAGCATTACAATACTAACCCAGTATGTCTCAAACAACATGAGGAAGCGGGTGTCCTTTGTTAGATGATTCAGAAGGCAGTGTGTAAAGGGACGTTAAATTAGTCTGTCTCTGTTCTAGCCTTTACTCTGGCCTCTGCATGTTTACTGGTCCTCAGAACTCCCATGAAATTTAGTAATAAGGTTAGTTATGTTAGTATTAAGTTATGTTATGTTAGTATTATGATATGTTATGTTAGTATTATGTTATGTTATGTTAGTATTATGTTATGTTAGTAATACGATTAGTTATGTTAATATTAACTTTAAGGGTTGTTTCTCCTGACTTTACTCCTGTCTTTCTCCTGACATAGAGTTCTATAGGAAAATGAGTCCGGAGAAATAACCCTTGCAGTGATCCATCCACATCTACTCCATATCTGGCAACAGAGTGATGGTTTGGGGCTCGTTTGATACCTCAGACCCTTGATAACTTACAGCCATTTAGCCAGCCATGTGTTCCATACTGTACCAGTGTAATTTACAGCTGAATCTAGTCTCACCCCCCAAGTTCCATAGAGATCCATTCAAATGCAGAGAGGTTATAGTATCGCTTGTAACAGTACCTGAAAATAAGATATCGACAGTTTTTTGATGTTGATGGTCACAGACTTCAGGAAGTAACAGCATGTAAAGGATATGCGACCAAATATGAAATATGATACTTTAAAAATACGTTAAAGCAAAGGGTATGAATACTTATGTAAATGAGAAATTTTATTTTTTTATTTTTAATAAATTTGCAAAAATCTCAAAAAAACTTTTTTCACATTGTCATTATGGGGTGTTGTGTGTAGAATTTTGAGGGAAAAAATTTATTTAATCAATTTTGGAATAAGGCTGTAACAGAACAAAATGTGGAAAAAGTGAAGCGCTGTGAATACTTTCCGGATGCACTGTATGTTGTAGAATTGGCCCCTCTGAGAATCCATACAAAGCTAGGTCCCTGCAGCTCCTCCTTCCTCTTCAGGAAAAAGAGAGAGTGGAAGTGTTGTGGATTTGTCTGTTTAATCCCCATTTAAATCCACTGACACCCCTGGTCCCCAGCCCCATATGGATCAGCCCTGGCCGAATGGCGGTAATTAGACGTGTTTCCCTTTAGCCCCTGTCAAAGGGGTGGAAGTGGAGCGACCGGAACAGACTGGCTTTGCCTGACAGCACTCCCACGCTACCGAATGCACCCCCTATTACCAGGACTCTGCAAGAAGAGGGGAGAAACAAGCCCCGTCTTTCAGGGATTCTGGGTTACAGAGACTGCTGGACCCCAGGGGGGCTAACCCGATTAACCCCCCACCCATTCTACCCAAACTCACACAAATGGACAGCTGAATACATTTGGTATTCTGGATTAAACCCAATTACTCACAACATCCGACATTAATTCAGCTGCCCACTCCAAAAGTGTTAGGGCAGTGACACATTTTTTGTTGTTTTGACTCTGTACTCCAGCACATTGGATTTGAAATTGAACAGTGACTATGAGGTTAAAGTGCAGACTTTCAGCTTTAATTTGAGGGTTTTTACATCCATATTGGGTGAACCGTGTAGCAAACTCGTTTTCCTATCGAACTCCATGGAAAAATAAGTCAGGAGAAACAACCCTTAAAGTGACCCATCCATATCTACTGCATATCTGGCAGCAAAGTGATGGTTTGAGGCTCGTTTGATATCTCAGACCCTTGATGACTTACAGCCATTTAGCCAACCATGGGTTCCATACTATTCCCCTGTAATTTACAGCTTAATCTAGTCCCACCCCCCAATTCCTATAGAGATCCATTCAAATGCAGAGAGGTTATAGTATCGCTTGTAAGAGTACCTGACAATAAGATATCAAAAGTCTTTTGATATCCTTTTATACCCAGTCATGATAGCATCACCTGTTTACCTGTGGAAAGTTGCCCCTGTCCCAACTTTTTTGAAACGTGTTGCAGGCATAAAATTCAGAATTAGTGTATATTTACAAAAAACAATAAGTTGGGGTTAAACATTAAATATCTTTTCTGTGTACTGTTTTCAATTAAATATATGTAAAAGAGAATTTACAAATCACTGCTTTCTGCTTTTATGTGCATTTTACATACTCTCCCAACAGTTTTGGAATTGGGGTCTGTATAATCAGTTTAATAATATACACCATGCCACAGATGTCTAGATGAGTTTCACACTCCTACAAGCAAGGTTGCTAAAATAGGATTAAGACATGTGTGATGTCACCTTACAGTTGGATAACAAGGGAGCTCCACCAATAAATGAGTACATTGGTAACACCCAGTAGAACCATGCGATATACACAAATACAAAAAAACAACAACACATTAATCAGTATTACACACATTAATTATAAAACAGTGAAAAGGACATATACAAAATGATAATACATAAAATCCTGCTCTCTTTTATTTAAAAGCCTCATAGAAGATGGCACATAACTGGTTATGACTCTTTTCATAATAAAAAAAAAAAGTTTGCGCCTTGTTAGCAGAGGTTTATACTGGCCATTAATGGGATGTGTGGGGGATGTTTAGTACTTTCTTCTTGCACTATGCGGACTCACCCCTGTGTTATCAGCTCAGGCTGGGGGCAGGTGAGCGGAACAGCGGGCTGCGGGCGTCTCGCACAACCCTGACATTCAGCTTCCTTTCCGGGGGGGGGGGGGGGGGGGCGGGCCAATTCTCTCGCATACCACATGTGTACCACCACCATCTCATTTCAGCCCAAATTAATGAGGGGGCAGCAGGGTTGGAGCTGTGAAGCGAAGATAAGCAGATGAGTCACTGAGCGAACCTTCAGTCAAGTGGAGTTTCTCAACGTTGGACGGCCTTGGCATTATGACGGCCTCCGTTTAGCTCCTGCTAAATGTCAGCCTCTGCTTTGCTCAATTCAGTTTTAATCCCTGGCCAATTATTTTCCTGATATCTGACTGACATTTCTGACCTGTCGATCGAGCTGAATAATTCAGTGCAGGGTTCAGTGCAGCTGTGCGCACACGAAGTGTGGCTTTGGCTGCGGGGAGAGGGTGGGTTGGTCAGGTGAAGGATCTGGGACAGTAGAGGAGGCTTCTAGGTTACCTGGAAGTGTAAAAATATCTTCCCTGGAATCCCCTTCTCAAAATTCAGAAGACCTTCTAGAGCTTTCAATATAATGGATAATAATCAATGTTCAAATCGAATGGCTTCCTTAGTATCCAAAGAGCCGTTCTGAAACTCTTTTGGAATTTTTCCCTCTGTGAGTACATATTACACTGATGCAAGCATTTCATGTGCTTCAGTGGTGGAGATTCTCTGCTATTGGATGGAGGGTTACTGAGAGTGAGAGAGAATGAGGGTGTGATGCAGACAGAGGGGTGTATGTACGTGTGTGGGTGCATGTATGCATGCACAGTATGTAAGGGATACAGAGAAAGAGAGGGAGGGTGACAGAGGGAGAGAGAAAGAAGAGATAGAATAAGTGAGACATGGAGGGAAAGAGAATTAGGGACAATGAAAGAGAAGAGAGAGAATGAAAAAGAAGGAAAGAGAGGGGTGACAGAGATAAGGTTAGAGAGGGACGAAGGGAAAATAAGAGGAAAAGACAGGGTAGAAGAATGAGGGAGGAAGGAAGGTTGGTTGAGGGAAAAAGAGAAATGGAGGGAAAAGAGAGAGAGAGCAAGAGAGAGATATGCATTTATGTATGAGCCTGAAGCCTATCTTGCCCTACTTTTCTCAAAAACAAAGTGTGGGACAGAAAGCATGAGTGTTTGTGCAGTGCCTTCAGAGACACACCTCGCATTCTGATTCCCCTGAATCACGGCAGAAATATGTGATCTTTGGCGCACAGGCGGCGTGCAGTGTTCACATATTCCGGTTCATTTGTGGACTTTCTCTTTGCTCCTTTCTTCTCGCAGGCTTCTATTATTCACAGACAACGCGCAGTTCATTGTCTCTGTGTAAATGCCTGGAGGAGCGTTCAAGGTGACGTAACAGACCCCTGTAATGGCGCTCAATGACTCGGAATGACGAGATATACTGGTCATAAGATGGTTGTGCATGTGCAAATGACTTTCTGTTCATGGTGTTCTGTTCATGTCAGAGTGAGAGGTTCACATGCCTCAAAAGATCCAGCACAGGTTCCTGCGTATGTGGTTTGTGTGAGCTTGTGTGTGTGTGTCTCTGCTTGTATGTGGTGTGTGTGTATATATGTGCATGTGTGTGACCCTGAACATTTTTTTTATTATAACTTATTTACCTAGCACAGGGAATTTATTTGTTTAACATAGTCTCCCACAGGGCCTTTAAGCACAATGTTATGCAAGCAGGGGTAAATGAGGGCACACCTTATATAAGAAGTAATGAAAAGAGTGAGAAAAAGTCATATGCTCTGCAGTAGCACAAGGTATACAATCACATGAGCATATGCCCATTACTGGGAAAAGGCTATCCTAATAGGGAATCTCATTATGTGTACAGAAGTCACACCAGCCATCAGACATCTGCATTTTCAAAATGCAGGCCATGATAATAAGTCTTTTGCCATTCCTAATTGTCATCAATAAATCAGACATGCAGTTTTACTTTGTTATGGCTCTACTGTGGAAAAACTAGGAAAATGGAAAACACATAGTGGTGGCTAGCCAACTAACTACAAGATGGTTGCATCTTTTGAATGCTACTTCTAACATGCGTTTACATAGTTTATTCAGTCATATTAAACATTTGCTAAACTATCGTGCTAGTTTTAAACTTTCAAACCCCCTCTCTTTCCCTTTCTGTCATTCTGTCCCTCTCTTCTCTTTCTTTGTTCCTCATTCTCTTTCCCTCTATGTCTCACTCTATCTCTTCTTTCTCTCTCCCTCTGTCTCCCTCCCTTTCTGGCTAGCAAGCTGTCATGTCTAGCTAAGGCTAGCTGGGTAATTTATAGAATGGGTGAGAGCAGCACCCATCTCCTTGTTTGTGCATTAGTATCTAATATAAAACAGATATGAAGGTACAGTAGGTAAATTAATAAACAAAAGCAAAATTATTCATAAGCAAAGCTGGTGGACCTATAGGTAAAAAGGGAGCTGTTTGATTGCAATATGAGATTTCAAGTGAAACAATTGAGGTAACATTAAAAATGTTTCTTTTTTTTATTCTCTTTTTTTCTTGCTTTTTTTTTGCTCTTAGCTAAAAATATTTGCTTGCAACAGTTTTCTTTGCTCTCAAATCATTTGGATTTATTTTTTGCTTCCAATAACATTTTTTTTGCTTTCAGTACTAATCATTTTTCTCTGCATTTGTACATTTTTTCCTGCCATTAATTGAGACATATCTACCACCATTGCTTCTGTAGTCTAAACCCAGCTTTGGAAATGGCGGTACAGAAGTCTCTGTTGACTTTAAAATGCACTTGCTACACTCACAAAGGCAGTGCCAGAAGGCAAGGGGACCTGAATGTTATTGTGGAGCAGCTACTTATGTAATTAGGCTTACCTTAATACGATTAGCACAGGCTAGAGCCAAGGTCAAAGCTTTTAATGATTAAAATCAGGCCATGGATTTACGAGTAGGTCCTTACTCAATATGCAGCGCCATTCTTTGCACATAACTGCAATGGCAACTTGCAACCTGATTAGCCTAATTAGCATCAATGATTATAATCAGCTGTACTCAGGAGTAACCTTTCGAAAATCTGACTTGGCTTGCCTTTTGTGTTTTTGTTTTATACCTGCCTGCCATCACAAGTTAATTCTTAAAAAATATATATTTTAATATATTTCTGTGTTCTTTTTTTTTCTTTCTTTTTTTTACACCACCGTAAACAGTAATGCGCTTTGCCTGATGACAGACAGGTTGGTCTTACCTAGCACACTTTGGAGGGAGAGGAGGTTGTTGACAGTGAAAAATGGGGAGAAAAGCAGGAAAATACACCTCTCCTGAGAGGATTTGTCATTATGAGGAAATTCATGTGTATTTCATGTGCAATACAGTTTCCTTGCTACTTTTTTTGTATGCTGCCTCTGTGCCACCTGCAAAGCAACCTACACCTCCACCATTTTGCTCAGTTTTTATAGTGTAGATATACTTTTGGTATTTAGTAAAAACAAAAGTACCGGTAGTGTATTGTAGTGCATTTTTGCCCATTCCTAGCAACAGCACCCTCATTGCTCAGTGGGACGCTGGTCTCTCTGTGTGTGGCCAGGGGTTACTCGTTGTGCACTCGGGAGTCTCTGTGCCGCTCCCAGAATGCACTGCTGTCTGATGGGTAAGGTGGTCAGTCCCCTGCTGAGACACATTAGCAGTCGCGGTACGAAGCTGACCGTATGACAGCACCGCTTTAGCTCCGTCTGCTTGTGACGTGATCAATACGATTTGACAGTTTCATAAATTATGCAAGAGACACGGCCCTCTTAAGTGGGGCTCAATCCACATAGAAGGAAATATCTGTAACTTCCTCTAAGGGATGGAAGTGATCTTACAATGGAACCCTCCCGTGGTTCTGTCACACCTCGTTTCTGTCAACACGCTGCATCTGCGGGCAGTTCATATTATGGTGCTTAACACATGTGCATCTTAATGAATGCCAGTCTACAATGTCAGGGATATGCACCAATACACTAAAATCATAAAATGAGTCCAGAACTCTTTAGTGAGAAAATAAAAAATACCTCCCAATCTACAGTAAGTATAATACAATTTGTGGAAGTGTGAGGTATAAAACATAGATGAGCACCTTGCATTACATGTGATGTGAAATGCATTCATGCAAATACATATTTCAAGTACCTATATTTAAATACTGCCCATCCCTGTACACTGTTGGCAGGTCTTATTTCGGGCGATCCTCCTCTGACATCTCCAGTTCATTGAGGGGCCCAAGAGACGCCTCAGACTCCGCCCTGTCAGAGGTTAACCTGGATGCCAGCCCAGGCACTCTGCATGACCCGTGGTCATGACTCAGGGGGCTCCGGGGGGGGGGGGGGGGTGTCAGAAAGGGAGCAGCCCAAACAATCTATCTGACAGATTTAACAGCACTGCTTGTCAGCACTACAGACCTGCTGAATTAAACATCGGCGGGGATGACACGTACGTTGAGTGCCCCTGGCACCCAACACCCATCAGAGAAAAATTTGCTTTAAACTCTTGAAAGGCAAAGCAATGTAGTGTAAGGATTGTCTTCTTTTTTTTTTAAATGTCCTCACTGAATTGGATTTGGGTTCTTTCAGTAGTCACTTTTGCCACCAGCACTGGACTACGTCACTACATTAGTGCTGGCAGGGGGAGACTGCATGACCTCCATAAAGGGTGGAGCAAATGTGTAGCCTACTGCTTGAACCAATCAAATTACTTTACTGTTAATAGCAACACACCACGACTGGACTGAATTGGCACAAGGCATCTACCCACTTTGGGGTTCATGAACCCTCACTCCCTCATCCTTATCCTATCCCCGAGTGACAGCGCGGTATTCCGGATAAGGACTAGTCTGCGCTTAATGCCAGTTGCTCAATGTTGCAGGTTTGAAGGGTGGTACTGCAGCTGTGTTCACTTCGCCAGTGATCCATCATAAAAGATATTCACCTGTATGTAAGCTGTGTACTTTAAGGGTCCCTGGATAAAGGAAGACTCTTTGGTGAATAAATTACGTAAATTTGTGATTGTCGTCTTTATGTAACCGATCTTAGTTCTGAAAATGTTGGTGGTTAACAGAGGCACAGAAATTCTCCCATGAGCGTAGGCTGGGCCCTATTGCATTGATATCACTGCTCAAAGCTGGGGCTGTCATAACCCGAAAATGACCGCAACTACACAGTGGAAAGAGACAGTTTTCTTCACCCCGCCAAAGAGGGTGGGTTTATGTTGGGCAGAATTCCTTGTGTTACAACTGCATTAGCTCCTTCCGCCAATGTTCCCTGCACCCGCTATCAAAGAGATACGCCTCTCTTCTGATTGGTGCTCACTCTCTTCTGTAGTCCTGTGTGCGTCGTAGGGTGGAAAACAGTGAATGACTCACAGGCAAGTGCATCAGAGGAGTACTCCTTTTGCAGTGTTCTCAAGGCACAATGGTGACCATTAATTCCAGCCCCCACCCAGTCAACAGTCCACATACACCCCCCTCCCCCGCCCCCATGATGCCAGGTAAATGACATTTCCAAATTGTTGAGGGAAAAAAGGGGTGGGGGTCAAATTCCATTAGAATGTCAGCCATCCAGGACTATTATAGAGTTCAGCATTGTGTCTAAATGTTTGTGCCTACATCATGTTGTCCTCTGTAAGGGGCAGTCTGATATGCAAGGTGATGATCAAAACATGTTTTTTTGGCAAGGACATTAACAGCCTTTCAGACATGATCAGATGTTTTGAGTTGTGGAGAGTAACTAATTAAGTCCGGGAGGTCAAATTCATTTTTCCAATAAAATAATTTCTTTTAAAAACATTTTCCACACATAATCACTCCATCAATCAGACATCACATTATATAAATACATTTCCGGGGGGGGGAATTCCCATTTTCCCATTTCTTTTCATTTTCCCATTAAAATACACATAACAGTCAAGACACCACATTACATACAAAAAAGAAAAAGGAATGTCTCCAAAAGGAGAAAAAAGGATTCAAAAGACCATAGAGTGAAAGTTATAAAGTTATTCCCGGGTTATCGGGTGGGCCATAATGATCGTTGCAGGCTTCTCTCTCTTTCTGTTGGAGGGGGGGGAGGGGGGGGAGGGGGGGGGGGGGGGGGGGGGTGGACTAGATGATGATCAGTTCCTTCCAATGGTCCACCCCCCATTTCTCTCTCGCCAGTCGCTTGTTTTGTGAAAAATCCACCATAACGCCGTCCTGGAGGAAGTTCTGTGTCCTCCTCCTGAGAGTGAGCTGGTCCACTGATGTTTTTTGGTCGACCTTGATGTTCTTTGCCTCCCACAGGACCTGCTTCACGGTATTAATGATCCTCCACTGACGCTGGAGCTCTCTTGTTTTGCAATGTGGGAACCAAAAACAGGTGACATAAAGCAGTGCCTGAGATGTATACTGGGTTAAAAATCAACACGTGAAGTCACCACTTCAATTGACAACATATGGTGACTACATAAATCTTTGCTGTTCTGTTTAATTGGAGATCTGTTTAATTGGAGATTAGGTGGACTAGATGATGATCAGTTCCTTCCAATGGTCCACCCCCCATTTCTCTCTCGCCAGTCACTTGTTTTGTGAAAAATCCACCATAACGCCGTCCTGGAGGAAGTTCTGTGTCCTCCTCCTGAGAGTGAGCTGGTCCACTGATGTTTTTTGGTAGACCTTGATGTTCTTCGCCTCCCACAGGACTTGCTTCACGGTATTAATGATCCTCCACTGACGCTGGAGCTCTCTTGTTTTTTGTTTTGCAATGTGGGAACCAAAAACAGGTGACATAAAGCAGTGCCTGAGATGAATACTGGGTTAAAAATCAACACGTGAAGTCACCACGTGCTTCACCACTTCAATTGACAACATATGGTGACTACATAAATCTTTTCACATGCAATTATTATCACACCTCTGCAAAACAAGCCAATAGTAAATATCTTCTCCAATTAAACAGAACCGCAAAGACTTTGTAGCCTTTGCAGGTACCTCAGTAACCATCAGACATAATTATTTTGCGAGTCTTTCTGTAACTGCAATGAATAGCTCCTGTGTACGTAATTATTATGGGATATGTGCATGGTGATTATCATATGAGAAATCTTATTCTTTAATGTGTGTAAACTCCATTACAAAAGGCATGGAGCAGAAGCCATTCAAGTCTATTTGACTGAGGGAAGATTTCTCAGCCCCATTAAATTACTTATTCGAGGATACCAATTTCCTGCAGCTTGGCTTGGCACTTTGTTCTTGATGTGCACTGAACTTTGAATGTAAGGTGGATGAAGAACACCCTTTTTCAGCACTTGAATGTTTTTCCAGTTAAATGTTCAGTAATATCTTTCAGGCCTTTGGGCTTACGAGGTTGTGTCTCATGGTGACTATGGTGATATGATGCATGGGCACAGTTTTATCCAGCTTTTCTCTCTTGGTCTTGGTTCTTGTGAGGTCTGTAGTATGTACAGGGTATACTTTTATCTTTATTTTAATCGCAACAAGTCTTGTTAATATTTGGGCCTCGCAAGTCAGTGGATGTAATGCAAAGATTTGATAGAGAAATTATAGCCATCTCCATTTTCCTCATTTTTCCTGTGACCTGAAATGTCCTGGGTTTTTCCCACAATCTTTCTTTGAGCTATACGTTTTGGCCCATTTCCAAAGTAATTACTATATGTCACAGAGCGAGAGAGATGATAGTCAAGTTTTTTTTCTCCACAGATGTCAATTGCATGAGCATTTTCAAGCACATTTGGTTTGAAAGCAAAGTTGCTGGTGGTTTTATTGTAGTGCTGGGATGGTTATTGAGGCACTAATGAAGTCAGGAATTGACATGCCAGTGTTATTGTTCCATTGCTCGATTATTGTTCGATGTGTATTTCATTCTGATCTAGGGATTTGATTGGATTTGCCCTTCTTGTTTGGTTTCTCAGTTTGTTGGACAGCCTGATCTTGGTAATGTCTGGGTTGTACCATATCTTTTAAATGTTGTTACAATGGGCTTAGCGGTGCTCCTAGTTAAAAGTTTCAAAGCATTGTTAATATTTTTATATCCTTCTCCACCTTTCTGCATCCTAACAACTTTGTCTCAGAATTCCACAGGCAGTTCCTTGGTCTTCACGACAGCATGATTGATCTGAATTGCTGTTTCAGTCACAAGTTCTCACAAAGTGAGCGGTTGTATTCTGAAATCATCCAGTTGAACACAGGTAGATTTGAAATCAACATAGGTGGACCTAATCAACATATTTATTGTGATCTCAAAAAAATTGAATAACCTGCCTCAGTTTTAATACTGATCAATGAAGTCATTTTCAGGTTTTTATTTTTAAAGTGATACTGCAGTCAAAAACCAACTTTTCCCGTTGACAACCTATGTTTTGAGTTAGATTATGATCATACACAACTGTTTATGTCCGAAAATTTTATGTTTAGTAAAAATGGTTTTATCTGAGTTTTTGTGTAGACTTACCAATATGCTGGCTTCCGGGGATTTGTGACGTCACGAAATCCTTAACATAAAAATGGGTGGACTTGAGGTGGTCCTAGGGGTGGGTCTTGGCTGGGCATGTGCTATAAAAGCAGAGAACGACGATTTTTTTTTTCTTTCTGAGATTGAGACCCTTGTACTAGTTCAAGTTCAAATGCGAATTGCTTTGTATTATTGCTAACGTTAATATTACGACTTATATCGAGCTACAGTTATTCATATACGACGTCTTACTACTTGGTATCTTTAGCTAACTTGCCTGCATTATGCGAAGGAGTCAGAGATGTATCGTTCCTCGGTGCAACGCCACCGGCTCTGCTAGCTTTCATAATCTGCCGAGAGACCCAGCGCTACTTAGCCAGTGGCTTCAAGCTATCGGTGTAGAGCACGCAGACTTGCCGAAGAAAGCCCTAGTGTGCAACGCGCACTTCACACCGGACTGCTACCACAATTTAACTGGGTTTGAGATGGGCTTCTATAAAACTCTGTCGCTGAAGCCAGGTGCCATCCCAACAGTGATGGATGTAATTTTGTAATCATTACATCAGCTAAGTAAAACAGCTAAGTACAATATACCTATTACATTGTATTTGTGACATTGTGTAATTGCACATGTATTGGCCACTATTATACAGTTGGGCCCAGCATGCCCGACTACGGCACAGCAGTATTAGACAAATCAAGAATATGAATGAAGAATAACTACGCTGACATAACGTTACCTCAGTAACCTCACGGCAACATACGTTTTCTGGAGGGGACAGGTTAGAGCAGTGGCCACAAGCACACCTGTTGGGACATTAGTTTGTTTCTGTTTACATGCAAGTTATCTGTACAAACTACAACAAAAATGCTTTTGCAAACGGTTGACATTACTGATAGGTAATAGCTAATGTGGGGTTGAAGGCAACCTATTGTGTGAGCTATCTTTTATGAATACGCAACGTTAGCTAATAAACGATAGCAATAATACATTTGATGTAGCCCTAGCAAAACCAGTAACCAGTTGGTCAGTAACTCGGACGGAATGTATCGATAAGTTAGGTAATGCAAGGCAGTCTATTGTGTGTGAGTTTAGCCCCGTTTGGTCCAGAGAGAATTGGTAACTTAGCTAGCTAGTTATATTAGCTATATCATTTATGAATAATGTTAGCTAATAAATGATAATTCTCTCCGGACCAAGTGAAGTTATGAGGGCGCTACAACCAGCCATGTTCAATATACTAACGTTACTGTGTGACTGGGTTTTGCTGTGTATTTGAATGTATTCAATAGTAACGTTACTTTAGGCAGACAAACAAGCTAACTTAGCTAGGTAACGTTCGCTTTACCATTCAGTTACATCCCGGGTCCTCTCCTCGCGAAGACGTTGCTCAACTAATACAGCCGGGGCGGCGGCTGCGGCTGCTGCTGCCAGTGGCTCGAATGAATACGGCTGTATTGCCCGAGAAACATCTTCGCGAGGAGAGTCTTCCACCACGAAGGAATCCTCTTCCTCCACTTCAAACTCCTCCACCTCAAAACTCCCTGCAGTACTGCTGTCACTCTTGTCACTCGCCATTTTATTTAGTTGTGAGGAGAGAGCTGGAAGGGGGCTGAGTCAGTTCACCAAGACACACCCTTTCACTCCTTGACCGTATGAATATTCATAATATGACTACGTGGCATCATCGTCATATGACCACGCCTACTCACGAGTTTCAGTTCAAATTGAAGCGGAAAAAAGGGCCTTAGAAAAGCCTCTGCAGTATCTCTTTAATATAATTCTGAAAACATCTACATTTTTCATTGAAACTATTATATTATAGAGAGCTACTTTTGTTGGAATAAAACAATTTGGGAGGTACTTTGTCATGGTTTCTAGCAGCCTCTGCTGTTTCTGCGTTCGGGTTTCCTTTTGGCGTCATCGGGACGCTCTATCAGATCTTTTCCGCCTCCATTCCGGTATTCGTGTTTTGCCCGACAATTATTCTCTGCACCTGTTTTGCGTTTCCTGTCGGCTATAAATACCGCAGGATTTCCGCACTTCGATATTGTTTTTGCTATGTTGACAACGAAGTCGGTAAGGTAAAAGATTCGGTCGCTGCATTTCTGGTTCGTATGAATAGGAAACGCAGCAAGTCACGTTTAGAGTTAGGAGAAAGATTTATTTTAGTCTTTTTCTTTCCTTTCTCACCTTCTCCTTTGTACTCTTCTGCCAGTTACCTTTTTGTTCAGCTAATTGTCACCTAGAGCTGTAGGTAACAGGTTCTAGTTGCATTTTCATTCTCTCGTCCGTTTTTACAGGGCGTTTCTTTTGTTTGTTTCACTACCACTTGTTACGCCTAATTATTTAGTGCGTGAGGTGGTTTTGTTGGTTATTCTCGCTGTTTATGGAGATCGCCTCAGTTTTTGGTGGTTGCTTTATTTTGCCTTGTGCTAGGGAAGTTTTGCTCCCGATCCTGTGTTATCCCAGTCCTGGTGCGGCTAATTCCGCGTTTTGTGCCGTATCTTTCTAAATACACTTTTAGAAATCCTGATTGGTCGCGTTTGGGTCTCCGAACCGTACACTCCCCATTACAGTACTTTGTATGTTGTGACAAAACACATTTTGGTGTCTTTAAATTTTTTTCCACACCCTTGACAGGGGATAAGATAAGGGAAAAACACAAGATGGGGAAACACATGTGTGTTATGTTATGGGTGTGCATTACAATGCTCCAGTCAGTTCGGTAGATATTTGTGTTCCCTCACGCACAGAGTCGGAGAGGCTCGTGTTTCAGGCTGAGCTCAGCAGCAGGATTTGCAGGCGTGTTCCTTTAGCGGGATAACTTCGGGGGGGGGGGGGGGGGGGGGGGTAATGGGAGAGAAAGTAGGTCACCTTAACCAGAGAGCAGCATCTCAGCCACTGCGGCAGGGCCTGGGTTCAGCATGGGTTCCTGGGAGGTTGGTCCGATCTGAGCTGACAGCACTGGCATCCTCCTGCCCTGGCTTCTATGGCTGAAATTCCCAGATGAAAAGGCACTATGGCTGAAAAACAGCAGAACATATGTAAAGTGCAAGAGGCACATGCACACAAGCAGACACAGAGACACACCCACAGATTTGGGCACACACAAAGAGCCACCCACACAGACACAAGCTTAAGCATACACACACACACACACACACACACACACACACACACACCAGCATACACATACACATACACACACCCATACGGGCATAAGCATACCCAAACGCACACACACATATGCTGTCTATACACACAATATATACACACACAGTTCTCATTTATAAATTTACTGCATACATTCTTAGCTTGTTTTTATGGTGCATCACAATAATAAAATTGCCTTCATATCCAGATAGTCCTGCTATGCTTATTAACTGTTATGTTATTAACTGATGACACTGAGTGTTACGACTGAAAAGTAGATAATTTCTCAGCCTCGTGGGTGGTCTGTCCACCTAAATCATTGGACCTTGTGCTGTGTACTGTCAGTGCTGACTGTAGTCAGGAGTCCTGCAAGGTGATGCAAAATCAGTCATAGCATTGTCCAAGGTGGAAAGGTTTCAATCAGAAAGGCAGGCTGTTCTGGTCTAAGTGTAGGCCTGCAATGCATTAATGTGTTAAGTTGAGTTTAGCAGGTGAACTTAAAAAAAAGAGCAAAATTAAAAATATGTGGCTTAACATAGGTTCTGTAGGTTTGTTGCCAGTAGCCATACCACCATGCACTCTGTTCCTGCCACAGAACATTCCTGCCAAATGGCTGAAGCTAAGCAGGTGTGGGCTTGGTTAGTACTTGGATGGGAGTCCTGGGAAATCTAAGTTGCTGTTGGACGTGGTGTTGGTGGGCCAGTACGGGGCGTTCTTCCCTCTGGTCGAATAAATCCCAATGCCCCAGTATAGTGATGGGGACGTGGTTCGGATGAGATGTTCAAAGAGGTCCTGACTCATAGTGGTCGTTAAGTAAGCAATAATCAACAACGAGGTGTGCGTTACACAGTTTTAACCGCACAACGTTGAGGCGAAGAACCACCCGACGCGAAGCGGATAAAGATCCCATAATACTCTGCAAAGAGTAGGGGGGTTCCCTGGTGTCCTGGCTAAATTCCCAACTTGGCTCTCTCGACCTGCCACCTAATCATCCCCTGATTTATTGGCAAAAGAAAATGTATTTGTTCTCTCCACCTCAACTACAAAATGGCTGCCGTGCATCACCCAGGTGGGTTCTATACATTGGTGGTGGTTGAAGCAAGTTTCCCCCTTACAATTGTAAGTGTCCTTGAGTTTCTTGAAAGGCACATTTAAATGTAATGTATAATATAATAAATAATAATCTCCCATTCACAAATGGACCCAAGTGGGTAATAAAGACACTCTCAAACATTTATTTAGTTACATTTATTGTATCTATTTATTATTCATGTAAATGTATTTATTATTTATGTACATGTATTTAAACCCAATAGGTTTTCCTTTACGACAGTGTGTTTGCACACAGCACAGATCAGATCAAATGAAGGCCGCACAGTGCAACACACAGCTACACAGCATGGAGGCGCTAGAGAGCGCCACACACAGCTACAGCACAGCACAAGGGTGCTCAATAGATACAGTATCACAAAACTTTACACACAGAACATAACAGCTGCCGTGCAAAGTCCAGAGTATTTAGTATGGTCATAATACTGATGATAAATCAGATATGGAGTATAAAAGTAAGTTTGATTCCCTTGTCGTTTCTAGTATCCACTAGAGTGATTTATCTGATATGATATATTCCCTATTCAGAAACAAAGGCTTTTGACAGTTTATTTCAATAACTCATACATTTAATGTCAGATTTTCAGTTTCTCTTCACATAAGTCCTTATCTCAAATAACATGAACATTTTGCCTCATAATCAGGAAATATAGGGCTATATAGGAAATATATGTGATTTCAAAGGTGAGGGTATATGAAAGTTATATTGATTAATTCTATTAATTCATAGCAGTGCATTATGTTACTCATTGATACTGGGAAACTGTGGTTAGAATGAAATTTTTCAGGTTGGTTATCTTACCATCACAAACCCACGCCATACATGCCTATAGCAGCGAGTGACCATGGGCAAGAAAATAAGAATAATATAATGGGGGACTGCAGTTCTACTTCAACATACTGGAAAAATCTGACACCATAGCTTGAAATATTATTACAACTCATCCAGGCTTTTCAAGCAAGCAACACTGTTAGCTGGTTACCAGTCTTAAAGAAAGGTTTGAAGGATGATCCACGGTTTGAGTGAAAAGGCACATCAGGCTGAAATTGTACCAGTGACCCTATAAAATCATCCACCCTTTGTGCGTAGGTAATAATGTCTATTCTCGGGTGGCTCTACTGCAGCCAATGATTCTTGGTTCTACTGTATTTCGTAATGTGGAGGGGAGGCTTCTATGGATCTATTTTAACTGATGCATTTCAAACGTCATCAATGAAGTGCAATGCCCACAGGTAATAATGTGACATATTGTTGAAAGATTTTGACCTGACGTCAAAGAGAATCGGAGTTCCACCTTTTGAACCAAGTACTTTGAGCCCAGTTATGCATTGCCCTGTGGGACTTCAAACCAGTCAGAACTGCCACAGTCAGGGTTAGATTTTTAACAATGGGGCAGATCAATACATGAGGGGCTAGTGCTTTACGGGGTGGCTACACCAATAATGATTTTCTTCTGTCAAAAATAGATTGAGCTATTGCTTTTTCTATGGGGCTCATACATTGAAGTATGTACATCAATCAGTGAAAGGAGTATACACAATCATCGTTAAGGGATAGGTTAGGTATTTTTGAACCCTATTTTCAGATAGTGTTGGATAATTGTGAATAGTGGAGACCAAAATTTCGGAGACTGCTTCAAAATTGAGTTTGATGCATCCTCAGACATGGCTCCAATAGGAATGCATTGGGGCAAATTTTGCAGCCTTCAAAAACCATAATAAATGTATTTTTTTAATTATTCATCCAAGACTATCTGAAAATAGGGCCTGGGTTCAAAAATACCAAACCTGTCCTTTAACTATTCCCTAGCCAATGCTGTTTCGTAGGACAACTGCAGTTGTCGACACTCTCCTGAATCGGCAGTGGGGTTTTCGCATGAACGCAGCAGTGGATGCAGACAGTTGGGGGCGGGAATTGGACATGCTCAGAACCACCTTGAGTGCCAAATTTATACATCCAGTATTCTTTCCAGACTGATATTAAAAGGACAGAGATGAGAATGCAAGCAATATTCCTATGTTTTATCCATCTCTGTGTGGCCAGGCCCTTAAACGCAATTCATCATTACAGAGCCCCATACTGATCCTATTTCAATAGACAGCCTGGCTGGGTTGCACGAGACCCCAAACGGATTCGCATTTAACAAGTTTATAAGCCGAAGTCCCAGAAACGTACCGATTGGAATTAGCTGCCGCGCCCCACTTTCCGCACATCCCCGGCGCATTCGGAGAGCCTTTGGGATTATAGCTCTGGCAGGCAGGAGGCTTCCTGTCTCTCGCGCCCTGTGTTTGTTAACCATTCGCGCCGCTGACTCAACCACTTCCAAAAAATGTGACTGTGAGAGGAGCGATTAATGCTTTGATCTCGGGGAGAGAAAGGGTGGAGGGGGTGCAGCTGGGAGCTTGGAGAAATCTGGCCGCTCTAATTTTAGAGCCCGGCGCAGAGGAAGGGCTTTATGTAACAGACAAGAGGAGGGGCCCTCAGGGGCCCGGAGCGCTGTGGCGATACTGACGCACCGTCACCAGCTGCGGAGGAGCGGTTAGAGCCCGCCTCTCCTCCAGGGCCCACAACCCCAAATTCCCCCTCATTCTCTGCATGCTATACCTCACGAGCATGACCCACAACAGTTTTCCGTGTGTGGGGGGCGCCAGAGAGTGTTCACACACTGCAGCAGCACAGTACAGGGGCAATACAGAGAATTACTGTATGTACAGCAATACAGTGTGAGGATGCTGGATTGCACGATATGCAGCTGTAGTACAGCGAGAGGGCGCCAGAGAGCACCGCGCACAGCTGCAGCACATCACAGTGCTGAATACACACAGTATATAATGGGTAAAGAGAATACCAAACCCGGACTACTTCGCTAGGACTAACCCGAGATAAGGAGGACTGGAGCACACAGAGCTCAGAGCAAAACAAAATATTTTAATACGACTGACGTTTCGACGTCAACGACGTCTTCTTCAGAGTCAAAAAGTCCATTTTGACTCTGAAGAAGACGTCGTTGACGTCGAAACGTCAGTCGTATTAAAATATTTTGTTTTGCTCTGAGCTCTGTGTGCTCCAGTCCTCCTTATCTCGGGTTAGTCCTAGCGAAGTAGTCCGGGTTTGGTATTCTCTTTATTCACTGGTCCTTCTGTTGAGCACCTATAGTTCCTTGTCTATATAGCCGGTTTGTAGCGCGTTTGGGATCACCCCCTTTTTACAGTATATAATGGGTGTTGTACAGAGTTCTAAGATGTTGGAGAGATGTGATGGGGCACATTAAGAAAGATAAAAAAATAAAAACCATGGAGATACATCTATTGAACATGGCATTGCTGAGAGAAGGGAAGACTGATATCACTTGAATTGTGTTGTGGAGTTTGACATCAAAAATTTAGTAACCAAACATAGACACCTTTTCGAAGGATTCCCCAAGCCCTCAAAACTGCGAATTGTTCGCCATGGTGGCGTAGCAGTAAAAGTGCAGACTTTCAGTCTGTGCCAGTTGCGCCCAGAGGATCGGGGGTTCGATCCCAGGTCCTGCCAGATCTGAGTATGGCCGGTGCCTTGAGGGAGTGGCAGTTGGCGGCTGCTCTCGGGGTGGGACTCGTCACGCAAATGACGGCCCTGGGGGAGTTGGAATCACGGTCAGGAGCTTGAGGAGTCGTGCCCTGAGCTTGAGGAATCATGCTCTGAAGAGGACGTGGTGCCCTCTTTCCTCTACCGGCTGACGGGGTTGTGTAGCAGCGATTCTCTAGCGGTTGCTACATGGGGGGAATTGAATTACATAGGATCCAATTGGCTACCAAATTGAAAATTTGAAAGTAAATATAAAATAAAAAGTAAAAAAAAGACTGCAAGTTGTTGAGTGCTTGGGGAAAGGCAGTGAAGCTTTGGTTTTGTCATTCAATCATTCTGACACCACAAGCACCATTTTAATACACAGGTTTTAAAATCTGTGGGATAAATGAAAGTTCACAATCCTGACCTTCATCCGCCTCCAATATATTGGAATCAGTCAAGCAACCGTTAAATAGGTCAGCATGGGACAATAACGCTAAGACATTCAAGCATTCCGATCGTTCTGTGAAAATGGCTCATCTCTCTGGAAAAAAACACAGATGTGGTTTGATATCACAACTTTCCAATTATCATTTGGCCACACAGCTGTTAGAAAACATATTCTGTCCACCATTTCACAGCGGTCTGCACATTTTTCCCACAAAGGAGGATTCATTCCTGTCTGATGACTTCATTCACACCTCCCCTCAGATGAAGCAGGTGATCTACGCCTGCATGAGATCAGAACCCCTTGTGATTATTATTGTATGTCTATGCTCTTATGTTCTTCCTTTTGATGCATATGTTTATATTGTGTCTGTCCCATCCAATTGTTTTAATTTTTCTGATCTATTTTAATTATACATCAAAAATACATCAAAAATTAATGCATGCATGTCTAGCCCCCGTAAACTCTTTTCCACCTTCTCTTCCCTGCTGATCCCTCCTCCACCCCCCTCACCCTCTTCTCTCTCTGCCGATGACTTCCTGATCCACTTTGAGGAGAAGGTAGCCGTGATCCGAAACTCCTTCACACATCCGGTGACGCCTCATATGCCCCATAATGAACCCACCGCTACATTTTCGTCCTTTAAGACTCTGGAGGACACAGATGTACTCCAACTTGTAACGCGCCAGCGTGCAACCACCTGCCCACTGGACCCCATCCCGTCGGCAGTCCTCCAGTCTATATCCGGTGAGGTCCTTCCATTCTATCTTCCATTTTCAACACCTCCTTAACCTGTGGCTATGTTCCTGCTGTTTTCAAAACTGCCCGTGTTACCCCACTCCTTAAAAAACCTAGCTTAGACCCCTCTGATGTTAGAAACTATCGTCCTGTGTCTCTCCTGCCCTTCCTGTCCAAAGCTCTTGAACGAGCTGCCCTTAACCAACTGTCAGTTTTTCTCCACCAGAACAACCTGCTCGACCCTCATCAGTCCGGCTTCAGAACCGGGCATTCCACTGAAACTGCGCTCCTGGCTGTGACTGAGGCACTCGCCACTGCCAGAGCCTCCTCCCTCTCCTCTGTCCTGTTTCTCCTTGACCTGTCTGCAGCGTTTGACATGGTCAACCACAAACTCCTGATCTCCACACTAGCTGAGATGGGCATCTCTGGAACTGCCCTCTCTTGGTTTACATCCTATCTCACTGATAGATCCTACCAAGTCTCCTGGAAGGGCTCTGTCTCTGCACCTCATCCACTTCTTACAGGAGTCCCGCAGGGATCTGTACTGGGTCCTCTGTTGTTCTCCATTTATACTAAGTCCCTTGGTTCGGTCATTAATTCACATGGCTTCTCTTACCATAGCTATGCTGATGACACTCAACTCTTCCTCTCTTTCCCTCCCTCTGCCCCACAGGTAAAGGAAAGGATATCTGCTTGCCTGGCTGACATCTCTGAGTGGATGTCTAGCCATCACCTGAAGCTCAACCTCGACAAGACCGAGCTGCTCTTCATGCCATACAAGACCTCCCCGCTCCTAGACTTGTCCATCACCGTTGACGGAACCATGGTGATGCCTCCCGCTCTGCAAGGAACCTGGGGGTGGTCCTGGACGATCAGCTGGACTTCAAAGAACACATCAGGGCAACGGCACGGTCCTGCAGGTTCCTCCTGTACAACATCAGGAGAATTCGGCCATACCTGACCACTTACTCCGCCCAGCTTCTTGTCCAGACCATGGTCACCTCACGCTTGGACTACTGCAACTCCCTTCTCGCAAGCCTACCAGCCTGCGCCATTCTGCCCCTACAACTGGTCCAGAATGCGGCTGCTCGGCTTGTGTTCAACCTCCCGAAGTTTTCGCACGTCACCCCCCTGCTGAGGTCACTCCACTGGCTGCCGGTCGTGGCCAGGATCAGGTTCAAAGTTCTGACCCTGGCCTACACTGCAGCCAAAAGGTCAGGCCCCTCCTACCTACAGGACTTAATCCAGCACTACGCTCCTGCTCGACCACTTCGCTCTGCTGCTGCAGGGCAACTTGCACTTCCCTCCCTCCGTGTTAAAGGCTCCCGCTCGTCCCGACTGCGGAGCTTTTCCACCCTAGCTCCCCAGTGGTGGAATGAACTCCCCACTCTGCTGCGTTCAGCTGAAACACTGTCTGTTTTTCGGCGTGGTCTGAAAACGCACTTTTTCAGACTCCACCTCGACTAAAATTATACCTATAGGGCCATTCTATAGTATTCGCTTCCTGTTTTCTATTTAACTTGTGTTTTTTGGTTATTCTATAGTTCAGAATGTATAGCTGACTGGGTGTACTTCTCATGTTTATTACTAGGGATAGCTCCTACGCTGTGAGAAAGCTGTGCTTTGTCGGATTTGCTTTGTAGTCGCGTCAATGACCTTCAATATGCACTTATTGTACGTTGCTTTGGATAAAAGCGTCTGCCAAATGATTGTAATGTAATGTAATGTACATATATGTACTTTTAATGTAAGGTGACCTTAAGTGTCCAGAAAGGCACCAATCAAATAAAATGTATTATTATTATTATTGTTATTATTAAGAGGATGAGGAAGGAGGCCAGTGGGAGTGGCCATCTTATTCAGAAGTCTGGCCCCTCTAATCGAGGATGACCATAGACAATGGGGTTCTGTAAGCCAGCAGCTCTCTATCCTCTCTCTCTTTCTCTCTCCTTGGCTTCACCATTTCTTTTGAATAAATAATAAGCACTATTCTGGGTTCACAGCAGGAAGTGGATGTGCTGGAAATGTTCTAATTTTGGAGCTTTGCGTCGAGGCACGGAAAAGTTACATTTCGGTCAACCTTTTTAATGAATCCATTAGAGGGTTGGGGAAAACACGCACGCAACCACCTCCAGATGCGAATTTGTGTAGAAGAATACCATGACGTTGCCTATTTTCTCTGTTTAATTTTGGATGGTGTGAAGTGGACTTGAGCTGACACCTATAGAGATGAAAGCACATAAGCAAAAAATATCTTTCTCTCATGCCTAGCCTATGAACCTATAAGCCTATGAACCTCCATCGGGGAATAGCACAAGCACAACTACTGTTTTTCAGAAATCTGTTTATCTACAGTATATTTGTACTATGGACAGCAGATGCACAATGAATTATATAGAGCTCTTTTCACGTTGGAGACAAATATATCTCCTTTGGGAATGTGCCCTTGTCCATTTCAAAGGGCAGAGGTTCACTGGTCCACTTTTATGTGAGCCTCACGAACAAACAACGCTCTGTCATAAGTTAACTGAAAAGCCTTTAAGACACTGACTGTCAGATTGCCACATGACAGGAATACGTACACAGAGCCAGCCCTGCTTTCAGACCTAAGATGGACGTTCATTTTGAAACCCCTCCTAAGATTAACTCAGGGCCCAAACTGTAGTTTTTTTACAGCCTGTAAAAGAGGTATGAAGCTGAAGGGGAACTGAATGTGGTATATAATCAAGCTATCATCTTTCAACCCAGTATTTCAGTTTGATTGCTTATGTACAATAATATTACTTCATAAGGTTTTGTGTATTTAAAAAAATGTTCATTTAAAATGCTTCAAAAATTACAACACAGCAAAAATGCTGAGGACATTTTTCTTCCTGTGATGAATTATTTTCTGGAATATTCTTGGAATGTTTCTTAATCGCCCATATGAAACAGAAATATATTTCCCCCATATATGGAGATTGAATCTAATGCATGTGTTGTGTCTTGATATCATTTATTTGTGTCGTTAAAAGTTGAAGATATCAGCAGACCGGCTTACCATTGTCAACAGCTTTAAAACAGTAATAAAATATACTCTTTTTGTATTGTAGGAAGGTACTGAATAATATATAGCATAATATATAGAAATATATCGTAAAATATCTCAGTTAGTGCTACTTTGGTCCCTTTGGGATATATTTGAATATATCAAACAACGTATAATTTAGCAAAACTGACAATATATTGATATGTATTGAAAATATATTTGGAGCACTTCCATATATTAAAATTGATTATTCAATGTATTTTAACATTAACATTTTAAAATAGTATTTTATCAATATATTGAACTTTAAAATGTGCAATGGCATTTTCATTAAAAAGTTTTTCAAAAAGCAAATCCACTGTTGCCCTAAGCAACATAATCAGCTGTGCATGACTCACAGTTGGAATTGACCTTTGTGATCCCATATTCAGTGAGAAATCATAGTATTTTGTAAACATGAAACATATGAGAGGCGATAAGATAAGAATCAGGGGTTAGAAAAGGAACTTTGGGGGGGAAACTGGGATTTTATCTGTACACTCTATGAGCAAATCATCAGATGGACAGCGAAATAAGACAAGACGTGTGAATGTGTTACACGTTGATTACAATGCAAGCTTAGCGTGTCTCGTGGAGTATTGGGCAGATGCTACATAAAACAATCACTTAAGTGAACTGCAGTCTCAGAACTGTAGACTCACTTATGAATTTTGGGTTTTTGAAGTTTTGCCTGTGAGATACAGACCTGATTTCCCACAAGTGTTCAAAAGCTGTGTTTGACATTATAAACATCATTGCCATTGGAGCTGCCCCTTGACAATTGATTTTGATCCAATTGGGCTACAGCGTTCGTGGGATCCAGGCTTCTCCCACACCAAGAGCAAGCACGTGTCCCACCATCAGCCAGCTCCCTGTTACGTTCCCAAAAGAGCTCTGTGAGCAGCCCAAATCGCTGCGATCCTTTGTCAGGTGCCAACAAATGCCGGCGTGCTGTCGTTTCACATACGAAGCATTCGGTTTAATATGTAAAATTCCGTTTGAGCGAAAACAAATGACTCACAGGTGCACTGTGAGGGTGTTTGGAGAGTGAGGTTTGTCATTTCCTGTGGGTCTTGGCAAGGATGAGTTTAAAAAGAGGAAGCTCTTGCTGCGGTGACCGACTGCACGGAATCATTGGAGGGAATTTTCACAGGCTTGGCCTTCAGGAGGAAACTGGGTGTATCTCTCAGGACCCACAGTATGAGGGAAACAAAAAATCCGCTCCTTCGTCCGACCAAAGGAGGCCCTCAACTCCCGATTTGGTGTCCGCGCCCCCTGGAGACGGGCAAGGACCCCTCATCCCCCTCTTTGCATCCTGTTTGAAGAGGAAAAAACAGGACCGGGGTCTAAATGGAGAAGGACGCCCTCACAGCTGTAACTTCTTGTTGTGCGCGGGCAGACCTGGCGACTGGACAGTGACCTAATTTCCAGTGATCCAGGCGATGGGGAGAATTACATAACAACCCCCTAAAGGGTCCAGCCGGTCGCACGCTCCTCCGGGCTGCTGGGCGTGTTTGAAGATTTCAGTCTCAGCCCGTTTGTAATCCTGAATTAAGGGCCTGGTCATTCGGTATCACTCTTGCTAAAGCGGATTTAGGCCGAGTGGATTAATTTGGCCATTACTGCGCATCTTGTGTAGCCTGAGCCGAGCGCTCCCAGGCAGCTGCTACGCTTCTCTTAGCTGTTTAATTAACGTGCAACTGCAATTAAAGTAATGCACGGGGATTAGTTCATGGATAAAAATCTAACTCAAATGGCTTCAGACCCACGATATTGGTATGAGGAGAGCATTCAACAGTCTTCAAAGATGAAGGTTTGTTTTGAGGAAATCACCTTGGTGAGCGAGCAGATGTGCCGCACAATGGGGAGATTGCAAATCCCACGTAGATGAGGTCCCTCTGGCTCAGGCCCCATGTTGAACCCAGGCCACAGCAGATGTTCGCATCTTCCCTGCATTGGTTATCACGTGGAGCAGCGGGAGCAGAAAGCCCTCCTAATATCAAATATCTCTGTGAGAATCCACAGATTTGTTGTCCTGCCTCTTGTCCTGTTCTTTGTGTGGTGGGCGGGGAAAAGGATCATTTAATCGGGCTTGAGCAAAGACTGCCGCGATCAAAGAAAAAACCACAAAAAGCATTAGCTTTTGCTACAATATATGCCAATGGCATCCTTCCGAATGTGACTTGTTACCCGTCACTTACTCCTTACATGTAGTCTGCTTATTAGTCCATAGAGGTGTTACAACAGCTTTCTGCTCTGTAATTGTCATATGGAGGTCATGACATACAGGAATATTTGCTTTTCATATGCTAGAACCATGGTAAATTCATGCATAACAGAGGTCAGAGTCGGTCATGCACCTTTCATAATGTGCCTCTGTTTATTCGTCTGGGTTTGATTAGATATTTTTTCAGTACAAGACAGGAAATCACAGGCTAACCCTCTGAAGCACATTTTTTTTTGGTGACGGAGAAAACTAAACTCACAAATCCCCTGTATGTGCCATAATGGGAGGGTCAGCACAGCTTCCGAAATAGATCCAGGGCCTAAAGTGATGTGGAACATCTGGAAGACAGATATTCCACATTTTTGGGAGCTGATTAGAGCTGGGGCGCTGAGAAGCTTTGCACTCGAAACTCGCAAACACGTGTAGAGCAGCCCTGAAGACAGAACACCTGACGGTAGCCCCCGCGCCCCCGGGGGTTACATCAGTCTTCTTCTCTCTCTTTCTCACACTCTCTTTCCCTCCCAGGACAGCGATCCAAGTTCTACCTTCCGCTCTCAGAAAAAATGAGCCAAGCCTCGGCACTCAGCAATTAGCTACCTGCCAGAAAGAAATATTTAAGGACAGAATCCGCTACTGTTTTCCCTTTCTGAGAAGACAGTTCCCGAGAAAGGTTCGCTGAGAGAGAGGGGTGTGTGTGTGCGCTTGTGTGTGATCTATGGCATCTGCCAGATAAAGGGACTTTGTCTTTTGGTGAGAGAGTGACACATCAGCATGTTGTGAGTGTATACCCCTATGCTGTTCACTCACATGTAAATGAACTAAGCTCTGGATTTTATTAAAGTTCTACCAAAACCAGTTGTACCCTCTAGGGTTCAATCCGTCCCCATGCAACTTAAAACACGGTCATCGTTTTTTTTTTTTTTTTCCTTAGCATTTTCAGTTTAAACAAGTATCAGCTGCCATCACCTGATCAATCAATCTCCATTCCACAAACCATTTCCTATTTTGAATAGCCTAAATATTCTTTTACTGGTGGGCTTGGCAAAGTTTCAGAACATGTCAAAATTTTTGACCAAAGAAAGAATTACTGTATGTGGCTTGATGGTACTGAGACATGTGTATGTATGTTACAGAGTTTCAGAGGAACCAACTACTGCAAGTGAAAATTGAGCAGTCTTTTTCATTGTTCCATAAAAAGGAACAATGAAAACCCCTTTATATAACATAATAGCGTATAACATCACACCAAAGGCCGTTCTATTTTGGTTCTCTCAGTTACTGTTGGTGAGTAATGATTTTTGTGACTCATGTTCCAGTGAAAGCGCTCCACCTGGGTTTCACCAAGAACTCCACGGCACAGTAGCTCTGCAGTCGTACTTGCTCTGGTATTGTGCATAGCGGAACTCATTGATGGAATCAGGAAGATTTTGTCTTACCGTGTGACTGCTTTCATGTGACATGCCCCTCATGTCATGTAATGCAATTAGTGTTTCCAAATTATGGGAAGTATTAAGATACCTTTCAGATGCAATTCTGTGTGATGTACTTTTGGTTTCCATAATAGCCTTGATCACTCAGGAAGATTGTCTTTATTTCATTTGATTTAAATACAAAATCTCAGTATATTTAATTTATTGTATGTGTGCACAGTAGAAAATAGTAGAGTAGTAGAGTGCAGCAGGGTGGTGTTAATAGCATTGTGGGTCCTTTAGAGACACTGAAAGGAAACAAGAGACTGCAGTTCTAACATGAGTGCCACTATTTACCATTAGCAAATGTCCCTCAAACTCAACAAGGGGGGAAGGGGCTCGTGAATAAGCTCAAGGTCACACCAGTATGAGATATGATCTTTTCTCGCCTTCTTCGCTGTTTTGCTGAGAAACTGTAGACTGTCACTTTTCAGCCGATCCCCAACGGACTGGAACTGTCCTGCAGGCCCTAAAAGTGCGGCACCAGCAGTATACATGTCAAACTGTGAGGGGAGTGGCTGAGTCGGAGGACCAAGCGCGACCGTCAGGGATTCTAAAAGTGTAGGTACTAACACCTACACCACTAAAGCAGACAGATCTGCACTGGAAAAGGGTAAAATAAACAGTGGGAAAAAACCTCCCAGCGTAAGCCAAAAATAAAGCAACCCCAAACGAGGGTGAACTCGAGAATAGCGAGTAATCAATAACCAAAGAATCTCACACTCTTTAACAAGTAACCAAAATAACAAAAGAACCTCATGCTCCTTAATAAGGAGTGAATACAGGAGGTCAGAGAAAACAAACTAAAGAAACACCCTGTATAAACAGGTGAGAGAAGGAACAGAGAAACTAGAACCTGTTACCTACAGCTCTAGGTGAGAACGAGCAGAACAAAAAGGTAACAGGTAGGAGAGTATAACGGATGAAGAGAGAAAGTAAAGAAAAAAACAAAAAAAATCTTCCTTCTAACTCTAACCGGACTTGCTGCGTTTCCTATTCGTGCGAACCAAAAATGCAGCGAGCAAATCCTATACCTTTACCGACCTCCTTGTCAATATCGCAAAGACAATATGGAAGCGTCGGAAATGCGGAAGTCCTGGGCTATTTATAACCGGCAGGAAATCCAAAACAGGTGAAAGAGATAATTGCCGGGCGAGATTCAAACAACGAAACGGAGACGGAAAAAATCCGATAGAGCGTCCCAATGAAAAACCGAACGCAGAAACAACAGAGGCTGCTAGAAACCATGACACAAACAAGAATCAAGCAATGCAAAAAAACTAACAAAACAAGACTGTCGGGAGGAACAGGTGGTTGCTCAACTCATCAAACTTCAATATGCCTTTATCTTTTTAACAACCACTGCTTATTAGAATTTCAATCTCATTTTATGTTTATTTAATCATATTAACACACTAACCCTGCTGTAAAGTGGGGGTTCACCCTGAAGTACTGCCCCCCCCCCCCCTCAGCTTTGCTTGGGAAGTAAAGAATCCTCCTTCTATGTGACAAATTATCTGACTTTGATGGAACAAGAACATGTTTTTTCAAGTGAGGTAATATTGGGACAAAAATGCCTCAGCCCACTGATTGTTCTGCACTGTTAGCAATGGAAACCGATCTGCCAGAGGATTTTGGCGCACCGGAGGAGTCATTTGTATCATTCAGCACTCAAATATTACTGGGGAAATGAAGAGAGAGAAATCACAGGATCCAGGGAGAGGGGAAAAAAGAGCTGACAGCTTTGAGGTGGGCAGGTCAACAGAGTGGGAGCAGAGTAGGTATTATTTCAGAGCCAGAATTGTAGGGCCATTCTTAAGGCTTGTATTAAAGCTTCTTCAAGCTGAGGCAAAATAAGGGTAACGGCTTTCCATGGGAAACTGCTGAAGCCAGTCTCAGCTGCCAGACTCACAGGAATTCACCAGAGATGGTGAATTTAAACCTCACACACGGTGAGGCATGTCTTTGGGCCGTGGTTCATATTTCCACGGCCATGCGGCACGAGGCATGAGGTTGGCAGCTGTCTGAGAAACCTGCCGGTGGCAAGGGCGACACCTCTCTTTCGCGGGAGGCCTCCTCTTCCCACAGCATGCTACCGAGGACTATGCTACTTCCAGTTCCTGCCTTTAAAAAAAAAAAACCTTTATGGCATAGCTTTCCAGAGTCAACAAAGGGACCGGAACCTTCTAATCATTCCAGGCACCATCACTACCTCTCTACTCTTTAACATGCTGCAGGCCCTGAACATCAAAAGCACATCTGAGGCACAGCAAATGACTAACCCCACAAAACAAGGGCAGAAACGAATCTCCTTCCTGCAATCTGTTTCTCATTACTGATATACCTGGTGTGCAATGTTCATTTTTTCCCTCCGAACTTTAAATCATTAGGCTTCATTGAAATGTAAAATGAATACTGGTTTGGATCTCTGGATAGCTATTATGGTATCTTGGTAATATCTATTGCGAAATGGAGTCCTTTTCAAGAAAAATAAGGTGTTCGAAGTGTGTGTGTGTGTGTGTGTGTGTGTGTGTGTGTGTGTGTGTGTGTGTGTGTGTGTGTGTGTGTGTGTGTGTGTGTGTGTGTGTGTGTGCATGTGCTAAAGTGTCCTTATAAATATAAATCAGTGACAGAATATGATGAATACCATTAGAATGGACTGGGATTCAGTGTGACAACCACTGTTGTAGCCCATTAAAAATTGAAAATGGAGTGTGGTATATATTATAATTTGTTGTTGGGTGAGAGATAGTTACTGCACTCATTCTTCATGGGAAAGAATTGTGCTGTGATATGCATATTCAAGGCATACATTTAAAGGACATTAAAGAAGACAGGATTATGTAGTTAAGTGCCTGGGTGTGAAATTCAGAGGTTGCATGCTCAAATCCCTAGTCAGACAGTATCAATGTCTCCTTGAGCAGGGCACTTCAAAGCATCAGTAAATATCCACTAACATAATCTGATGAATTATTTTATTTTGGGTCATTTAGTAACAAATTTCTAGGTCATTCAAAGTGTACTTATTTCAATAGGACTTTGTTGAGTATTACATAAATTACAGTTACATAAATTCTGCAACTTTAGTTCTGAGCTGAGTACTTGGAGGCAAGCAGTGAACGTGAAATGGTTAAAATATTATAGCCTATGAAATAAAAAGTTTTGTAGACTATAATATTTAAGTTAATATATAGTTTTTTTTTAAGTATGTGGGTTCAGAATCATTCACTGCTTCCTTCAATCAGTCATGATTTCTCGATTGATGATGTTACGGAGATTGTGTACTGTCTCATCTTGTTCATTTGGGTACAATGTAAAAGTGAATGGATTTTCTATTAACCATTTCGCTGGCAAATTTGAAGAGAGAATTTAATCCTTTCCTGTGAAATCGTGTATTGCTTGTGCCAGTCCATCCATCCATCCATTATCTAACCCACTTCCTGGGCTGTGTCTGACTCAACACCCTTCCATACTATTAAGTAGACTCGTTGAGTAGACAGGATGAGAAAATTGTTATGTAGGCAAAATTTTCTCTAAATGTAGTATACTTAAAACCCCCATATGATATACTTACTTACTTACTTACTTACTTCGGGAGCACACTTCAAGAAGTACGCAAACATTTTGGTCGCATAAATATGACGCGCGCCTTCATTTTAAAAAATGAGGTGCAGCTTTGCTGACATTTTCCTTCAATGACAACAAAAACAACACGTGACATGGCCGTGCAAGGGTGGTACGTGTTACTACACTTCCACAGTACAGTTGGCGTACTGCATGTCGCGTACTAAACAGTGTACATTAAACAGCACACATCTGCCAGTACACTTTACACAGGAGACAGGATCCACTAGATAGGGCTCTGATTCGAACACAGCCCTGGTCAGGGTCACGGGGGGCTGAAGCCCATCCCAGCATGCATTGGGCAAGAGGCAGGAATACACCCTTGAGAGGTCGCCAATCCATTGCAGGGCACACACACCATTTACTCACACACTCATACCTAAATTTAGAGTCTCCAATTAGCCTAACCTGCACATCTTTGAACTGTGGGAGGAAACCGGAGTACCCGGAGGCAACCCACATGGTCACAGGGACAACATGCAAACTCCACACAGAAAGGCCCTCGGCTGGGATTTGTACCTTCTTGCTTTGAGGCAACAAGCTCTGGTGTAAGAAGTCAAGACTTTTCATACCTTTGAAATACCTGAAAATATCTGCTGTCATTGAACCAACGGAAGACTGCAATTTATTGCCGTTTACTCTCCAAATACAAACCGTAGTCATAAGATTTACCAAGGGTCCATAATAGCTGATAAAATTTTTTTCTTGTTGTTCTATTTTGAACACAGTTAAAAACAAAAAAGATTAGGCTAAATGTTCAAGAGTAAAAGTGAATCTGCTATCATTGTTTGAACGTTCCCATTCAAAATATATTTATATGATTAACCAATTTCAGATAGCCTAACTGTTGTAGGCCTACCCGAAAATGACCTTAATCAGCTTTATCTGAAATCTGAAATACACCAGAATGCTTTCTGTTGTTTTAATTTCGCATTAGATGTTGCCTAGCGACTCATGTTTGGCCTCCCGTAGAAAATTGTAACATTAGGCTAATCTTATTATTTCA
The DNA here is from genome assembly GCA_029718625.1 of Synaphobranchus kaupii. NCBI lineage: Eukaryota > Metazoa > Chordata > Actinopteri > Anguilliformes > Synaphobranchidae > Synaphobranchus > Synaphobranchus kaupii. Next base: position 78,824,660 of record CM056378.1, on the reverse strand, counting down.
TTGACACCTAGAACACTGCACATTTCAATTTCAATAAGGGTTTTTGCGGTAGTGCTCGTTTGTCAACACAGAGTAAATCTTTGACGATGGTCCCTTGCTCGCCTCGTTCACCCAGCGGTAGACAGATTGAAATGCACTAGATCTGGTTAGAGTAGGCTACAGTAGTAGTACCATTTCTTCAGTGGACTAGGAAACTGCGGGATAGACACAGGAATACGCATCTTCATTATTTTTTCCCACCATCAGTCCCGGGCAATGCTATATTCACACTGAAAAAGAGAGACTAGGACTATAATCTAAAATGACGGTGGATTTTGAAGAGTGTGTCAAAGATTCACCCAGATTCAGGTAAGGACATGTTTGTGCAAAGAGGTTGATGAACTACTCCTGGGATTTGCTTGTTGAATTATTTGATTCTCCCACAATCCGTTTGGAGTAATTGCTAATTGGCTTGTCGTTTTAAAATATTTTGTTCAGTTCTGAAGCAAAGCATGTCATAGGCTACAACTACCACCCACTGTGAAATTAACATTTCACTTTTATGTGTTGAGGGGCTACATTGTATCGGTCCAAATAATTTAGCTACGTAACAGTAGGCTAGTGCTGTGCCCGGGGTAATGCATTTACCCTGTTTAATATGCTATTCCTACATGCACTTCGATGCTATGAGTATGTAATTCCAGAAAAACCGTGTATTTTATTTTATGCTAATCTGAGATGAAACCGACTCGCTTTTTGCATGCATGTTCGCTATAGCCCAATAGTTGTCTCAACCAACTGTATGAATGAACTGGATTGTATTGGAGCAAAAAGCGAAAATGATTTGTTGATTTACGATAATGCACTACGGTCCCCAAAGACACTAATTAACAGCAATGGACATTGATTTTTATGATCCATCGGAGTATCGTTAATATCAGACAGATATGTATAGGCTTTTTTTCATATGATTATTTTGACACGAGTTATTTTCATTACATTTATCGGTTTGCTCTTGCTGTCTCTTTGTATTACGCATATCCTACTCTGTGTGCTCTGTATTCATGTGCGTTAAGTTGGAGGACGAAGGCAAAGCTATGTTAGCACCGTTCGTGGTATAGATTGAAATTACAATTTCGTTACTGTCTTTGAATGAGTCAAAGTAATATTCCAATGTATCTCAAATCCTATGAGGTGAGAAGAACCTGATTGTTGGAGGCAGTGGCTGAAACATCTGAGTCAATTGTCAAATGTGTTTTAAGATCGTCTTTCGTCGTAGTGCAAGAAACCTGGCGTGTGTGTTTCTGAGAATATTTGTCTGTGACTGCGGAAATTGATTGTGGAAATTTTTGCTGTTTTGGAACATTTGCATTTATGATGCGAATGACAAAAGAAAATACATAAAATAAATAAACAAAAAAATATTAAGTAAATAAATAAATTAAGCATAAATCATTTATTTTAGCGGGTGGTGTCCTTGGGATTACCAGTTTTTAAGAGATGTGGTCAAGAAAACAGCAACGGTTTCAGACAGTGCCAGTATACATACAGTATATAGGTCTACACATAAACAAACATACATACAGTGCATATTCATACATGCACATTATGAGCTTTTGTCAAAAAAACATAATGGTTTTGCAACTTGGTTTGCCTGGTGCTTACTGTCCAAGGTGAGGAAGGTGCATTTGTGTGCTGATGGAGTAGGAAACGTGGCCAAGAAAGATCTGATTTTTCCTTGTGACACATCAACATCAGTTGAGTTCACATCAGTATTTTCCGTAAGCTGCAAGAGAATTATCTGAGAAATTATATGTTGGCTATTTGGTGACAATCGAGCCAGTTATGTCTTTTACGTCTTGCTCAACGGTTGCCTTACTGGAAAGGGCAACTGCAGACCTTTTCTCTAAAATGTACACACAGTACAATTTTCCGTGTTCATTTAGGTCATACAGAGGTTATATGAGTACAATAGGGATCAAATGTACTCCCTCAACCTGATTTGATACTGACGATATTACTGTGCATACACATTCAGAGAACCCTTTGGGTATTAGAAACAAAGCTCACCAAATTAAAGTGCTTAATTTTTGTGCATTGCACAAAGGCTTCTTGATAAGTGGTCACATGTACCAGCTCCAATGTCAGTTAATTCTCTACAATGGACTGGCGCCTGATGAATAGCCCTTAGAATAGATGGGCAGATTGGGCACTGGAGTTATAGGCTGTTCCAGGCAGATCTCTTCTCATGTGCGTTCAGCCACTTACATCAGTGCAACTTCTCATCCTGTCAGTTAAGGTTGGAATGAGTTCCCGCCCATAAGCCGTTCTTCTGGATTCTTCCCCTAAATCATGTATGGCATTTAACTAGACTCCCATTTTCCTGTGTAACTTGCATCTCTGAACTTCACTACACCTGCAAGTGTACATTATATTGTTGAAAGTTGCTATTGTGCTGTAAAAAACAATGCTCAAAGAGTGCCACAAAGATTTAAAAGTTTTGCAGATGACGAGAATTTTCTTTCAAACTGTGAAATTAATCATATCATATGCGCCTCATGCTCTCTATCTCTTAGTTACTATTGCTTTTCCAACCTTTTCTTATTCTGAACTGTGGGTATCCTTCAGATTTTTTTCAGTTGCTATAAGAAGATGCTTATCTGATCTCCTCTGAACTGACATTCTTATCATTTGTAGAAGCTGTTTTTGCAGGTCCTGTAGAGAAAGAGTGTTGTGTCATGTTGCGCTGAGAGATAACTGGACCCATGTGCATGTGCGGTTTTTGGATGCTGTGGGAATGGACAGGTCTTTCCTCAGCGGACCTCTACTTTTACCCATTATGCAACGCTGGACCCTTCACTCACCAGAGTGTCAGGGCTCTCCAGGTGCCCAAAATACAGATAATTGCCCTGGTATGGGAGGGGGGTGGGGCTTGAGGGTCACAGCTGTGAGGGTCACAACCGGTTAAGCAAAGGGTCAACGCTAAAATGGATGCCATATACATGCAAGGAGGGCCGCAGTGTGGAATCTAGGGCTCCCTCCATGCCCCCTACCACAGGGTCCGAAAGGATACCAGCATTCCATTGGCTCCTGATTCAGGGCTATGGGGACTGTTACCATTGGAAAATTGAACCTGCCCCCACCCCCAGATTTCACTTCACAGTATGTGTGTGCAGGCAGTGTACAATATTGATTAGGAAACAGGGCATGTAAATCAGAGGTTGTAGGTTCAACTCCCAGGTGGTATGCTGCCATCATACCTTTGAGCAAGGTACTTAGCCCAATTTGCAACAGTAAATATACAGCTGTACAAATTGATTGTTAAAAAAGTAAGCTGTTTACATCATTCTGCATAAGAGCATCTGCTAAATTCCCAAGAATGAATGCAAATGAATCTGTTGTTCTGGTATATGACAGCCCCTTTTGACAAGATCAGGAAAGGTCTGTTGCAAGAGCTGCCAGAAGTTTTTCATGTGCTAACACGGTGTTTCCCAAACGGTGCTTCCTGGGAAGGGTTCAGGACAGGTGGGTCGTGAGATGACGTGAGGAAAAAACAACTAGCTGTATGCTCTGCATCGCAGTGTTACAAGGCATGTAAAACATATGACTTACACATACAGTATGTTTGTCTATATTTTAACCCTCCTATTATGTTTGGAGCCAATTTGCCCCTAAAAATAAAAGGCGTCATAAAATTTCAACATAACAGGAGGGTTAATAAAGGGTGCGTGGGCCACAGGTCACAGCTAATTAGGTGGGTCATGGACTCAGGAAGTCACCCCAGTGCTAACATGCTAATATCTGAGGATGGACGTGGTCAGTCATTTCTGCCTTTCACTGTGCGAGAGGATGGCCCTTTAACAGATGTAAAAGGCCCACTGACCTCACTCTGCACCCTGTTGTGATCACTGCCCATGTTACATATGTTTGGTAGCCTTCTGTCAGATGGTTAAATCAAATGTCTTTTTTATATTTTTTCAGCTTTATTGGACAGCACAGCATAGAGAGATAGGAATAATGGGAGTGAGAGAGGGAGACAGGCAAAAAAGTTTGGGTGGCCGGATTCGAATGGCCGACCTCACGGCTTGCCAATGAACATTTGGATTGTGCTCTTACAGGCTATGCCATGAGACACCCTAAATCAAATGTCTCTCGAAATTAGATGTCTCTTGACATCTAACCATCTGTAGGTGGCTTTGAGTCAAAGTCCAGGAAACCAGACTGTCAGATCTCCAGAGGCCTCAAGACACTGCTAGTTTACTGTCTGGGAACAGTATTTAATGTAGCAGTTAATGGACAGTGCCAGGTAATTCCAGCTTCGACATTAGTCAGCTTCTTAGAGAGTGGCGTATTTGACATGCGCCTTCTCTCGTTAATCAACTGCTTCCCTGTGGCAAACCTATATTTGCATCGCCTTGGACCCTCCTTTGCTGAGTTGATGTCAGCAGTTGCGAAAACACTGGGCTGTGTTTGAAGGGCAGCCTTGCTGCATGGCTGGCAAGTGCCAAGGGGTGATCCTGCAACAGTGAACTCATGTGGAGACACATTTTGGGAATTTGAGATTCTGCTCGAAGACAGCAGTTGAGGTCATGCGCTCGTTGGGTGCTTGCTTAGCCAGTTTACTCTTTCGGGAGCTGCCCGTTCCACTTACTTTATATGTTTGATGATACACTATATGGCCAAAAGTATGTGGACACCCCTTGGTCTGGGGCTGTTTTTCATGGTTCAGGCTAGGCTCCTTAGTTCCATTGAAGGCAAATCTTAACACTACTGCATACAATGACATTCTAGACGATTCTGGATTTCCAACTTTCTGGCAACAGTTTGGAAAAGGACCTTTCCTGTTTCAAATGCCCTCATGCACAAATAGAGGTCCATACAGAAATGGTTTGTTGAGATCAGAGCACAGAGCCCTGACCTCAACCCCATCAAACACCATTGGGATCAATTGGAAAACCGAATGCGAGCCAGGCCTAATAGCCCCACCTCACTAATGCTCTTCTCACTGAATGGAAACAAAACCACACAGCAATGTTCCAACATCTAGTGGAAAGCCTTCCCAGGAGAGTGGAGGCTGTTATAGCAGCAAATGGGGACCAACTCCATATTAATACCCATGATTTTGGAATGACATTTTGGATGAGCAGGTGTCCATATACTTTTAGCCATGTAGTGTATTATATGTAAAATATTAATTATTAGTTATGAATTCCATATAATTTAGTGTATTTGAGGTCAGTCCACATTAATGCCTTTGTTGTTGTCAAACGTGAAATCAATTGTAAGGACGGCTTCCAGACCGTTTATTTTCCAGTCCGAGGTTTCAGGCCGAGCACGATCATGGCATCATCGCTGGTTCCCCAACACTGTATCCCTTTCAACCCTCAAGAACTGTTTAGAAGAAACTTCGCCCGGCTTTTGCAGGAACTGTCCCTTGGGACAGAATTCGACAAAACTTTGCCCTGCATTTTACACATGCCATACAAGGCCAATGGATCTCGAGCATTAGAAGTTGGAGGTGTGAGGTTCAAAGTCGGTTTTCTGCCTTTGCTGAATTGATGTCCTGGGTGGAATACACTGGAAATGCACCATGCAGCCCTACATCTGAAGGTGTCGATTGCGTTCAAGTTCCTTTTTCATCTCTCTATCAAGCAAAGGACAGTTTGAAGGACATTCTCCCGGGACACAGAGCAGACTTTGGAAAAAAGTTGATAGATTTTTTTCCATTTGGCCAGGAAGGATTGGGGAAAATGTGGCCAGGGTTAGGAAAGGTCAGAGGTCAGACCACCTCCTGTTGGAATGCAGGAAAGACTCCGTTCAGCCAGTCTGCTGCGGTCGAATGATTGCTCCATCCACAGCTCTAAAAATGAGATGGTATTCTCTGTGTGACATAGCCCTCTGTTTGTGGAGACCTTGTTTAAGTTAACTTATAGAATGTAACAAATCACATTAAACACATTCACTGGTTTGGACTTGCTGAAACATCAGGAGAACGGACACAATTACCCGCAGATGAATTTGGATGAGCTTGGAATTGCGTTGCACCGTGCTCAAATGAACCCAAATATGAAGCAATTTCCCCCTCAGGATATTTAATCATCATTTTTTTTCAGTGATTGTTGAAGTTTAATTCAAACTGATTTTTTGTCATCCCGACGGCCTGAGGGACAGTTTCACCCCCTGAGCTTGATGATGTGTAAGGTCACACTCTGCATTACAGTAATGGCACAGAAAAGGCGCTTCCTGTCCAATGAGCCTGTCTGTGGAGGAGGCACTTCAAACAGCATTGTAAATTGTAAAACATGCCGTGTGAGGAATCTTTGCAGTCCCACGCAAAGCCTCGTGCTGTGACTGCACCCCCCCTGTCCCCCCGCCACCGCCACTCTGAAGGTTAAATAAATAACGGGTAATTCCATTCACCCACTTCCCTTTCCCAGAATCGGAGCAAAAATGGGAGTCTGCCGGGTTCAGTAGGAAGTCCGTCTGTGTCTTCTCCATGCGTGTGTGTGTGTGTGTGTGTGTGTGTGCATGCATGTTTGTGTCTAAGTGGGTGTGTGCTCATGTGCATGTGTGTGTGCATGCATACGTGCATGCATGTGTGTGTATGTGGGTCAAGGTGTGTATGTGTGTATGGCACATGCAGTTCTGAGCAGTGTCAGTACTGTATGTGTGTATGTGTGTAGTATGTATGTGCATGCATGTGCAGTGTGTGAAGTGCGTGCACGGTCCCATTCCTCTCACAGATATCATCTACCCTACAAATCAAAGACTTCCACACTTGGCAGCAGTGTCTTAATGAGTGCCATCTGTGTGCGTGAGTCAAATCGTGGGGCGCTCAGAGACAGGAGTATTTACAGTTCACTCTGCCGAGTTTATGTGCCAGAGACTCAGGCAGGGATCAACACAGGCAATGCGGCCACCCGGGGTCTGTGGTCAGTGAGGGCCCGTATCCCCATCACGAACTGCGGGCCCTACCAATAAATTACTCGTGTTGCACGGGCCCTCACAACCAAACGTGAAAATGGTGCAAGAAATGTTAAGGATTCAATATTCAGACCCTCAATTGCATGTGTATTATATACCCTTTGTTCAGCAAACATACTTTGTTATATTATAATAGCCTTTGAGCATGTCAAACTTATGCAGAGAATGTATTGCAAACAATGTGACCCCAACTTCAACTAAGCAGCGAAGCTGCGTTATGGCGCGTTTTTGTGGTTTAACCCTGACCTTACCCTACCATTACATAACCTGCAGGGCTTACTGCAGTGTCTATAGTACAGAGATGTGTGTCCAACATTTGCTGTCCATGTCCTTAGGATTTACTGCACTTTTATTTATCCAACTCAACCTATCGCCACCGATGTGGCTTGAACCTTGACAACAGGAAGTACTTGCTCACACCTTAAAGACTGCACATGACTGAGGATGCATAGTCATGCATATAACTGAAACTCTATAGGAAACAATGTATTTAAAAGATGGGAACAGTCAACACATTTTTTAAAAGTAGAACCGGATTAATCACATAACAGTTATTTATGTTGCTAAAATGTGGGTGGCAGTTTGCATAACAATGTAATTGGGGCACTCAGGAAATTTAGCAGCGCTTCCTTCCCACAAGTGAAGTACTTCAAAATGTTAGTCTTAAGGATGACGGGGCAGGTGAATCGATGCGTCTATCAATTGATGCATCTCAGCAGGTGGGCTTGGCCTAAGGTTGTCTTTGAGCTCAGACATCTGCGAATAGCATGCACTTTAGGATGGACACTCCAGGACCGTGCCAGCTTACACTGGTAGATACTAAGAGGGTAGTTTGTGGGAGTGGGGAGTGGTTGACACACTTGTTATCTGACCACTTCCTTGTAGTCTATAGGAACCTCAGCTTGTGTCCGTCTGGGATTTGGGATTCCGCCGTATCTGTACTTGAGAGGATACCACCCCACCTACAGATGTTGGGGTACCTCACAGACACCCCCCCCGACCAACCGCCGTGTGCTGTTACTGAACGCCCTGCTTGGTCACATGCCTCACGCTCACCAGAACTCTGGTCTGTATTAAGTCTCTATACGCCGCCACAATAGGTGCACTTTGCGTATTGTGCTAAACACAAAGAGCTGCAATCCGACTCTCCTGAAGTCTGATAATCCTTTGGGAAAGAGGAACTCACCTTTTTTTGTGTGCAGACCTGTTCTTTTATGTAAGGCCAATGCTGTTTGAGCTTTCCCTAACAGCGCAATGCTGCACATTAGAGAGGCGAACGACGCGGCTAACAACCATACATGTTTGTTGGAAATGCTGTGCGTTATTCCCCTTGTCCGTTTTGCCTGAAGGAAGTTCACCCTCCAGAGCATCTGAGGGAGAGAGAGTGAGAGAGAGTGAGAGAGAGAGAGAGTAAGAGAAAGGGATGTATCATTAGCATCCGGTTGATGAACGCTCAGAAACACAGGGAGAAGTCAATCAAACATGAGGATGTCTGTTGGTGTCGTTTTTCGGTTAATTCACCGGCCGAGTTACGGCATAATGCATCTCGATTAAAGGGATGTCGCTTTTACCGGCTGGTGCTCTGCCACACGTTAGCGACTTGCTGCATTTCAGTGGAAGAGCAGCCTGACCTTGTACGCCGGGTAGCCCACGCACTGTGACGTGCTGAGACGTCCTTGTTCTCGCGTACCTTCTGTTTGGTTTCTTCTGAATTATTAACTATGAATTCCATATCGTGGGGCGTATTTCAGGCCAGTCCAGATTTGTTGCTTAGCTGAAAATTAGGACATTATCACATGCTGTGCCTATTTTCTAGTACTCTGTTTCTGCTTTCTGGATTTCATACTGTGTTTAATAGCGAGTCGCATTACTGTGATATAAAAAAAATAGGGCTTGCATTGTCCCAGCGGTGTTCATTAGTAAAGGTCCATGGGTTTTCAAAATCTGTGTCAATGGGATAGGTCCCAAACCAACCTCCCCCCACCCACACCTCACCCACCGCCCTATCTACCATCCTGTTGGTTTTAATTTCAACCCTAATTTGGCACACCTCATTCTACTAATTAGGAGCTCAATCAGATCACTGGTTGTTGAATGAGGTGTGCTTCGTTAGGGTTGGAGTGAAAACCTACAGGACGGTAGATCTCCAGGAAGAGGATTGGGCAGCCCTGGTGTAGATCATCAACATGCCGACACAGCCACCAGCGAGATGAGGCCTGACTGGTCTCGTTATTGTCAGGTGTGTTGAAATCTTCGTCAGTGGCAGCGAGTTTGTGGGGTCAAGGCCCAACGCCGGCCCACCCGCTGGCTTGGCCGTGTTTGAGTGAGTCAGGCTCTTTGAAGCTACCGTTCAAACCAAGTCACCCGCAAACACCAGGATCACTGGAGCGATACATTGGCCAGGGACCACATCGAGCGCACTTATAAAAGACAGGTGTTCCAGAAGGCCCAGGGGGCTCTGAAAACGCTTGTTTATTCTTCGAGGGTGAAAGCGATTAATCAGGGATCTCAGCAGTCCACTTGCGCTCAGCAGTTAAGCTGGATGTATACAGGTCTGCCACTGTAATTGTCTCTGTAGCATCTTTGAAATGTTTATGTTCAGTGTGGCAGCATTAGGGATTAGAGTCTTAACGGCTTCGAGCACTGAGACAATTTCCCTCTTGCGTCCCGTCTGAGATTAATCTGCAGCCATACACTCAGGACTGAAAGAATCCGCTTTATAAATCAATGCCGCAGCCTGGGGTTCCAATGTCCATTGCATATTATGAATCGGTACACTGCCAGATACGTAAACAACAAGGTGATTTTGTTGATGATCTGCATTTCACTGTCCATGGAAACCAATCAGTTTTTATTGTTGTTGATCTAGCAGGATTTTACCCTCATTACACTTTTCTTATTGATATTCATGTGAATGTCTTTCAATTTAAAATCAAGAATCAAGATCAATATCCCGTTTAAGGTATAAGAGTTTGCCTCTACTTTTCCAAATGAAGAGCACAGTCTACTCAAGCAAGGTGAAAATATCATTCATTCAGAAAATTCAATCCCTGTAAAAGGTACCTCAGATTTATGAAGGGATTTAACAGGATAACCAATCTGTATAAGAGAGTCTCCAGAAAATCAGGCTATGCATGACTTTTTATCAGCAATCAGTTCTAGGAAACCTATAAGAGCCGATGCACATAATGTATGAATTACAGTCATACATGACCTCCTTTTCTAAGGAATACTTCAAATAAGGCTTCCCTTCCCCTCTTTTTCCTACCAAGTTGTCAAGTTGTGTCTCTCAAGTCACTGCACCTGAAGTTCTGCCAAAGTTTAGTTGTAAGTTTTCAGCAGAGATACATCAGATACACCATGGAACATCAATATGAAAACTATAGGGAACTGCAGTAAATGTAAATGAAAAAAACTTCAACAACCTGACCTAAGATCTCATCAGTAACAGCATGATCATGTTCCTCAAAAAGTCTGTAAGGCCTCTGCAACTGTAAATCTGAAATGATTGTGACAAGCCATGGTAACACTGTGGATGAAGAAACCTATAAGCACAAGAATAGTTTTAATATGCGCCTCAAAATATTACGGGCCATTTTGGACCATTTAGACCTGTTTTTATACCATTTTTTACCCATGTCGTGCATCTGATATCTATCACTAAGGAGTGAGGACAGCTGGCAGCCTGGCACAATTCTGAGAGGAATTAATATGGCGGAAACCTGAGGAACGCTGGTTCATCGCAACCCAACTGACGAGGCCAACTGTGTTCCACCACCCTGCAGACCTGCCTTCCAGTCATAGCCAGCTAGCAGCATACCCAAAATCTACCATTGTACAGCCCCCGCCTGAGCTCCTGGCCTTTACCCACAGAGTCACACGGGAGCCAGTTTACGAGGAATTTTAAACTGAAATCCAATCTGTTGCTATTTTTCCGTTTCTCAGTTAAGTCCCTTTCCCCTTCAAATGTTGCCGTCTCCTTGGTGGTTCTATGTATTATTCAGTATCAAACTTAATTTGTGTTTAATTAGCCGTTCATACCACTTTAAGTAATCTGCGCTTATTGGAGTGTAAGATTACCCTGACCAGTGTGAGATATTGCATGTTATGACCAAAATGTCCTTAGGTCAATATGCAGACCCATTGAAGTTAATTCCTCACAGACGTAAAGTTAGGAAATTCCGGGATCAAGCGTATAGTCTTCCAGAAGGCGACCTCGTGGAGGCCTGGAAGAATGCGATCTGACCTCCGGGAAACCTCCGCCAGTCCATTCAGCCAGCGCCGAACAAACACGAGGCTTCATAACGCCGTCCTTTTTGGGAAGTCACCAATTACCCCCCGTTTACCCTTTCATAACTCATAACTGTTAACGTTCAACAGTAGGGTGCACAGGGCCTGAGCTTAGGTGTAAGACCAGAAACCTGACAAAATATTTTCCTTCCTTCGCGAAGGCCGAGACGCCACTGCGGGCAGCCCCTACTGCGAGCGCCGGGAGATGAATCCTTTCATGTCCGAAGTGTGAAAAAGCCCAATCGCCAAATTCAAAGGGTCTGAGCGAGCGCGATACAGCTTCAAATAAATCCTCCGCGGAGAAATACTGTTGATCTCACAGAGCGGTTATAATGAATGTTGTTCTGAAGCTCTGCCCCAGGGCTACATTCATATTCATAATGCAAGTGTCGTGCGGTTAACGCGCGGGAAGAGAATGCCTCAGATCACTCCTTGCCCTTACTTCGTTCTGTCTGACCCTGTGACCTTGCAAGCAGTCGTATGTTATAATTTAGTATACCTGTTCCTGTACGTTATATATTCATGAAGTTTTTCTACCACAGAGTATATATCACCAGTGAACTCCAGGTCCTTTGATGTCCTTTATGTCAGATGCCTTGGTCACAAGAGAGCTATAGATTCTTATTTGAAGCTGAAAGAAAAATCTCAGAAGTTATTCACTGTGCTTGTTCAGCAGGGGTCTCACAGCAAGCCCATAAGTCAGGTGACCCAAACCTTATTAGATTTTTTTGGCCAGTGTGTCAAATGTAGACTTTTTATCTAAGGCTTTTTATTTAGTTTTTTTCTGATCACAGAAATTAATAATCTATACATACTGGATCACGCACCAACACCAAGACTTTGTTGGAGGGAAGGCTGATGTTACATGTGGGTTTTTACCACTCTGGGATAAGCTGGTGGTGGCGCTGTAGCTGAGACCACGCTGGTGCCGATCTCGGTCAGACCGTTTCCATGGGAACTCAGATGCTTTCCAGGTTACCGTTCCGCAAACTCTCCCTTCAAACAGTACAAACTCTGCAGTTTAAATGAGATAATGAGGAGAATATCTGCTTTTTTGGGCATGTCCCAAACACCCACATGAGCCCCCCGCCCCCCCCCCCCCCCCCTCGCCTGGTTCCTTGGCTGGCGTGAGAAGAGGGAGGCAGCTCTGTCCTGTCTGTTTATGCCCGCGGCCGGCTGACGCGACCTCTGGCGCAGGCTCGCCGGGTCCTGCATCGTCCTCGGCCCGTCGGCAGAATGCGGCCTTTGTTCCCGGAGCCGCGTGCTTTGCTGTGATACGGAGCTGATCGGCCCTTGGGGGGGGGGGGGGGCGGGGCTGCCAGTGAGGTCCGTCATACCACAGGACAACTGAGTCACGGGCTCCGGGCGAGCTCTCGCTAAGACGATAGCCTTCCCCGGGATCCACGTGCGCGTTTGTGCTCCAGTCGCTGCCGCCTGATTCACAGACGCATTCATATTCATTAGGGGGAAAGCCCCTCGTTTCGGGTCCTGGAAGAGGCCGGATCATACGTTTGAAAACGCACTTTAAAAAAAAAATCTGTTTAATGAAATCTCATGATTCATTCCAGAGGGATATTTGCCATTCCCCATTTAGCATGAACTTTCCAGGCAGGAAATGATGTTTGGTGTGCAAGTATAAACCACACAAATCTGGTCTTCTCAGTATGAAGCCAGAACAGCGGACGTGTATAAGATGTATCTGGACAAGGTGCATGATAACTGTAGCGAGTGAGTACAGTGGGCAGACGTGAAAATACACATGCAAACAAACTCGAGCCTCAAGTGAGCTAATGCGCCTCATTGTGAACAGGTAAAACCCCATTGTGCTTCTGAGGCTGATTTATTTCAAGGATTGGTCTTGCTTTTAAATATTAATGAAATGCCGTTATATCTCTTATAGTGGTGTAAATATGCAGTTCTGTCGTGTTCTTCCCATAATGAGCCACTGCATATACACTGCCTGGCCAAAAAAAAAGTCGCAGTTGCACCAGTCATGCATAGTGCCCACTGTACAAGCCTCTGGAGGCAGTGTTATGATCTGGGGTTGCTTCAATTGGTCAGGTCTAGGCTCAGCAACATTATGCAGCAATAAAATAAAGTCAGCTGAGTACCTGAATGTACTGAATGACCAGGTTATCCCATCAATGGGCATATTCCAGGAAGACAATGCCAAGATTCATCGGGCTCAAATTGTGAAAGAGTGGTTCAGGGAGTATGAGGAATCATTTTTACAAATGAATTGGCCACCAGAGTCCTGACCTTAACCCCATTGAAAGTCTTTGGAGAAGACTTCATGGAGTGATTCGACTCTCCCGTCGTCAATACAAGATCTCGGCCAAAAATTAATTCAAGGCTGGACGGAAATAAATGTTGTGACGTTGCATAAGGTCGTCGAAACAATGCCACGACGAATGCGCGCCATAATCAAAGCTTTTTTAAAAATTTTTAAAATTTTTAAATTTTTTTAATTTTGCACCATAAACAAATATAAACAATTGTTTCGAGAAAAAAACGATCTATACAGTGCTGGGAGAGGAAGGAAGCCCAGAGGGCTTATACAAAGTCCTTTCCCATCATAAGAAAAAACAATTATTTGCAAAACAAAAAATAAGAAAGGAAAATAAAAGAAAAGAAGCATACATAGGTATGACAGAGGATGCAACACGGAGAAAAAAAAATAAAATAATAATAATAAATTAAAAACAAAAATTAAAAAAAATACATTTTAAATAAAATAAATCAAAAAATCAAAAAACAAATTTTAAAAAAGACAACAAAGTTAGCACACAAAGGACGTCGCTCCAAGGCTCAAGACATGATTAGACTCTTTTTAAGCTGAATCCTAAAGGTAGCCAGAGAGGTAGATGACTTTAGAGATGGAGACAGGGCATTCCAAAATTTGGGACCCCTGAAGTTAATGCAATATTGATGTTTGGATGTTCGACAGAAAGGTAAATGGAAATCATTTCTTTGTCTAGTTGGGTATGAGTGAAAATCAGAAGAGGGACTAAAGAGATTATGAAGAGAAACAGGAAGATTTTGTTTACAGTTTAGGTATTTGTAAATGAACAGGCACGTTTGGAAGACATTTAGCTTATCAATTGACAGAATTGAGTATTTCTTAAAGAGTGGACCAGATGGTTCCTGAGAATTGGAGTGAGAAATCATTCTCATAAATCTCTTCTGTATGATGAGTAACTTACTGAGATAGGAAGGATATGTAGCAGCCCAAACAATATTGCAATAGTTCAGATAAGGGAAGATGAAGCTATAATATAAAGTTAGATAAGAGGAAGGGTGAATAAGTGAGCAAACTTTTCCCAAAATGCCGAGCATTTTCATAGATCTCCTGCAAACGTGATCAATATGATTTTTCCAGCTGAGATTTTCATCAATGATGATTCCTAAAAATTTAATATGTGGCACTTGCGGAATTTCCTTTCCATTTATCAATATTTTGGATTCGTCTTTGAGGTAAGATTTGTTTTTATTGCAGAAGATCATGAAATTGCATTTGCTGATGTTGAGAGTAAGCTTGTTCAATTCAAACCATTTATATACAGCAGACATTCCCTCATTCACAGACGTTATCAGTGATTTAAAGTCATCATGACAAGCTATCAGATTGGTGTCATCAGCGAACAGGATAGGAAGAAGATTTTTACTGATGGAAGCCAAATCATTAATATAAATCAAAAATAATAAAGGTCCAAGGATCGAACCCTGGGGCACCCCAAAAAGAATCCCTAACTTCTTGGAAACACTACCATTTGAATAAACAAACTGTTCTCTGTCAGCTAAGTAATTTGTCAGCCACAAGAGAGCAACATCCTGCACCCCATATCTACTGAGTTTGGAAATTAAAATTTTATGATTAACAGTATCAAAGGCTTTGGACAGATCTAGAAAGACACCAAGTGCAGATTTCTTATCATCCAAAGCAGTAGAGATGTTATTGACAAGCTGTAATAGTGCATGCTCAGTTGAGTGTTTTTTCCTAAAGCCATATTGGTGGTTGTACAGGATGTTGTTCTCAGTTAGGTGGTTAGAGATTCTTGTATATACCAGTTTTTCTAAAATTTTTGAGAAGCAAGGGAGAATGGATATTGGTCGGTAATTATTAAAAATTTTGGGATAACCTGATTTATAAACAGGTATAACTTTGGCAATTTTAAATTCCTGAGGAATAACTCCAGTTTGAAATGATAACAAGAAGATGTGAGTTAAAGGATCAATAATATGATTAATAATTTCTTTTATGAGACTGGTTCTGATTCCATCATGGCCTTCAGCAGAATTTTTTAGATCCATAATTATATCATACACTTCTTTGGCACTGGGTGGATAAAAGTTGCACAGAGAAGGATACTGAAAGCTAAAGGCGGTCCAACAAAATATTACAGTGTGCAACTTTTTTTTTGGCCGGGCAGTGTAGATTGCACAAGCCGATGGAAAGCCGATGGAATTCAGCATGTCCAAATTCAGTTGTGGATTTGCACAAATGTTCATCTAGACACCCTTCAAAGATGACCCAGATGAACCCCAGCTCTTGACTTCCAAATGCTTACAATCACCATAGTTTAAAGTGAATATCTATCCATGCACCATGTCAAAGAGCGTTCCAGAAGGAATGGTTTTAGATTGTTTTTTTTCTTATCATGGTCGCTATTTAAAGGAAGCCGCCGTCTCTGTACCTACAAATTAGCTGCGTGGCTAGAATTGACAGAGGGACAGGCTAGCCTCTAGTTCTTGGAGTGCAGTCTCTCTCCACAGAAATGTCAACAAACCTCTGGATCTTTGAGAAAGCCAGTGGAGGCATGGAGGGATGCTGCCATACTCAGTTTATATACAATATCCACAGTTTTGACTTTTTTTTTTTTAAATATGAAAATTGCATCAGAACTGTGCATCAACCTTTTCTTGCATCTCTGAGGTGGCTTTTACAATGGGCGGTTTTTCTGTGAGGTTAAACAATGAAAACATTTGCATTCCGTTATGGTCAGTGATGTCTCGCAGTGACCCTCACTTTTACCACACGGTTTTCTCTCTGTACAATTGCCCAGCATTTGATTTTTTTCCCCAGTACTTCAGTTGTTTCCACCCTTTCTGCACAGGAATCCATCTGCAGCCCTGCCGATAAACACACAGACCAGTCCCAAAATGGCTCACGCTGTGCAGTGCTGGTACAGTTACTGAAAGTGACATCAACATGACTATCATTAGTGAAAAACTGCTCAGGAGACATGTGCTTTGCACATTTTATGATGATTAAGCCTGATTGACATCCATTGTTTGACGTGTCTCAGATGGACATGTCTCAAATGCCACTATGCATGTGTGCTATTGCCATGTTGGACATCCACACCAGAATCACAGAGGTCATGTCCAATGACACAGAATCAAAAAAGTGACATAGAAGACAGCATTGACTACAGTGTAATATAATTGCAATTTTAGAAATCACCTGTTGGTGTGGACAGCATATTTTTATTACCATCATTAGGTCTATACTAGTATGGAATTTTGGAAAATGACTACAAATTATCTTGTTAAGAAGAAAAAGTAAGCGATCCTGACCTATCCAAAGACAAAGTACATTGCATGTGGACTAAATCCGAGCCCAGAATGTCATTAATTATGGTTGGAGACTGAAGGCTGATTTCAAGCGTACATTTTTTTTTTACTCTAATGTCTATTTATTTTTTTAGCCTTTCTTCTCTTGCTTGAAGCCTTGCAGTTATGACGTCCTCCGAGCTGGTCTCCTGGAAGCGGTTTCCGCTGTTCACGTCCCTGTTGCTTCTGCTCTATTTCATGCTGACCTCCTTGTAGTTTGAATCTGTGTCAGCGGATCCTCCAGGCCTCACACAGCATGGAGACCTGGAGCTGTGTTTGGCACTCCCAGAGCGCTGGCCTTTACAGCCTGCAGTAGGTTTCACCGCCTGGTGAGGTTGCCCTGGGACAGCCCCACCCTGGCAAGAGGGGGTACCCTTATTTCCACGCCCGCTGTGCGGGCGGGAATGATTGTGTTTTTTAAAATGAGGCTAGGAGGCTATGCTGACGTGGCTAAATGTGAGACTGCTTGTTGTGGCGGCTGACTCTGGTCTGGTTGAAGCTTGTGACTCCTCATGAGACGGCCTGACTGCCTGCTCATCAGGATGGAGGTCTTAATGTCGTCCAGAGATACTGCCCTAAATCTACTCTCCCGATCCCCATGGGTCCCTTCGCTGAAACCACACAAGAGGAACAGAGTGAATATTGAGGACGGGAAGTGTTCATTCTGTAAAATTAGGTCAAGGCTGTCGTTTCAATTTTTATTAATGGTAGTCAAGGACTATGATGGCGATCATATCATGCCAAGACTGCGATTCTGTTAGGTTAACACTCATTTTATGTTATGTGGTGTAACATGGGAGGTTATCCCAGTCAGGTCTCCCACTGAACTCGATATTGTCATCCATACAAATGTTTTGTGTTCTTATTCACAAAAGAAGGACAAAGTCACTGACTTATCACTACCCACATGTAGTTCAAATGATTGGCTCATAGATTCCTGATTAAGCTTCAGGATTCTACATGGAGAATCTTGACAGACTGGTCCTATAATCACCTGCTAGCTTCCAAATACCTTATTATCAGATCTAGTGCTGACAGCCATTTCATTGGGTAAACTCCCTTCGAAGGCATGGAATGAATGTGCTGTTGTCATCGTCATCATCATCAGCAAGGTGCAGGCAAGGTTAAAAACATTAAAATGATCCACGTGGACCAGTTTAGGGAGAAATTTGTCGATGTTCTCTTGTCTGTAATCTGCATGCATGTCATGTTTGAGAGGTTGTAGTGCTGCTGCTAAAGTAACGATAATTATAGTCTGCGTTTGGATTTTCTGAAGTTGCCGCTGCTTACCGGCTAGTGGCATCAGTCATTTTCACTTCCCGAAACGTTTCACGCTCACTCCATTTTATAATTCCCCCTATGAGTTGGGCATTCAAGCTGCTGTGAGGAGGAAGACGTCTGTGGCGCGGTGGCAAAAGCCTCGTCTACGCCGCGCACACAGCGGCTGCAGTGCATGGGCAGTACGTAGAAGCAGCGTTGTTTGTGCGTGTGTGTCCACACCAGGTCCGTTTGCTTCTTTCCCCAGTTGGTTTTCTAGCTGAATATATTTGTTATAGGGTTTTATCTCAGTCATGAGCGAGACATGATTTATGTATGTACATTCTGGCGGAAGTAGTGATTTCATTATTGATACTGCTTATTAGATTCGCATTAGGCCTATTTGCATTTTGTCACAAAATTACTTGTGTGATGGAAGACTACCATTAAAAAAAAAGTAAATTGATTTATGGCTTTCCTCTCTCCCCTACCCAGGCTTTTCTCCCCTTCAGGCTACGTCATTTGATCAGCATTTCAGTGATTTCAGTGACATTCAGCATTTCCAAAATCGCTCCAACCCCTCCACAAAATCTGAGAGAAACCGCTGCCATATTTTCCCTGGGGATGTCATTTTTTTATATGAAGGTTTATTCTGCATTATTTTAGCTTATTAAAATAGCTGCTGTTGTTCACTAGCTCGGAAGGAAACAAGTGTCAAGCTGCAGTAATAAAATTATGTATTAAAACTAATTATAATGCATTATAGCTAGAAATGTATGTGTATAAGCACTTTGTGTCGCACGGTAACCCGAAAATATAGAACAGAGGTGGAGAGCAAAGCTGTGCAGTGGTGGGGCCACAGAAGGTCTGCATGGCATTCACTTCTGGTGTAGATAAACTCTTATTACAATTACTTTGTGTATGCTTCCTTGAAGGACATAGGCCTACTGTACCGAGCCATTCTGTGCCGATGAGCATTACGACCCCGCATGCCCGTGTCGCTGTGCAGGTCTTTGCGATGATCGGAATTTAGTCAGCAATTTTTGTTACCTGCCTTCTAATCACAGATTAGCCTGTATTGCCTTCAGGTCTGTCCCCAATCCCAGAACGTCAGTGTCTAATCATAACTTCTCTCTTTCATGAAATCCGAAGCTTCGGAAAACACTTTCCCTCGCGTTCTACGTTTTGAGATTCTGTCTCCTTTTTACGTGATTGCTTTGGTAACAGAGCCAAGTTTTCAGCCGCTGTGAGGCAAAGCTTTTCCCTTCTTCCGCCAGTGTGGCAGTGAGATCAGGCTCTGAGTCCCTGCCAGTAACGACCTCTAAGCACGCCAGCACTCCCAGCTGCAATATCAGGCAGCTGTTGGTGCATCGTTTCAATTTGAATATTGCACCGTTTGAAGAAAGGGAAAAAAATGGAAAAACTCTATGAAAGAGGAACTTTTAGAAGGAAACACGCTATCAAAAGCATTATGAGATTTCCTAGGCGCTGTGATGTTTCTGAGGCAGCAGAGATCCTTCAGACTAAGCTAAATAGACGGCAGCATTTTCTTTCCAAAAACACTTCCATCTCAATGCTGCATTCAGTATTCAAATTTGCATCAAATGCTCGTTTTCTCTTGAAAAGTACCAAAGCTGAATAGCTGCAGTAAATATCCAGCAATATCAGTGTATGATATTTTAATATGTTATTTTTTGCTTTGTATAAGAGTTTCACGTAGCTAATTGGTAACAATAATCTTTGCTCATTAATTGGTAGTTTGTCTTGCCAGCAACAAGCTGGGTGTTTATTCTTGCAACCAGCAGAACAGTAAAAATGTATCAGCACATGAAAGCCCTCAAACTACCATAATGCTGCGGGAAATGCCAGCCAAGCCCAGATGACTGGTTTACCATGTTTCTTTGCCTTGTCGTATGCATCAAAGGGAATAATACATGCAAACAATGTACTATGAATTATGAGAAAATTTCTTGCTTTTGTTAATAGCTGTGTGTTTTTTTATCTGCACAATGTAATGAAGACAGTTATAAAATGGGAAATGTTTTGCCTTTGTTATTTTTCCTATGATACAACTTTATATAAAGCTTCATCGGTGACATTATATTCAGGTCTATTTGAGACAAAAAAAAATTTGTTAATTTGAGGTCAGGCTGTGGAGCTTATAAGCTAGTATGAAGAATGCATATTCATATAATGAATATAATTGGGACAGAGGCGTTCTGAAGGTCACTTGAGTGACAGGATGTAATGATGTCATACTATTGCTGTCTTTGTTGTTGGAGAGACATGAGTCCTGGCCGGTTTCCCTTGCACAAACTGCAGGACCTTTCACACACTCACTACAAAGGGCTGACTAAAAGGCCGCAGTTTGAACGGTGTGCTAATAGATTCCTGTCTAGCATCCTGTGAAATTACAAAAACAGCTGGGACCAACGCCAACAAAAACAAAAACCTGCTGGCCTGTCTTATCGGACAGTTGTACTTTGTGAGCATTTTATTAAGTGAAAGGAAATATAGTAGCCCCACATCACCGGTTGTTGAGTTGACTCACTCTCTTTCCAACAGTTCTTGTCGAGTAGAGAAGCTGAATCTTTGGTTGTAGGGGTAGCTGAAGTACAGCGTATATAGGGATCAAATGAGAATCTGAATTAAATCGGCTCCTGTTATCACTCGTGGTCTGACATGGTGAATTTTGCTTGTGAAAATTTGATTGGTTAATACAGCTGCCGAGTATACTACGAAGCAGGATTACTGGATAGTTGCTCTGAGCAAAAATCTGGAACATGGACTGAAGTAAAAAGAGCTGTTCCAGGTTTTACTCCGTGCAGTTATCCAGCTAGCACAGTAATACTGCTTCGTAGTATACCCCCCAGGAGAGAGATTGGGAGAGAGAGGCTTTTTGGGCCATGTTATGGGCAGAGGTGCCATATATTGACAATCACTGGCGTGTGTCAGCCAATCAGAAGAGACCTTTTTGGTAGGAAATTGCTATAATTGGCTGAAATTGGTAAGATAGTGTCGCTCCTCTCCTGTTCATGAGGCTTCAGGAGGAGTGGCTAAGCAGGACAGTACCGTTAGCTAAAGTTCAAGTGATGGCCTTTGAGACTCACACGAATATGCACTACACTCATACAGAAACACACACACTCACACACATAAACAGACACCACCTCTATCCACACGCACAAAACACAAATGAACATATATACACTAATGCACCCGTACAGAAACACACAGACACACACAAATGCACATACGACATACGCCCACATTGTTCCTGCACTGTGAATAAAGATGATGAGGTCACTCGCGTTCTTTTTAGCTGACGGCAGCCCAGGAAGAAGGACCCTCGCTACAATGCAGAACATGCATAATGCATGGGCCTTCCATTGTGATGGATCTGAGCCGGATCCACAGTGGCAACCTTCCTTCTGAAACCTCAAAAGCGAGCCAGCAGATAACTGTCCTCTGAATCACAGCCTAGCAAACAGGTTGCCAGAGCACCCCCATATTAGGACAAGTATTGTCCTACGCACTGTCAGTACTGCCTATTGCCTAACCAGGACCGGCCACACCACAAACTGTACCATGAAGCATGGAGACACTGTCCGTCTGGCCTTGAGTTTGTAGGCTGCTGCACTGAGATTGTGCCTCAATGTAAATAGTGTGACTAACGCTGCCAGAGGGACGCCGTGCAGCTGGGTGATTTACTGTAACCGAGATTCTTTGGGCCGAAGAAGGGGGTGGTGTTCACAGGACTGGAATGTCCTTTTTCTCAGCAGGAGCGCTTTACACCACAGCCTGTTCCTTTCTCGTCCGAGACTGCGTCGCGTCTGCTTGACTATCTGAGGAAAACCTCGCCCTGCCGCACGTGACATAACGTACTGTACGCACGTAACGGCTGACGTGCTTTCAGCTTGGCGAGCAGTCTTCTCTTTTCTGCTCGGGAGTTTTTATAAACGGCGAGGCTCTTGGATCCAGAGGCGTGAGGAGTCAGTGTCTCATTACCAATCTCACGAGGCCTCGTCAGTCAGATCCAAAATGTGCGCAACTGCTGTTATCTTACAGTTTGTGTTTTATAGGGTTGAGGTTGATTAGAAATAACACCCCCCCCCTCTTCTTAGAATGTTCATCTGCTGACCTCATCATTCATTCGGGGGGGCAGGGGGGTGTCTGCCTGAGAGGGGGGCTTGCAAA
The DNA here is from genome assembly GCA_029718625.1 of Synaphobranchus kaupii. NCBI lineage: Eukaryota > Metazoa > Chordata > Actinopteri > Anguilliformes > Synaphobranchidae > Synaphobranchus > Synaphobranchus kaupii. The sequence goes on along the minus strand of CM056378.1, from coordinate 78,802,340 downwards.
TATGTTCCCCCCCCTCCCCCCTTCTTCCTCTCCTCCTCCTCTTCTTTGCCCTGATTCCATTAACTGCAGAGCAGTGTGCACACTAGGGGAAAATCAATTCTGGAACATTTCTCTGGAGTGGTAAAGTAATTTCCACCGGGGCACAGCGGCGGTGTCTGCGAGCGGCTGGTCTGCGTTTTTCCGCACCAGAGGAGATGGCGACAGCAGCCTGGTGCTCTCTGCCTCGCGAAAAACATTGCAGCCCTCCCCCTTAAATAGACTTTACCAGAGCGCTGGGCTCTCAGAGCAGAACAGACTTTACCACAGCGCTGGGCTGCCAGAGCAGGATGGATTTTACCACAGCGGTGGGCTCTCATAGCAGAACAGACTTTACCAGAGCGCTGGGCTCTCAGAGCAGAACAGACTTTACCACAGCGCTGGGCTCCCAGAGCAGAACAGACTTTACCAGAGCGCTGGGCTCTCAGAGCAGAACAGACTTTACCACAGCGCTGGGCTCTCAGAGCAGAACAGACTTTACCACAGCGCTGGGCTCTCAGAGCAGAACAGACTTTACCACAGCGCTGGGCTCTCAGAGCAGAACAGACTTTACCAGAGTGCTAGGCTCTCAGAGCAGAACAGACTTTACCACAGCGCTGAGCTCTGAGAAGAGAATAGACTTTACCACAGCGCTGGGCTGCCAGAGCGGGACAGACTTTACCACAGCGCTGGGCTCTGAGAACAGAACAGACTTTACCACAACACTGGGCTGCCAGAGCAGGACGGATTTTACCAGAGCGCTGGGCTCTCAGAGCAGAACAGACTTTACCACAGCGCTGGGCTCCCAGAGCAGAACAGACTTTACCACAGCGCTGGGCTCCCAGAGCAGAACAGACTTTACCACAGCGCTGGGCTCTGACAGCAGAACATACTTTACCACAGCGCTGGGCTCTCAGAGCAGAACAGACTTTACCACAGCGCTGGGCTCTCAGAGCAGAACAGACTTTACCACAGCGCTGGGCTCTGACAGCAGAACAGACTTTACCAGTGTGCTGGGCTGCCAGAGCAGTCGCTCATTGCTGATTCCCTGACTGAGGCAGATGTTTGGATGACGGATGAGACACAAGCTCCAGATTTAGCAGTTAATATCAGGGTTCTCTGAGCCAGAGTGAGCAGTGAACGCGTGGCCAAGATCTGTTTCTGGAGCCAGGGTGTCTCCCTTAGCAACGATAACCAATTGTGCTGGAACCCTGATCCTCCCTCAAGCGGCATAAGGAATTTATGCGCGTGCAACTGCCGAACGCCCACCCGCACCTGCATGGCCGACCCCGGCCTATATCAGCCCTGGGGTACGGGAATCCGGTGTCCGTGGGTTCAGATGGAGGCTGATTCAATGAGGCGTGTCATTTCCTGTTTATTTCTGTTGGTAATGCTGTTATTTTTACGTGTTGGGAAATGCAGAGTATATCCTTATCAGAGAGAGTATTAGTGTACTGTGTGACAGTATTACTGTAAGAGTATTAGTGTATTGTGTGAGAGTAGTAGTGTACAATGTGACAATGTAATTGTTATTGAAGGAAAATGTCAGCAAAGCTGTGCCTCATTTTTAACATGAAGCTGCGCATATTTATGCGACCAAAATGTTTGCGTACTTCTTGAAAAAGTATGCTCCTGAATATACTCAGCAAAGTATATCATCCAGGGGTTTTATACATATACTACATTTAGAGAATTTTTCTTACCTAACTACTTTCTCGTCCTATAGACAACAAGCATACTGATTCGGACGCAGTCTATTGTATGAGAGTATTAGTGTATTGTGTGAGAGTATTTATGTATTGTATGAGAGTATTAGTGTATTGTGTGAGAGTATTTATGTATTGTATGAGAGTATTAGTGTATTGTGTGAGAGTATTTATGTATTGTATGAGAGTATTAGTGTATTGTGTGAGAGTATTTATGTATTGTATGAGAGTATTAGTGTACTGTGTGAGAGTATGTATTGTATGAGAGTATTAGTGTATTGTGTGAGAGTCTTAAAGTATGGGTGTGGTGTGTACTTGTGAGGAACCCCCATGTGGAACCCGCTGATGTCAGATCTGTACAGTCTCAGCTGCTTCTGAATCTTTGGGACCACATGCTCCCCCCGGGCCCCAGCACATCTGTGGACCGGTCCCGTCATCTGGTTCTGATCCCCCGCACTGCCCCCGTCTCATTCTCTCTCCCCTTGTCTCACTTTCACTCGCTCTTGCTCTCACTCTCTCCCTCTGTCTCTCTCTCTCCTTCTCTCTCTCCTATACACACACAGTCCAGTGAGCAGAGTAGGGCTTGCATAGTTTGGCGAGTGACATGTCAGTCCCCTGAAATATTGACGAGGTTGCTGTGTCACCACGGTGACCCATATGAAAATGCCCAGCCACACTGGTGGGAGAGTCGGTGCCAGTGCCCGGCTTGGCATCTGTATCTCTCTGGCTGAACCTCAACCAAGCGGCATGGGGTTTACCATTACTAAGAATATGCGGCATGCATTTTACCATTACTAAGAATATGCAGCATGCGTTTTGCCATTACTCAGAATATGTGGCATGCGGTTTTTCATTATAAGAATATGCGACATGCGGTTTATCATTACTAAGAATATGCAGCACGCGTTTTATCATTACTAAGAATATGCGGCATGCGGTTTATCATTACTAGGAATATGCAGCATGCGTTTTACCATTACTCAGAATATGTGGCATGCGGTTTATCATTACTAAGAATATGCAGCATGCAGTTTGTCATTACTAAGAATATGCAGCATGTGGTTTACCATTACTAAGAATATACGGCATGTAGTTTACCATTACTAAGAATATGCGACATGCGGTTTACCATTACTAAGAATATGCGGCATGCGGTTTACCATTACTAAGAATATGCGGCATGCGGTTTACCGTCACTAAGAACATGCGGCATGCGGTTTACCATTACTGAGAATATGCTGCCTGTGGTTTGCCGTTACTGAGAATATGCGTCGCAATAGAACAACGCTGCACTGACGTGGCACTCTTCACAAAAAAATATCAGCAACTTAAAACTAATGCAGAGGCTGGACCAGAACCAATGAAAAGACACTGTCCTGGAACAAACCCATACCACAGTTATGCAGCGTTTTGAGGATTCATTTGAACTGAGTTCCGCCGCTAATAAGCGCAGCGGCACGCTAGCCTGGTCCCCACAGAGCACTTTCAGGTCAAGTTTCAGCTACAAGACCCCAGTGAAAATACTATCAAAGTTTGTCACGGTCGCCGGTGCTGTTGTCGTTGTGGCCCTCAGTGAGGCATGACCCCCCCCTCACCTCTCACCCCCTCCCCCCACCACTCGCCCCTGCCTTTCCCTGTTTTCCCCACTTCCGGTGGGATCTGCTGAAAATATTGGCGCGCATTGTTTCATCTCTGGAGATACGGGAAACAATGCAAGCCTTCTTCCTCTCCCGGCTCACTTCCTGTCTGAGGCCACGGGCTGACTCGCTCCATTTCCGTGCAGGGAGCTAGCGCTGGGAATCGTGGGCCGGCCCAGGGGTCAGAGGGCTGCCGCTTTTGTTGGTCGTCGTGAAGCTTCAGTGCTCGTCTGTGTTGAGTAACATGCATCGGCTGTTCAGGAGTGTGCCCTGAGTAGCGTACTGAGTTTCACATCCATTCATCTTCATACTGTATATATACGCTGCAGCTCTGCCTCATGTATACACACACACACACACACACACACTCTCACACACCTACATTCACACAGACACACACACATTCAGTGCACAAACATACATGCACACACTCACATATACGTCACATACAGTGCACACACACACACACACCACACAAACATGCCCATGTATTGTTCGCTCAGGATTCTGACTGCATGCTTGTGAAAGCCGACAAAGTAGGTGACCCAACTGGATGAGGCAGCAGCCGTGGCGGAGAGATCCCTGGAAAGGTCACGTCACATCAGGAACATAACACCGGATCAGAGCAGGGTTACTAACTCCGGAAACACCTGGACCATCCTCCCGCTTCCATCTCTCTGCTCTGCAGCGTCATCAGGCTGCCATGGCGACCAGACAGCTGCTTTCAACCACTGCAGGAGTGTGACCTTAACGTCATAAACTGGCAATGGGGATTGAAATGCAGTTGTTTTTCGGATTCATTGCTATTTTCCCAGACTGGAAAGATTTGAATATTCCGTGTATGTCTGGAATGCTTTTCTGGCATGTGCCAGACTGCACTATACGTGCAGCCCACAAAAATGTAGGACTTCTCCCAGTAGAGATCAGCAAGTTTTCAAAGCTTTTGTTCAGATTTAATACAGTGGATAGTCACAAATACTATCCACAGTGGAACCTCAGAGATAAGGAGGAATGTTTCTAACTTTGAAATGAAAATGCACCATTTTGAAGAATTTTAATGCAGTATTCATTGGAAACATATACTAACATATCATATGGCCATATCGTTTGGCTATGATCCTCAGTGTAAAGTAACCAATCCAACAGATTGAGGTCTCATTAGAGCATTCATTATTCTTCGGGTTTCTGAAATACGTTATCTTTTCACCTCTTTTACAAGCTGTTTGCCTTTGTCCTGGTTCTTCTTTATATAAAACTCTATTGGCCTTTCCACATTGTATTATTTGAAATAGTGCAAGAACATGGCCCTTTGTCAAATTGTATTAGTATTTTGAGTTGTATTTTCAATGGGAAGTGTGTTGTTTTCTCTTGATGCTCACATGTCTACATGAGTAATAATAAAGTGCTTGACGTTGATAAGACCCAATTGCTAATGCTAATGAGCTGGCCATAACCCTGATGCTCATATGTAGGCTTGACTGTAAATAAAAACACTAAAAAGGGGTTTCCCTCTGCTCCCTTCCAGCATGGACACGGTCAACCGAACCGCCCTGTCGTCCAGGTCGAGGCTATGGGGAGCCCCCTGACCGAGCATCCCTTTCTCTCCCCAACAAACACGGCACTCCTCTTCTCTCCCCGGGTCCTGTTCTTCACTCCTTTCCCTCTCCCCCGTCTTTTATTGTTCTTGACATTTTTGCACATTTGAGTCATGTTGGACCACCCTGCCGCGCTAATATAAACCTGATACAGAGGCGGCTGAGGTGCCTCACGTCCTCTCCCCCTCGGCTCTCTGTTTCCTTTTGTTTCCTTTTTCAACATGTTCATCCCTCTGCCCCCCCCCCCCCCCCCCCCCCCCACAGCCCACTCTCACCCGCCCGCCACCATTCTCCATTTTGTCCCTTTTTTGTAGCCTATATTTACTCCCCTTGACCATCTCCAGCTAAAAGAGAACCTTTGTTTGTTGACAGGCAAATCATTCCCAAGGCAACAGTTGCCATAGTTAAATACAGAAGCAATAGAAAAAAACAGCCATGTGATATGAACAAGTCCGGAATATATGTTCGTGTGCATATGGGCGTGCCCGGCGTTTTCTCAGCTAACGACCTTTGACGGCTTCATCCCGCAGCACTCTCAAATATATCCGACTCTGGCGCAAGCTCCCTTTCTTTTCTGTGGTGCTCGTAACGGTACTGTGAACCCAAACCCGTCCAACCAAATTGCATGCCGACGCAGCCGTGTACAGCGGCCGCGTCAAAGTTGTGCTGTTGAAAGGTGTGGCCTTTGGGGGGCATGAAGGGCATGAAGGCATGGGCCTCTCATGGAGCGGCTTCGTGGCCGTGCCACGGCAGGAACAGGGCAGAAAAACCGCCCTGTCGACGACACGCCCTGCCTTCCCTCCGTTTAATAAGTGCAGTCGCAGCGTCCATTAGCACACTTAGCATGCTCCCAGAAACCAGGCCCATTAGAGAGAGAAATCCATATGTACACACATATCAGGCTCGTGAAAGAGCTTTAAAGCAGTAGAATCTGGTGCTTTCACAGACACAGGAAGGTTGTTTTAACACAAAGAAAAGGCTGAGACGGTGATGCCGCCTGGTGGGACTTTTTTTCCCGCTTATCTGATTCAGGGTGAGACGTGTCCAGCCCTCTGATTGGAGGAGAGATGTGGGTTGATATTGCAGACGCATGCCATTTGGCTTCGCTGTCCAGTAGCAGGTCTCTATTCCGTCTCTTTGCCAGTGTTTGCCAGGGTAATGGGGAGGTAGTAGGCTACTGTTAACCAGACATGTACTAATTTGTTCAACTGCCCATTTTATTTTAATGCTTAGGGTATTTGTGTGTTCCCATGAGCATGTATTTATGGACGTCTGTATGCGTGCATGTTCATGCAGCTGTACGTGTTGTGTGTGTTTGTGTATTATATGCGGCTGTGTGTGTGTTTGTGCAAAACAAAGATAAATGCTGTCCATCTGGAGGACCCCGTCTCCTCCCATCAAACAGGGAGGGGTTGATAGCCATCTTACACACTGAGGCTGATTGAGTCTAAACCATTAAAGAAAACCCAAATAAATCAATACCCCCCAGGCTCTTTTCCTCATCAGCAGTTAGGCCTACTTAGGCCTGTCGATGTCTGGACAGCATGTCAGCAGTAATTGGCAGATAATCCTTTGAATCCCTTGAGTGTTGTGTTTTGGTGTTTGGTTGGGAGGGGCTGGGGCGATGTGGGCAGTTGCTTTGGCCAATGCATCGTAGGGAAGAAGAGCAGAGGGGAGGGGTGTTCTTATTAAACCAGAGACGGTTGCTACGTGGGACCGCTAATCCAGCTGTCGTCCCCTTCACTCCAGATTAGAGCACCTCCGCCCCCTTCGCCAGCCCACAGAACCGGTGGCTACCCAAGGGCCTCGGGGGTGAGAAGAGGTCTAGACTACACTTACTCTGGAGCATTTAAGGTCCGGGGGGTGGGTCCCATCTGACTTCTATACACCACTGGGCAGGGCCTTTCCAAAAAAAATTGTCTCTTGCTTTTTTCCCCCTTTCTTCCTTCCTTTTGGGGTTTTGTTCATAATATCCCCTAGATTTTTAAGACAAGGTGTAAGGTTTGTGGTGTGTGGGCTTTGAGTTCTGCTTATCGCACTGTGTGTACCGGCAAGCTGAAATTAGCCTGGTCATTGCTGGAAACAAGATGGGCCAAGTGAACGCTAAGTGTGTCATGGCGACAGAGAGAGAGAGCAAAATGAAAAGCCTCCGGTTCGGCTTTGGCATGCCAGAACTGTTTGTTGCTTTCGTGAAAGTACGGAAACCCCGTCCAGTGCTTTTTCAGTAAATTGAACGTGGACTACCCGCACTTCCTGTTCCCTGGTTGTTGATTTATTGTGCTGTGCTGTGTTGCATTTTATGCTGTGTGTTGCAGCCTCTTGGCCTTCTATCTCAATGGGACTCACCTCAAAAAAGGTCAATTAAATAAAATATATATCTTTTTTATACAGTTGAAGTCAAAAGTTTACATACACCTTAGCCAAATCCATTTAAAAAGTTTTTCACAATTCCTGACATTTAATCTTAGTAAACATTCCCTGTTTTAGGTCAGTTAGGATCACAACTTTATTTTAAGAATGTGAAATGTCAGAATACTAGTAGAGAGAATTAATTATTTCAGCTTTTATTTCTTTCATCACATTCCCAGTGGGTCAGAAGTTTACATACACTATGTTAGTATTTGGTAACATTGCCTTTAAATTGTTTAACTTGGGTCAAACGTTTCGGGTAGCCTTCCACAAGCTTCTCACAATAGGTTGCTGGAATTTTGGCCCATTCCTCCTGACAGAACTGCAACTGAGTCAGGTTTGTAGGCCTCATTGCTCGCACACGCTTTTTCAGTTCTGCCCACAAATTTTCGATTGGATTGAGGTCAGGACTTTGTGATGGCCACTCCAATACCTAGACTTTGTTGTCCTTAAGCCATTTTGCCACAACTTTGGAAGTATGCTTTGGGTCATTGTCCATTTGGAAGAGCCATTTGCGACCAAGCTTTAACTTTCTGGCTGATGTCTTGAGATGTTGCTTCAATGTATCCACATCATTTTCCTTCCTCATGATGCCATCTATTTTATGAAGTGCACCAGTCCCTCCTGCAGCAAAGCACCCCCACAACATGATGCTGTGCTTCACGGTTGGGATGGTGTTCTTCGGCTTGCAAGCTTTTTCGGCTGGCTTTTTTTATGGCAGTTTTAGAGTAGTGGCTTCTTCTTGCTGAGCAACCTTTCAATGTATTTCAGTATATAGGACTTGTTTTACTGTGGATATAGATACTTTTGTACCTGTTCCCTCCAGCATCTTCACAAGGTCCTTTGCTGTTGTTCTGGGATTGATTCGCACTTTTCACACCAAAGTGCGTTCATCTCTAGGAAACAGAACGCGTCTCCTTCCTGATTGGTATGACGGTTGCGTGGTCCCATGGTGGTTATACTTGCGTACTATTGTTTGTACAAACGAACATGGTACCTTCAGGCGTTTGGAAATTGCTCCCAAGGATGAACCAGACTTGTGGAGGTTCACAATTTTCTTTCTGAGGTCTTGGCTGATTTCTTTTGATTTTGCCATGATGTCAAGCAAAGAGGCACTGACGTAGGCCTTAAAGGTGGGCAAAGGTAGGCCTTAAAATACATCCACAGGTACACCACCAATTGACTCAAATAATGACAAGTAGCCTATCAGAAGTTTATAAAGCCATGACATCATTTTCTGGAATTTTCCAAGCTGTTTAAAGGCACAGTCAACTTAGTGTATGTAAACCTCTGACCCACTGGAATTGTGATATACTGAATTAAAAGTGAAATAATCAGTCTGTAAACAATTGTTGGAAAAATGACTTGTGTCATGCACAAAGTAGATGTCCTAATTGACTTGCCAACACTATAGTTTGCTAACATGAAATCTGTGGAGTGGTTAAAAAAGAGTTTTAATGACTTCAACCTAAGTGTATGTAAACTTCCGACTTCAACTGTATATTACAGTTTTTATGTTTTTTTTATTTTATGTTTTTAAGTCACAGCAATGGGAGAGAGATCCATGAGATTTACATTATGGAGGGTGTCCCAGTCAGAGGCAATGGCAGGCTTGTCATATCAGATACCGTCATCACACAGAGACCGTTCTATGAGCGGCCGACTCACCCACAGTATAACAACAATGTATTTATGCTGTCAAAGGAAATTACAGGAAGAATACACTGAAGGCTGTGTACAGAATTGGCCCTGATAGTTCTCGTTCAGCAGTGTGTCACTAAAATAAATGAACGAATGACACAGTCCCAACATTAATGAGGTGCATTCTAGCTAATTAAGTCATAAAAGTAAAGAGATGCAAAATGGATGAGAGCAATGTCTTCGCTACGGTCTGTCTATGTGAATATGAAAAGAAGCAGGGTTTTAGCAGTAGAGCTGACTTTGCCAGATTTATCTACTTGCTTGTATAGTCTAATTTTTTTTTTTTGGTGCAGATAGTTAGGGAAGCCAATTACAGTTATATAAATTATATCAAGGAAGTTTTATATGTGAAAACTGAATATAAGATTCAATGGAATGCTTAGATAATAGCCATCAGTCTCAAAGCAACATGGGATACAAGCAGTTTAATAGGCATTAATCCCATTTATGTTCCAAAAATGAAAACTATCAAGACAGCACTGTTATGTAGCTGTATTTTATAGTTACATTGCTGTTGTTAGTCTATCATTATCATTATCAAAAACAATAAATTGAGGAATTGTCTCATTGGGATTTGCATGTGGGAATCACTATTTCAGTTATCAGCAGTAATGAACTGAGGGTCATCTCTGAGGTCAGGCAGTAACAAACAAGTGCCTGGCTGCTCAGACATCTCTAAGGTCAGGCGGTGATGAGCAGGAGGCTGCGCAGACTGCAGTAAGGTCAGGCGGTGATGAACAGGCACCTGCGCAGACTGCAGTAAGGTCAGGCAGTGATGAACTGGCAGCAGATAGGGACACTCAAACTTCTTCAGGCAGTGGTACAGGAAGGACATACGACAACACAGAGCGGGCTGTCCTTGTGTTTTTACAGGCAGTAATGGGCTTCAGGAAGGATGCCACGGGTCAACTCCCCCAACATACAGGGGGCTTAGTGGCGACGCCCTTCTACCACTCGGACCCAAATCCCTGTAGATTTGGGGGATCAGACCGGCTGATGCAACCGCACCTCTGTTTATCCCCTCCAATTAGATGTACAATCAAAGTTAACAATCAAATCCCCAGAGAACTTCCCAAAGAATACGGGCCCCTGGGGTTATCCAAACAGCCCGAGTGTGCACGAGGCATTCTTGTGAGTTTTGACAGACCGCAGTTTCCTGCTTATCTCCAAGGCTCCGATTATTCTATCTATTCTTGGAAATTGTGGCCCTGCACCCATGTTTTGGCCCAAGCAAGCCACCATATGTGGAACTAAATACACACGGCTGTTTAAAAAAAGGTTTTGTTATACACTTCGCGACAATAGGGAAAAACGTGTGGTTTGTATTGTAATAAGTTGAACAGCATCTACAAAAAAAAATAAAAAATCAAAGGAATGAAAATTCCTGCTGAGCAAGAATGGATGTAGCGTGAATTTAAGTTTTATTTAGTTCCCTAATAAAATATAAAATCAGCGAATGAGAGCCTGTGAGATACTGCCAAGAGTCGAACTTCAGAAGCTTTTTAAACATCTGTGCGAAAGCTGTCCCCA
>CM056378.1:78609534-78789534 GCA_029718625.1 Synaphobranchus kaupii | reverse complement strand
GTACCCTTGGGTATATATCCAGCTGTATAACCGGATACACTATTTTTAGAAACTGCTAAAGTTGTGTAAGTCCCTCTGCATAAGAGCGTCCGCTAAATTGCCAGTATTGTAGTGTAACGTGGAAAGGTAGCGGTCTCTCTGTACCGCAGCTGTTTGGCGTAGTCTGCTCCACCTCAGTGCGCTCCTTCGCAAACTTCACGTACTTCTCCACCAGGTCCAACCCGGACTGCGTGTGCTTCTCGATGACATCATACTGGTCCTGCGGCAACGAACATAAGTTAAATGCATAGGAGCAGGGAGACACACCCACAATTATGAATCCTTTTGTAAACTGTAATCAAAATTTTTCAGCTTGCATGCAGATTCTATTTTTTTTTCCAAAAATGTTTTATCCAGTTTATCTTATGTGTATGACATGAGGGCTTTAGTGTCAATGTTTCATAATGAGTTTTTCCCTAGTGTGTACACAATATGTATATGAAATAAAAACAAGCAAACTTTCCTTGAGAAAGGACGCCTCCACTGTGCCAGCGGACATGAGTAAAGTTTCAAATATGATAATTTGTCTACTGTATAATTAAAGGCACTTGTAAAGGACGTTTACGGTTTTACCGTTATTGTATTGGGTGTCAGCCCTGTATTTGAACTATGTTGCAATGGTATGTAACGACACACAGATACAGTCTACACATTCCAGGAATTTTACATTCGTGACCTTTGACACCAGAAATCCTGCCCAGTGTTCTTGTGATTTATGACAGTAACCGCCTGTTTCATTGTGGTTCACAGGATACCCAAACAGGAAATGACTGTCTGTTCCATTATGGCTGGCAGGAAGCCCAAACAGGAAGGTGACAGCCTGTTCTATTGTGGCTGACAGGATGCCCAACCAGGAAGTGACTGTCTGTTCCATTATGGCTGACAGGATGCCCAACCAGGAAAGTGACCATCTGTTGCACTATGGCTGACAGGATGCCCAACCAGAAAGTGACTGTCTGTTTCATTATGGCTGAACAGGATACCCAACCAGGAAGTGACCATCTGTTGCACTATGGCTGACAGGATGCCCAACCAGGAAGTGACAGTCTGTTCCATTATGGCTGACAGGATGCCCAACCAGAAAGTGACTGTCTGTTTCATTATGGCTGACAGGATGCCCAAACCAGTTTTACAGTGTGGGTTTCCTCAAGTCCAATCTCAAATCCTGACTCACTTAATGGTAGCAGCACACACTCTCACACACTCTCACAACACACACACACACACACACACACACACACACACACATCACACACACACACACACACACACACACACACACACACACACACACACACACACACACACACACACACACAGGCCTGCAAGCTGAGCTCCTACACGATTAGGCATGTCTGAGATGTTATCAGGAACCAGGTTTCCTCTTTCTCCTCCTATGATTGGGGGGGGGGCATAAGTTATGGAAGAAATTCCTGACAATTTTAGCCATGTTGCTCTTACCCGCCCCCCTCCCTCCACCAAACAGCCATGAGGTAAAATGAGAGGGAACAGAAAGCACATACGTGTTCGGAGAAGCAGCGCCCTGAGATTACCTCGACACCACAGCATGGGTGTGAATGTGTGTGTGCGTGTGTGTGAGTGTGTGTGTGAATGTGTGTGTGATGATCACCGGTCGCTTCTCAGCTCTTTTTAGCTGTGTGATAAACAGTACTAGTACAGGCTAGGAGAGGGAGAGGGAGAGGGAGAGGAGGAGGCCGGGACGTGCCTGGCCCTGTTCAGAACGCCCTGTGCACCTCTGTAAAACACAGCACCCCCCCCTCCTCCACACACACACACACACACACACACACATCTGGGCGTAATGAAGCTAAAGTTGGCAGCGTGCATTTGGGGTAATGCTCATACTTGTGATGTGGCATCAATGGGACAGCTGTGATTAGACACTCCAAACTTCAGCAAAAGGGGTCAAAAAAAATAAAATAAAAAAAAAGATGTCAGGGGAAAAAATAATAATAATAATTGTTAAATACATGCAGTATTTCTGGATTGTACTATTTCCCAGCTGACTGCTGAGTTGGAAGCACATCCGTGACTTTCTACTAGCCCCTCCTTCCTCAGGCCTATGGCCTTCAGTCACGACTCCATGTCCTGTATGGGTCTCACAAAGATCCCTGCGCCCGCCTCACCACACCCCCCACCCCAAATCCAAATCCCCTGCTCCCTAAACACCACCCCACCCAGACATCCCCGCCCCCTAACTCAACGGCACTGACTACCGCCACCGCTGTCCTATGAAAAACAAAGTAAACAGCCGCAAACATGACAACAGTATGCACTATGTCAGCAATCAGAAAAGACTGCTTAACACTGTTCTCCAAATGTTTACTGCTTTAGTCACTGGCACAGACAGAGGCAATTGAGAAACTGCTGGCCAGACCACATATTTGAGGTCATGCTGAACATGACGACAGAGGAGGACACTCCATGGACTCCACAATGCCCCAACACCAACACTGCTCCCCCTAAACCCCGTACAGACATTAGAAACGTCCAGATATTACACCCGTAAACCACACACCGTCCCAACACAAATCTCACCCAGTACAAATATTACACCCCTAAAACCTCAACACTGTTCCAATGTTCAAAACCCCACGGGGTCCCAAAGCTGTACCCCGAAACCTCATGTAGTCCCAACATAGTACCCCCCAAACAGTCCTAGTGCTGTACCCCTGGCCTCCTTTGGAGGCCCTCAGATTGGGGCTGAACAGGCTGGTCTGCAGCCCACTGTGTGTGGAGATAATGTGCACCAGAAATGCACACAATGCATGAACCGACTGGGCAAATTCACACTATACAGAACAGAGAGGATTCTGGGATTGGTTTCGCCTCATCTTCAACAGTGGGATTAAGCTGTTCACACAATGGCCCACCCCATTCAGTGTTAATAAAAATCTGAGTGATTACAACATTCTTTTCCTGGAGAGAAATGCATCACTAATAGGCCTAAATGTTACAAATCCTACACACTAAACAGGTCATACCTGTTCTCATGCACACATGCACAGCTGTATACTTGTACACCTGCATACCCATACACCTGAACACCTGCACACCTGGAGACCAACAAAATGGTGGCTTTATCTCTCTGGTCACCATCACCTTTTACCCCGGACCAGAGTCTCATGCATGGTAGTGGCCACATGACATCAGCACTTGCCAAAAAGACGTGGCTTGGACAGGATTGAGGGTAATACTTTTCACGCCACGTGAGATTATCATTCCAGCTAGAAAATTGGCTTCTTTTTGCTGTTATTGTGAAAGTGAATTTAATGAGAAAGACCAGGAAATAAGATCAGGAAATAAGACCAGCCCCCCTGAGCGTACGCTTCAGTTCCCTTCTCAGCTGATAGGCACTTGTCGAAAACCAGCAACTGGGCTGAAGGTCGGTGTAATGGTTAGGGAACTGGGCTTGTAAAGCCTGAAGGTTTCAGGTTCGATTCCCAGGTAGGGCACTGCCATTGTACCCTTGAGCAAGGTGCTTAACCTGAATTGGTTCAGTAAAAATTGCCAGCTGTATAACTGGATACTATGTGAAAATGCTCTGGATTAGAGGGTCTATCAACTGCCTGTAATGTAATATAATGTAACTGTGCATGCATGCCACGCCATTGTAAGGCTGCAGAACTAACAGCATTAGCACTAAACACGGGAGACATGATGGGAGACATGCATCAGGCAGGTAGGTAAATGAAAACTCACCTGAATATTTCTGACGGGCTGAGCTCATCAACAACAGACCAACGACCAACGCACAATCTCAGCAAGTCAGCAACGCAGTAACTCAATAACTCAAGGACAGTAGCGCAACAACATCTCGCCCCCCGCCCCCGCCCCCCGCCCCCACCCCCCGCCCCCGCCCCCCGGGTAATGTACAGAGCCAAATGCATGACGCCCTAATTAGGATGCGCTTGAATCCTGACCGTGTCATTGCTGACACTGCTTGGGAGTAGCGTGGGCAGGCGGATAATTACAGATAGTATAACTCCCCAGGGAGGAAGGGTCCCAGGAGGCAGGTATTTCCCTGCCTCACTCCACTGTCTGATCCAGCCTCATCCTGATTGGGCTCATCCAGCTGTTCTGCCTTGCCGGACCCTTTACTGCAATAACTGCGGTGCCCAGCTGGCGGACTGCAGTTCGAACAGAAGCAGCTGCCGGCTGCCCGCACGCACTCCCAGAGGGGGTACGTGGTGGCGAACGGACTTCGGGAGGTTGAAACAACCGAATGGCCCACCGCATAACAACTGGGCAGTTATCACTCGTAAAACGGACGGAACATGTCAATTAATGTTTTAGCCTATTCACTCCCCAGTGCACTTGCTTTCTTTTTTTTTTTACTGCAAAAGGCAAGAAATATCAAAGAGTGAAGGATTACAACACGTTCTGGAAATTTCCATCGAGGTATATATTCACCTCCACAAAGTGAGGAAAATGGTAACCTGGAATGACACAGATAAAGAGGAGAAATGGCCTGGTTTATGAGCTTGAGTATATTAGACTGTTCCTGCCAGCTCACACTGAAAGGGACCAACAGTGTTTAATTGGGTCACAAATAATTAGGCTGCAGCTCCAAGAAGGAAAGGAGGTCAAAGCCCCCCCAAATATGGCAGGGTGGAGATGCAGTGCCAAGCAGCGCTTTGATCAGCTGTGTTTAACAGTGGTTTGAACAGCAGACTGGAGCAGTGGTCAACGTAGAGCAGTGTGGAGTAATGGTCAGTGTGGAACAGTATGCTAGGTCCAAAAATTTATGTTTGTCCTCTATGGCAGGGGTTCCCAAACCGGTCCTGGGGACCCCCTGTGTATGCTGGTTTTCGTTGCAACCACAGTTGCAATCCCAGAATTTTAACAAGCTGTTAATTTTTCTTAATTAGGTGCTTTTCATGTTTGGAGGAATTATTCACCCTCTTAAGGCACATTATGTCAGAAATAGCTATGCATGCCATGTAGAATAAACTCCCCATGTTCACGTTGTGCTTATTGTGCTATATTGCAACAATTACATAAAAAGAGGTTACAAAATTATGTATTTTCACTCAAATTAAAGAGTGAAGTGAATAAATAGGATCCTACTTAGGTTAATTAGGTTGTCCTAATTCGTAGGTGTTTAACTCAAAAAATTTTCTTTAAGCTTATTAACACAATGCAGGTTTGGCTCGTTATCATTTGCTTTGAATTCTTCATTATCTACCAAATGGTTAGTTTTAGTGGCCATGTGTCCATACTTTCACCAATTAGGAGCCTATTGATTCAAATCAGTCTTTAAATGGATCTGTTAAATAATTTTCTTATCTTTTTTAAATAATATAGCACAATAAGCACAATGTGAACATGGGGTGTTTATTCTACATGGCATCCATAGCTATTTTTGATATAATGTGGCTTAAGAGGGTAAATAATTCCTCTTAACATGACAAGCACTTAATTAAGAAAAATTAACAGCTTGTTAACATTCTTGGATTGCAACTGTGGTTGCAACGAAAACCAGCATACACAGGGGGTCCCCAGGACCGGTTTGGGAACCCCTGCTCTATGGTATTCTCTTCCTGCGCTAGACTCCTGGATCAGTTCAGAGACTTTTCTCCACAGTGAATTACTAACAAACAGGACTTGCATAGCAAACACGGGAAGTTGATAATGCTACCGATTATAACCGCAAAGCGGTATTGATTTCACACGGCAGAGAGACATGCAGCAGCAGATCCCCTGTCGATGTTTAAACACATATGTCACCCAAACCACCACCAACAATGCCTAATAGCCCAACTGCCACAGTTTTACTACTAAGACGTCACTTTATTTGGCGCTAAACCTGACCCGTAGTCACCCGTAGGTTCACTTATTGCGCGCCACGCGGTCACAAACTAGGCTAGTATACTAATGACATCATGCTAATGACACCACTACCCTGTCCATTCCTATCCTTACTACTACCAAAGATTCTCTAGTTAGTCTCAATACCCTCTCTGCGTTCTGCAATGTCTATGATCCACTACTTGGCACGTTGTGACAAACTTCAGGGTGGTGTTCACATCGCACAGTAAACAACATGTAAGCCCAATAAAACTGTTGAAAACCTTGCAATGCTTTCAAAAGGACGACACTGTGGAATGCATTTAAACTTGTGAGCAAACACAGGGGAAGTGAACTAATAAATATCAAAACAGGCTGCCGCTGCCCTCGGGCCAACTATCCACCCTCTTACGACATGTAGAGACGGTAATATCCCATTTCTGCAGTTCAATCAATGTACGGCAATATAACAAGGGGGCGTTTAGTTGTGAAATTATGACGAAAACTTAATCGCTAACTTTTTTTTATAGACGCCTCGCTAGGCCTAGCCATCTCTTTATCTAGGAACAGAACGCGCGCGGCCTGAGGAATGCACCGTTCGCAAAGTTTAAGCTGACACCTTGACAGCTCAACGCAATTACACTTCCTCCACATTCTTTATTTGGTATACCAATATCAAAACCAGCCTAACTTGGTTGGCAACGTTGGCTTAAGTGATTAATTAATAGGCAATACTCAGGATAAACATTGGTGCAACAGCGATTTTTTTGACACGTGAAAAGATCCTCATTTTACCTACGGGGGTAGGGGGAGGTTCTACGTTGGTTGTGACCATAGAGTACACTGTAGAAAAATCTACAATCTACGTTGGTTTGACACGCATTCTCGACGCAAGATAAGGTGTGGCAAATAACTCGTCAACGTAACCAGATAACTCACCAACAAACTATCAGCGAAATATCCAGTCTGTAACGTTGGCTGCAGCAATCATTGCTCCAACAGTTGGTTACAGCTATCAAACAGTTACTCACTCAAACAGTACCAGCGACACATAACTCGCCACAACTCAATTGTAAACATGTGTACAATGCACGCGACATTGAATGTAGTCACTCCACTAAAATCATTAACATGTTATACACCGAGTCGCACAAACGGTAAATTGCATCCATCACCAGATGATGTTTCACTACCAGATATGTGGTAGTCTACATCATGAACTTCGAAAAAAAAAGTGAGGGGGAAAATGTAGCAACCGCGCTCCAGATAGCCTAATAAAAGTGTTTTGCTTTAGTTTACTAGCATATAACTGCAACCCTTTGGATTTTCGAGCGGCAACAGCAACATATTAGCTAAACAAACACTCGATAGATGGAAGTGTTATGAGTTTTAGATTAGGATAAATGCTTACATCGTCACAAAAGCATTTATAAACTAGGCATGTCTGAACCGGTTAAGAAGCTAACGTTATGTGTTCTACATTAGCTAGCAAGCTCACCCATAGGTCTGTGCCCCAATCCATGGCCAATTCCCGTCTCCGGATCAACCTATCCGCCACACAAAGAAAACTTCAGCAAACTTCAACGCAAATTCGCCAGATGTTTTTCGCAAACGACGAGACGAATGCAACGCGCGTCAACTTTCTGCGCTTGTCCTATCTTCCTTCACGCGATTGTTAGAATTATAAATTTTCTTTTTCTTTTGTTTTTTTTTGCTCTCTATCTCACTCCCCAAGTTTTCTTCGCAAGGGAAAGAGGGATCAACTAGATCTCACATCCGCGTCACTCCCAAATCCCAGCTAATTCTTAAAGGAGCCGCGCACAATTTCCTTAAACACTATCTTACGTGCATTTATTGTCGGCCATTCAGTTAGGGCTACTTATTGGTAAAAAAAAAAAAGTTACTTATTGGTTCTAAGAAAAATTGGCCATCTCATATCATTCGTAGTAATAGTTTATTATAATTGTATTATTTGATTATGACAAACTAATAAGGATAACAATGAGCTTTATTCAATGCAACAAAATAATCATAAATCAACCAGCGGTTACGGAATTGAGTGTTATATTGAAAAACTGTATAAAATATATATATAAAGGTCTAGCAGAATAGACTGTGCGTACTCGTGGCGACTGACAGTTGCTCTTCAGACTGGACTTACATCATACTAATGCGCACCTCACCCCTCGGCTCTCGGCCAGCTGTGCCTTCGGGTCCACGGCCACGCGCAGTGCTGTTCCTTTGTTTTTTGTTTTTTTTACTTCGCTCAGTTCATTCTAAACGCACGAGCACAAATATAACACACATGAGCGTGCAAATCCCAAATCAGATGGAGTTGGCTTGTCCATTAACTTACTTGTTATAAATAAATGATAACCTTGTATAGGAGCGTATGTGTAACAAATTATGTACGTTTTTGATGTTATATATAAGGTATAGGTAGGCTAGGCTACCTTTGGTAGCATTACAAACAGTGTGGTCCTATAGCCTATCATTTCCAATGAATACATCAGTTATAAATGAAATTCAGAGATTCAAAGATTTCAACTTTGCTGCAGAAGATTTAAGAGCTCACTTTTACGTCCATCAAATACAAACATTTCTACGACAACGTGAACGTGGCCTATTTAGAGTCGTGTAGACCCATAACTTAAAAATAAATGTAAAATCGGTCATTGTTGGCAGCGGGGCACACTGGTTAGGGAACTGCGCTTGCAACTACAAGGTCGTGAGTTTGATGACAAGGCGAAACACTGCAGAGCAGAAGGTACTTAACCTGACTTGCTTCAGTAAATATCCAGCTGTTTAAATTGATTGTATGTCAAGAATGTAAGCCGTGTAGGTTTATGTGGATAACAGCGTCTGCTAAAATTCCTAAAACTCGGAGAAATGCATTCTCACGGTCACTCGGTGTTGCTGCATGACGAGCTTGCTGTCATGTACTGTAGTGAGTCAGCTAGCTTCATTTGTTCTGGCCATGGGAAAAGGCAACTACTGCTGGGGGGTATTTCACAAAGCAGGATTACTGAGTTAGCTGGATAACTGCACTGAGTAAAACCCGGAAGCCTCCCAAATCTGGAACACGGACTGAAGTATAAAGAGCCGTTCTGGGTTTTACTCAGTGCAGTTATCCAGGTAACTCAGTAATCCTGCTTTGTGAAATACCCCCCTGTTCCCACTTATATCCATAAACAAAATAAATGTGTTCCAATACCTGTCACGGATAGCCATTGGGTCGGGGGACCCATGCCTTAAACCCATGCCTTAAACCCATGCCTTAACCATTATCCCGACTGCTCTCTCTTAGGCGCAGGGAGCTTAAAGTCCACCATTAACACCACTTCTAGCTTGGCTAAGCCCAAAAAAAGACCATAGAAAAGTTGAATCTTACTGCAGGGGGTACTCAGAAAATTTCTAAATGTGTTTAGCTTTTATATTGGTTATGAACAATTCTAAAACAACCCCACATTAATAAAATCACTTAAAGGTTGTATCAGCGATTTTGGGTGGAAACATAAATGATCACATTCATCTGATTTTTCCTCACGATCCGCTAGCTGCCCGCCCCATAAGCAGGCCGTCAAAAAACCGCGTCTCTGTAGGCAGCCTATGCTCCGAGATCGTACACAAAAACAAATGGTACTACCAACCACTCAAAACCAAAATAAACAGTATTCCAACCAATCACAATGATCTGCACAAACGCTAATACTCTTATCTCGCTGAAATCTTGACGGATTTACAAACGGTTTGGTTTCTTACAAACGTTATTAACGTGGTTATAATTCTGGATGCTTGAACACTATTTTTTAAAACATAACATAATTATTCATAAGTATGTTTGTTTGGGATTTCGCTTCAGAAGTGACGTCACCCAAAATCGCTGATACAACCTTTAAATATGGGTACTAACATACCAGTTTGATCAATCTTTTCTAATCAGCAGTGGGGCTCCCTCTTGTGGCCAAGTTTCGTCAACGACAGTTGAGTTGCTTTTAAAGGCTGCCCCCGTTCGAAAAAGTTTTTATTTCTGTATTTATTTATTTATTTTTTAATTATAGTTCTATGCATAGCCTACATAAATTGTTTGGTTAGGTTAAATATTTATCTTCTTTTCCTGTATATACAGTATGTATTTTAACTTGTAAAATCTCTTGCATGCCTCAATATACTATATCTCCACTTTCTTAATGAAATAAAATAGATGCATTTATCGTAAATGTTTTTGCTCCCCATTATAGCTCAACTACAAGTCTGATGATAGTATTGCTAGACATTCATTTCAGTTACGCAAACAATTGGATCAAATATCAAAATCTCTGTAAATGGCCCTCACAGTAATAGTCCGATGCAGTTCTTTTCTCTTGCAGTAAGGCAATTAGTTGTTAAAAACGAATAAATAGTTGGCACCCAGCATGCTGAGAAGGTCATAGAGCACATTGTAATTTTACAAAAAATAATAACGGGTCCTCCTTCCTCCCCTCTATGAGAAATCTAATGGAAAAAAATCACTATGCAGCTTCACTGTCAGACCACATCACAATGCCGGGTGGAGAAAAACACAAGTTTACTGGATACTGGCATGGAATAGAAAAAAAGTGTGATTCTGGGCTTCAGGAAACTTGCTATAGACTGACCTGACCCCTGACCTTTCACCCCATATCCTGTACATTTTTTTTTTAACAGAACATGTTTACAGTAAGACGGCAGTACCTTCATTCAATGAATTGAGAATACACAACAGTGGGGGGTGGGGAGGGCAATCAATTGAGCTCAATTGATCATATATATATATTTTTTTTAAACGCTAGTTTAATAGGCTATATACAGTATATATCCAGTCAGTTTATTCAAATAGTAATTATGGATAATTACGGATTTCCGAGCTGGCAACAAAGAACCACACTGACCTTTGACCTTCTCCTCCACATGCAACTATGGCATAGATTTTAATCAAAGTATGACTCGTTTTACTGTATGTTACTGGCAATCACATCTGAAAGCTGTTTTTTATTTTTTATTCCTGTTTAGAGACAAGGCAAAGGGGCGAGGCAAAATGGCGTTATGAAGCACAGTGTTGGGCTGCATTCAAGATGCAAAATGTCTTTCTAATCGATGGCTCTATCCCTCAAGTCAGTGCACCAATGGCTGGCCTGGGGGGTGGGGCTCCGGAGTGCAGGAGGTGGTCCCATTACCGTTGATAGGTAACAGTGGTATATCAGTCGAATTTGGTGGCACGATTCTATAGTGCCCTCGATATTGCGGACATAATCTACGGCGCAGCAGCACCAGTATAACCACAATCACCGTCAAAACAATAAAAAAAATACTAATCCAAACGTGGAGGTAGTCTGCAAGAGAAAGAAAATATGCACCTGTTACTGAACACAGTGACCCCCAAGGCTGCTGCTCATCATCAAAAAATCTAATTCAATTCAAATACAATTAAAAAAATTACATGATCTGGCAGAAAAGGAGACTTTATCGGGCTGTATTACTACAGCAGCAAAACAGCACACCCAAACACGCAGCAAAGACCGGATCTGGATTTAAACATTTTCATTTGCTTTACAAATGGTATTCGATTATTTTTTAACGATAGTTCTTATCTGGAATATTTATGGTGTTATTTCGTAAATAATTCTTACTTTTTATATCCGTATTTAAATCTATATTTGTTCCGGGTATGGTTGTAGCAATGGAGTCACATAAGAGCACTTGCCATAAATGCTGTTTTCACAATGGGAGAGCCCTACGGACTCATGGACTTGCCGTGTCCACTTTGAGTCCACGAGTCTGCGAGTCCAGAGAATGGAACATGGACACAGGAACATACAACAGGACAGTGTATTGACTTACCGAACGGAACTTCAACCTCCAGTGTGTGATTGGCTGTTCCGTGAGCGTTCTCGGCTTTGAGGGTGTACTGACCGCCGTCTCCCCTGGTAAGTTGTGTGGAAATATCGAATGCTGATTGGTCTTTGTACCATGTGACTTTGGGAGAGGGGTTCCCCTCAACTGTACAGGAGACCAGAGTATCCAGAGTTACACCCTCCCTCAGCTCCACATGGTTTGAGCACCCTGTGATAAGGGGTTTATCTGCAGGTAGAGACAGCCACAGTGAGGGGGGGTTATAGAGCCACAGTGAGGGGGGGTTATAGAGCCACAGAATGACTTTGCAGGGGTTTCAGCTGTAACATATTTCAGCACTTGTTCTATGGGTGAGTATAAACCTGACCACACATCCAATATAATGCAAAAAAACACCAAAATGACCAGACTCACAGTGATGTTGAGGGCACATACAGTGCCGATAGCCTGCCTGTACCCTCAAATACATATTACATTACATTACATTTATTTAGCAGACGCTTTTATCCAAAGCGACGTACAGTAAGTGCTTACAGAGACATCATCAAGATCTACAGAACAGACAAGGCAAAGCACATCCTTCGCATAATGTAGCAGCTATCCCTAGCAATGAACGTCGACTGTAGTTCACAGTAAGCTGTGGGCAAATCAGCAACACCACACTTCCATTCCAAATACTTCCATTCCAAATACTAGTATAAACTATAATAAACAGACAGGAAAACACAGGGAACTAGTAAACAGGGAACTGATATTCCTAGGTGAGGATATCAGTCAAGGTGGAGTCTGAAGAGGTGTGTCTTCAGGCCTCGACGGAATGCAGGCAGGGTTGGAGTAGAACGTAGGGGAATGGGAAGTTAATTCCACCACTGAGAAGCTAATGTGGAAAAACTCAGCAGTCGGAACAAGCGAGAGCCTTTGACATGGAGGGGGGGAAGTGCCAGTCGCCCTGCTGTAGAAGAGCGAAGTGGTCAAGCAGGAACATAGTTCTGGATTAAGTCCTGCAGGTAGGCGGGGCCTGTCCTATTGGCTGCAGTGTAGGCCAGGGTCAGAACTTTGAACCTGATCCTGGCTGCAACTGGTAGCCAGTGGAGAGACCTCAGCAGGGGGGACAGACACCAGGACATATCAGACAGACACCAGGAGTCAAGCACAGTGATGAGTCACCAGTACACTAACCACATAGCAGTGAGTCTCCTGTAATAAAACTCACAGCAATGAGTCACCAGGACTCAAACACGCAGCAATGAGTCACCAGTACTCAAACCCAGCAGCAATGAGTCTCCTGTAATAAAACTCACAGCAATGATTCTCTGGTACTCAAACATACAATGCAAAAACCGTCTGAATTACCAGACGCACAATGATGTTGAGGGTAAAGACAGTGCTGATAGACTCACAGTGCACAGTGATGGTGAGGGGCTCAGATGTAATTGAAGGTGGGGGTTGCGGTCCTTCAGGTCCCAGTTCCAGCTCTGCCACACAGCTGTACTGCGCTCCATCATCAGTGCTGGTGGGTGTGATCAGGAGGGTAGAGGAAACATTCACAGGTGTCTTAGTGAGGTCATCATAGGAGGTTTGATTCTCCAATGTTCCCCCTTTGTACCACTTCACAGTGAGGTACTGAACAGGAGCGATGTTCTGGACCTCACACTGCAGCTGGTACTTTTCCCCCTCCACCACTGGGCCCGTGTGGTTCACAGCACTGATGGAGACACTGTCTGGAGGCTCTGCAGAGAGGGATAATAATGATTTATTGTGATTATTAATTATAAATAAGAGAGATAATGGCACTCCAGTTCAGCAGTTCATTAGAAGGAGAGGAGAACTTACTGTACAACGTAATGTTGATCTTTTCGTCACACTGTGAAGGAGGTCCTGCTTTGGTCGGAAAGTTCCCGAAGCATCTAGGTGCCATCTCCCAGTCTGTCACGGTCTCCAAGCTCCAGGTTACAAACTGGACGTCTGTTACCATGTCAACAGATCCCTCTGAAGCCTCCCAGCCGATTCCCAAATGATCTCCTAAAACGGTGCAGTTCACCGATACTGGATCTGCATGTCTCACCACCACTGTGGAAGGCTGGATCTCCAGTGAACATTCACGAGTATCTGCTAAAATATGAAAGGGGAGGGTTGCAACTGAGGACTTTATCAGGGTAAACTTTCAATAACCTGGACAGGAAGTGGCAGGTTTAGAATAGAATGACTTTTATTTTCCCGTTAGGGAACGTCTTAAATTTAAGTTTAAATACCAATGAGGGGTTAATCTGCAGGCACAGAAAATCAGAGCCACTATCTGGCTCTGCTAGGATTTTATCGAACATCCTGCCATAACTTTTCTGTGAGAAGTAACTGGAGTTACTTCTGGAATACTGGAATACTAAAGGCTGCTGGGATTTTATCTGTAACATACAACAGTATGAGGGATAACAAATTTTTTTAATTTAGTTTTTGCTATTTTTTGGAGTGCGTATTCAAATAGTCTTAACGAAAATGACTTTCTGAGATCTGGATTTAAACATTTTCCTTCACCTTACAAATGGTATTTGATTATTTTTTAATAATAGTTCCTTTCTGAAATATTTATGGTATTATTTTGTAATTCATTCTTACTTTAAAAAAGCATCTAGAAATCTGTATTTGTTCCAGCTCTGGTTGTATAAATGGAGTCACAAGACAATGAGATTTAAATAAAGTGACATAGGACAGGACAGTATTGGCTTACAGAGAACTTCAATCTCCAGAGTGTGATTGGCTGTTCCTTGGGTGTTCTCGGCAATGAGGGTGTACTGGCCGCCATCTATCTTGGTCAGTGGTGTGGAACTGCTGAAATTGAATTGGTCTCTGTACCATGTGACCACGGGAAAGGGGTTCCCCTCAACTGTACAGGACCCCAGAGTATCCAGAGTTACACCCTCCCTCAGCTCCACATGGTTTGGGCACCCTGTGATCCTGGGTTTATCTGCAGGTACAGAAAACCACAGAAAGGGGGAGTTATAGAGCCAGAGAATAACTTTGCAGGAGTTTCATCTGCAAAATACTGGTTTACAAAAACATGGTAAACCCTCCTTTGAATTAAAGGTTGTATCAGCGATTTTGGGTGACGTCACTTCTGAAGCGAAATCCCAAACAAACATACTTATGAATAATTATGTTATGTTTTAAAAAATAGTGTTCACGCATCCAGAATTATAACCACGTTAGAGACGCGGTTTTTTGATGGCCTGCTTATGGGGCGGGCAGCTAGCGGATCGTGAGGAAAAATCTGTATCAGCGATTTTGGGTGGAAACATAAATGATCACATTCATCTGATTTTTCCTCACGATCCGCTAGCTGCCCGCCCCATAAGCAGGCCATCAAAAAACCGCGTCTCTGTAGGCAGCCTATGCTCCGAGATCGTACACAAAAACAAATGGTACTACCAACCACTCAAAACCAAAATAAACAGTATTCCAACCAATCACAATGATCTGCACAAACGCTAATACTCTTATCTCGCTGAAATCTTGACGGATTTACAAACGGTTTGGTTTCTTACAAACGTTATTAACGTGGTTATAATCCTGGATGCTTGAACACTATTTTTTAAAACATAACATAATTATTCATAAGTATGTTTGTTTGGGATTTCGCTTCAGAAGTGACATCACCCAAAATCGCTGATACAACCTTTAAGCACAATAATTAAGCAGCTATATGTTAAAATTATTAATGACAAATACTTAATAAATGTTCAAATATGCATACATATTTTATTAAAAGCTTTTTAAAAGAGTTATTTTTTGGAGTGCGTATTCAAATAGTCTTAATGAAAATGACTTTCTGAGATCTGGATTTAAACATTTTCCTTCGCCTTACAAATGGTATTTGATTATTTTTTTATTATGTTCCTTTCTGAAATATTTATGGTATTATTTTGCAATTAATTCTTACTTTTAAAAAGCATCTAGAAATCTGTATTTGTTCCAGGTCTGGTTGTAGCAATGGAGTCACAAGACAATGAGATTTAAATAAAGTGAAATAGGAGCACAGAAATAGGAACATACAACAGGACAGTATTGGCTTACAAAGAACTTCAATCTCCAGTGTGTGATTGGCTGTTCCTTGGGCGTTCTCGGCAATGAGGGTGTACTGGCCGCCATCTCTCCTGGTCAGTGGTGTGGAACTGTTGAACTCTGATTGGTCTCTGTACCATGTGACCACGGGAGAGGGGTACCCCTCAACTTTACAGGACCCCAGTGTATCCAGAGTTACACCCTCCCTCAGCTCCACATGGTCCGAGCACCCTGTGATCCTGGGTTTATCTGCAGGTACAGAAAACCACAGCAAGGGGGCGGTATAGAGCCAGAGAATGACTTTGCAGGGGTTTCAGCTATAACATATTTCAGCACTTCTTCTATGGGTGAGTGTAAACCTGACCACACACCCAATACAATGCAAAAAACACCAAAATGAAGGAGACTCTCAGTGATGTTGAGGGCACATACAGTGCCGATAGACTGCCTGTTCCCTCAAATACATATCAGACAGCCACCAGGAGTCAAGCACACAGGACGAGTCACCAGTACACTAACCACATAGCAATGAGTCTCCTGTAATAAAACTCACAGCGATGAGTCACCAGGACTCAAACACCCAGCAATGAATCACTAGCATAAATATTCAGTAGTTCCCCAACAGTTCATAAGTACTGCTCTTACTGCACGATGGCAGAGGAAGCTTCCAAATGAGCAGCAGTATGGTTTACAAAAACATGGCAAACCCTCCTTTGAATTAAGCACAATAATTAAGCAGCTATATGTTAAAATTATGAATGACAAATACTCAGTAAATGTTCAAATATGTATACATATTTTCAGTCACTTTACAAATGGTATTTGATTATTTTATAACAATAGTTCCTTTCTGAAATATTTATGGTATTATTTTGTAATTAATTCTTACTTTTAAAAAGAATCTAGAAATCTGTATAGCTATTCTTCGTCCTTCATATTTTTTTAAATTACAGTGACCAGGTTTCCATACTCTCACCGTTTAAAACCCAGCTGATTTCACCCGTTATTCCATAACTGAACAAAACGATTTTAAAGAGAACTAAGCGTCTAATTAGAAACTAAAACAAATTTGCAGCAGGTTACACAATTAATTCACAATTAATTTTAATGCCATTCTCTGCACGTGAGCTGCATGTTCTCTGTTTCCCCTGCTGTAAGTCGCACGTTTAACAGTCTTCCTGGGAAAGTGGATTGTTTTAAAGGATTACGCTACGAGTAAAACAGGTTGGTCACATTTCCATAAACAGGACATTATTAAACAAGGGGAAATATGCGTGAACTTATGGGTTGCGAACCTGACAGCTTTATTGTATGGCTATTTAGTGTCATCATTAAGGCAAAATAACCGTATGTATGTTATTAATCAATATTAGCCTACTATGCAGGTAGCGTAATGAACTTTGGATGAAGCTTGAACTTCGAGAACTCCATGAGAACAGCCTCTTGGAATTGATGTTTGACACTTTCATTGCATAATCAAACGAAATTCGCTGAACAAGCAGGCTAATTTGGCGTTTTCTAAGGTGAGACTGAAGCCATTGATAGCTTATTCTCAGCTGTTGCAGGTCCTTTTAACGAAATTTAACCGCACATATTTTGTAAAATAACAGCCCTGTCTGGAATTACCGGGAACTCATAGGCTAATGGTTAGTCCGAATAATATTGATCATACTCCATTTAGCCTATTCCTTGATCACACTAAACACGCACGAGCATGTCTGTTTCGCCATCATAAGCAATCCGCCAAGGTGGAAAAGCAGGCTTTTAAAGGGAATGGGATATGACATTTTGATTGGTTTATTGAATGTCACGCCCAAGACACACCTATAATTAATGAAGCGACTAGGTTCAGCCCAGTTGCGCCATGCGCCATGCTTAGCGCCAAAAAAACACGCCGTTAAAATAGCAAAAGTGGACTTGGACACGCCCTAAATGGACTTAGCGCCATGCGCTTAGACTAAGCGCCAAGATCGCCAAGATAGGGCCCCAGGAGTCAAGCACACAGTGACGAGTCACCAGTACACTAACCACATAGCAATGAGTCATAGCAATGAGTCTCCGGTAATAAAACTCACAGCAATGACTCACCAGGACTGAAACACTCAGCAATGATTCACCAGTACTCAAACCCGCAGCAATGATTCACCGGTACTCAAAAATGTGGCAAAGATTCACCAGGACTGAAACACTCAGCAATGAATCAGTAGCATAAATATTCAGTAGTTCCCCAATAGTTCATAAGTACTGTTCTTACTGCATGATGTCAGAGGAAGCTTCGAAATGAGCAGCAGTATGGTTTACAAGAACAGGGTAAACCCTCCTCTGAATTAACCACAATAATTAAGCGGCTATATGTTAAAACTATGAATGATAAATACTTAATAAATGTTCAAAATACATACATCTTTTATTAAAAGGTTTAGTAATTTTTTGGAGTGCGTATTCAAGTAGTTTTAAAGGAAATTACTTTCTGGGATCTGGATTTAAACATTTTCACTCACTTTACAAGTGGTATTTGATCATGTTTTAATTATAATTTATGAAATATTTTCTGAACTATTTACGGTATTATTTTGTAAGTAATTCTTACTTTTCAAAAGTGTCTAGATATCTGTATTTTTTCCAGGTCTGGTTGTAGCAATGGAGTCACAAGACAATGAGATTTAAATAAAGTGACATATAGGAACATACAACCGGAAAGTATTGGCTTACAGAGAACTTCAATCTCCAGTGTGCGATTGGCTGTTCCTTGGGTGTTATTGGCTATGAGGGTGTACTGCCCACCATCTCTCCTGGCCAGTGGTGTGGAACTGTTGAACTCTGATTGGTCTCTGTACCATGTGACCATGGGAGAGGGGTTCCCCTTGGCTCTACAGGAGACCAGAGTATCCAGAGTTTCACCCTCCCCCAGCTCCATATGGTCCGAGCACCCTGTGATCCTGGGTTTATCTGCAGATACAGAAAACCACAGCGAGTTACCAGTACACTAACCACATAGCAATGAGTCTCCTTTAATAAAACTCACAGCAATATGTCACCAGGACTCGAACACGCAGCAATGATTCTCCGGTACTCAAACATACAATGCAAAAACCATCTGAATTACCAGACTCACAGTGATGTTGAGGGTACAGACAGTGCTGATAGACTCACAGTGCACAGTGATGTTGAGGGTACAGACAGTGCTGATAGACTCACAGTGCACAGTGATGTTGAGGGTACAGACAGGGCTGATAGACTCACAGTGCACAGTGATGGTGAGGGGCTCAGATGTAATTGAAGGTGGGGGTTGCGGTCCTTCAGGTCCCAGTTTCAGCTCTGCCACACAGCTGTACTGCGCTCCATCATCAGCGCTGGTGGGTGTGATCAGGAGGGTAGAGGAAACATTCACAGGTGTCTTAGTGAGGTAATCATAGGAGGTTTGATTCTCTAATGTTTCCCCTTTGTACCACTTCACAGTGAGGTACTGAACAGGAGCGATGTTCTGGACCACACACTGCAGCTGGTACTCTTCCCTCTCCACCATTGGGCCCGTGTGGTTCACAGCACTGATGGAGACACTGTCTGGAGGCTCTGCAGAGAGGGATAATAATGATTTATTGTGATTATTAGTTATAAATAAGAGAGATAATGGCACTCCAGTTAAGCAGTTCATTAGAAGGAGAGGAGAACTTACTGTACAACGTAATGATGATCTTTTTCTCACACTGTGAAGGAGGTCCTGCTTCGGTGGGAAAGTTCCCGAAGCATCTAGGTGCGATCTCCCAGTCTGTCACGGTCTCCAAGCTCCAGGTTACAAACTGGACGTCTGTTACCATGTCAACAGATCCCTCTGAAGCCTCCCAGCCGATTCCCACGTGATCTCCTGAAACGGTGCAGTTCACCGATACTGGATCTGCATGTCTCACCACCACTGTGGAAGGCTGGATCTCCAGTGAACATTCACCAGTATCTGCTAAAATATGAAAGGGGAGGGTTGCAACTGAGGACTTTATCAGGGTAACCTTTCAGTAATCTGGACAGGAAGTGGCAGGTTTAGAATAGAATGACTTTTATTTTCCTGTTAGGGAACTTCAATTTTAACTGGAGTTTAAATACCGATGAGGGGTTTATCTGCAGGCACAGAAAATCAGAGCCACAATCTGGCTCTGCTAGGATTTTATCGAACATCCTGCCATAACTTTTCTGTGAGAAGTAACTGGAGTTACTTCTGGAATACTGGAATACTAAAGGCTGCTGGGATTTTATCTGTAACACACAACAGTATGAGGGATAACAAAGGAGAAAAGGACTCCCTCACAGAGATACTACATTTAGAGATTTAAAAAAACAGAAGTATAGTGAGAAACGAATTGTTGATAAATTGCATATCCTGCCATGGGCCCCAGGATTGAGAGTCCGCAATAAAACGTATTATATATTACTGAAACTGACTTCCTAGTTACTCTAGATCTTGTACTGTGAATTATATCTCTCCAGCTGTCCTGTAAATGAGAACTGCAGAACTGATTGGTCCAGTGTTGGATGTAGTGGGAGATGACCAACATCAGAGTCCGACTCTGTCACATTGTTGGTGGCGCTCTAATCAGTCACCTTTCCCTCTTTCACCTTTCACGCTGTCTGCATCCGATGCTGAACCAGGAATGCCATGTTTTCTGTATTCTGCGTTTTTTATCGGTATGTCTATTGTCGTGGAAATTACACTAAACTATTTTCTTCAATAAAAAATGTCCACAAGGCAGAGTGCTATGAGACAGAGCTTCTATTTTTATTTTTTGAGATCTCAAGAGAAGACATCTAACTTCCCACGAGGAACAGTCAGAAACTTCTTTGTATCACATCACATTTTATACACTTCAAAGTCAAAGCATGGATACATAGTACATACTTAGTACGTACTTACATACTGCACTTAAAAATTCTCGTTCACTCATTTTCCCAGATACTGATAAGACAGTCAAGAAAAACAGACCTTGAGTAGCAGCAGTTTCACTCAGTATTCCTCCATTTAACAAAAACAACCAGTGTCCAGATACGGCCTCCAAACAGGCGGCAAGGCCGAACACACATTAATGGTTATGATATATATACAGATCCTTTCCAAAAAATTTGAATATCATGGAAAAGTTTTTTTTTTTCCATAATTCCATTCAAAAAGTGAAACTTTCATAGATTATAGATTCATTACACACAAAGTGAAATATTTCTAGCCTTTATTTGTTTCATTTTTCATAATTTTGGCTTACAGCTCCAGAAAACCCCCAAAATAGTATTTCAAGAAATTAGAATAGTGTGTCGAAAATCAGCATTTACTTAGAGAATGAATGTTTTAGACTGAGTGTCACACTATCATCTAATTTACTCAAAACACCTGCAAAGTTTATCTCAGTTTGGTTCAGTATGGGGAAGACTGCAGACTTGACAATTGGCCAGAAGACCATCATTGACACCCTCCAGAAGATGGGTAAGCCACAAAAGGTCATCGCTAAGGAGGCTGGCTGTTCACAGAGTGCAGTGTCCAAGCATATCAATAGAAAGTTTAGTGGAAGGGAAAAATGTGGCAGGAGAAGGTACACAAGCAAAAGAGATGACCATAGGCTTCAGCGGATTGTCAAGGAAAGACGATTCCAAAATTTGGCGGAGATGCAGAGGGAGTGGACTGAGGCTGGAGTCAGTGCTTCAAAAACCACCACGTACAGACGTATCCGGGACATGGGCTACAACTGTCGGATTCCTCGAGTCAAGCCACTCCACTCATTCTCTGAAATAACTGAAGTAAAGGCTGATTTTCGACGCACTATTCTAATTTCTTGAAATACTGTTTTGAGGGTTTTCTGGAGCTGTAAGCCAAAATTATGAAAAATGAAACAAATAGAAATATTTCACTTTGTGTGTAATGAATCTATAATCTATGAAAGTTTCACTTTTTGAATGGAATTATGGAAAAAAAAAAACTTTTCCATGATATTCTAATTTTTTGGAAAGGATCTGTATATATATATATATATATATATATATATATATATATATATATATATATATATATATATAAAGAAACACGTACACATACATTTTCTCTCACATTATGCTGCCAACTATGTCACTCTAAAAGTTCTGCCATTTCAAAAAGGCCTGTAGTCACGAAAACGCTAGCCTTCGTACTAGGGGTGTGCAGCGATGCCATTATCTGTATCTGTATCTGTTGGACCATCAAAATTATCTGTATTCGGTAAAAGAAATGGACGTGGGCGGGGCGTCGACCGGAAGTGGTGTTACATATAGGAAATATCATATTTTCTAGTATAAAATTTATTGTTATTGCAATTTATGAGTATTCACCCCCCTCCCTGTCTTTTTCTTTTCAAAACCTTTTATAAGAACTATATTCTGGACTTTATACTTATTTATCTAACCCCCCACCCCCTAACTGGGGAACACTGAACAATCATTTTGGATAACAACTGGAAAAAATCTGAGGTGCAATATATAATCAACTCATAATGAAAGGCAGTTTTATAAAAACATGAAACCATTCCTTATACATTTGAATGGAAATGATTTCCACAATAACAAACCTTTCTGCCTGTTGTGATTTCATTTTGTACTTTTCTTTGTTTACTATATGAAAATGGAATGAAATAACAACTGTAGA
Organism: Synaphobranchus kaupii; assembly: GCA_029718625.1. NCBI lineage: Eukaryota > Metazoa > Chordata > Actinopteri > Anguilliformes > Synaphobranchidae > Synaphobranchus > Synaphobranchus kaupii. The sequence goes on along the minus strand of CM056378.1, from coordinate 78,767,105 downwards.
ACACCCAAGGTAGCCTACTTTCCGTGGCTGCAAACAGTAGCTAGGTATTTTGCTTAGTTCGCTAATTCTTAGAAAGATTGCCCATGTGCATACGGAGGGTCTTTGCTTTGTTCAGTTAAATAACAATTTTCAGTATAACATGTATTTTCCCATATAACTGTAAGGCATTTGGAGGTGGCGGCTGCCTTCCTGTAGTCACATAGGGAAGAAAAATAGGCTACCTTGGGCTGTAGCAACAATAACAAGTGCTTGAGTTTCAAAAAAGTCAAATGAAGTTTCCGGCTGGTATGTAGCCTACAAAAATAGCCCATGAGTAGGCTAAAATGCATGTAATGGCTTAATTCGGTCAATCACGTAAATAATGTTTTTTTGCCTTTAACTTGTCGGAACACATGCTGAAATTGCATTAGACTAGACTACTAAAATGATAAATGAGCGTTCCCGTGTACCAATTTTTATGTCTTTAAAGTTTCTTTTGATAGGCTACATTGCGATGCTTGAGCTAGCGCATTCCAGAATATATGCACATTGTCGCATTTTGTTTGCCCAGAATTTGGCAATATGGTTAAAATGCTGAAGCCTAGCCTATAAATAACACTGTAGGCTACGTTAAGGTAGACAGGGCAGAATTAGCGGACGATATATTAGGAGAGGATCATGGCACCTGCGACTTCCATGACAAACACCCAGCCTTAGTTCATTGATTTGGATTGAAGGAAAGTAGCCTATTTGGTGATGCTGTTTATTGAGAGCTGCGTTTCGCTGTGTTTAAGACATCCTTAATGCCGACATGAACACATAGGTAGCAGCATGCTGATTTTGATAGGGCATTTGTTTTAATCACTCCTGTTAGTGGCTATCTCAATGAATTAAATCTCTGGCAGGCCACCCATGCCGAATTCTCTCTCTCTCTCTCTCTCTCTCTCTCTCTCTCTCTCTCTCTCTCTCTCTCTCTCTCTCTCTCTCTCTCTCTCTCTCTCTCTCCGGATAAACTCCTACTTTGTACTTTCTTTCACTTTCTGTTCTGCGTGTAACTGTTCTTTTCCGGCAGTATTTACGTGCCTATAGGCTTTGTTCCTCTGTACCCGTTCCGTGTAAGGTTCTTCAATTAAAACACCTGCACTCTACTTAAACTGTAGCATTAAAACATTAGCTTAAAATATGTTAAAAGTCCCTGTCAAATTCTCCCAATACAGGTTTTTGGATCCAGAGACAGTTGAACCTAATGTCCATCCAGGACTTTAAATAATTAAATATTATTCATTGCGGAAAGCAATATTATGCCCAAGGCTGTGTAATAATAATGTTCTGTGTATGTAGACCACAGGCCAGCGCTGTGAGGCTGGAAGTACAGTTAGCACTTTGCAATACATGCTTTTGTACAAGAGTGTGAATGATACGGACAGTGGTGTAGCAGGCCCGTGTAGTAAGCCCCTGGAAAGGTGAGTGTACTCTAGAGTACAAATCAATGACTACTAATTTATATGTGCACCAGTGGAGATTAAGAAGTGAGCATACTCTATGCCCACTAAGAAAAAAGTGAATATACTGCATATACCTGCGTATACCCTCCACTACACTACTGGATACAGATTACAGTCACCCTGTCGAAGGAACGCTTAAAAACTGTAATGCACTCACCCCTCTCCCATCCCTCTTTACAACGCCAGCTTGTTCTTGCAGGGTTTTTCTGCAGAATTTCTCAGGCTGATCCTGATATAAGCACACAGACACCACACATGCACAAGAAGGTACTCACAGTCATTGCTGACAACAGTTCGCAGGAGCAACAAGAGGCCAAGCAGCCGCTCAGATCTCATCATCATCTCCACTGTAAGGCTGAAGGCCGATGACCTGTTTCTGTATTAGTAGGGTGGGTCGCTCTAATGGTTCAATTCGGCGATGAGCTCTGACAGTTGTGTTTCTAGATAATGTAGATCTGATGGTCCTCTCACGAGGTTCAGTCAGTGCTTACTAGGGTAGAGAAAATGCACCGGAAATCTTGCATCAACTGCTCACAGGAAACCACAGGTTAAGCAGAGAAACACTATTGTAAAGAAGCAGCCTCTTCTCAAAATGCTTACAGAATACTTCTGGTGAGAACAATTCAATCAGCAACAACAAAAAGAAACACCAACTTGCTCCTCTTAAACCTGCACAATGCGGTTCCTCAGATAATCAGAAGACATAAACACAACAGATATGTAGATACGCACATAATGTGAGAAAGACCACATATCCACTATACATATCTGACAGATCGGTTCTCGGGAAAAGAGTCAAAGTCCGGGGCTGGTGAATAATAGTTTTTTTATTGCAATAATATTCTGGTCCAGAAGAGCAATGCACGAAGAATACAAAGCTGGAAATCTCTTGTTCACACAAATCTTTATACCATTTCAAACTTGTCAGGGGCGATTTCCACAGAAATCACAAAATAGCTCCCCCCAACTCTTTCTGGGTTTTACTGATTAATTACTCAGTGTCTGACATAGTGTTTATGATAAGCATTCTCCAGGGGGAATTTACGACCAAAAACCACTTATACCACCAGGGAAAACATGTTCCCTCACCCCGTACCAGTTGGTCCAGCTAACTTCCTGAAGAATGACTTATTTCCAAGGGAATAGCACGCAATATAGGGTTAGTCATATGTGGTTAATACAAACGTTTAACTGTCATTAATTTTAACTGATACTTATTATCATATATTAATACAACAAATTCTATAGGTTTAATACAAACCGCCGTTGTTAGTACATTCTTATTCTTTAATATATATATGTTTCTCACTTGGCCTTAATCCTAAAGCGGGGGGGGGGGGGGGGGGTGGGGGGGGTTGATGGGCCCTGCCACGAGTCCAGTCAACTCCCTCCTACATTTTTGAAGACTGCACAAACATGCGAATCTCAGTACATGCACACGCCTTCAATTTAATGATTACATACTGTGGATAAATGTGAAATAAACACATATTGTAATAAATGAAGCTGAACACTTTTATTAAGTCTTTTATTCCCGGCCCCTCAATATCCATATATGATGAAGGACATGTTGTAGGGGGAAATTATATCGCACAATTCAATCATTAAACTTGGCCACAAAAGAACCAACCTCCTCCGGCTATGGCTATTAGCCGCATGTTGGAATGGTTTATGTCCCCAGGTCTCATACTACTATGCAAGATATAAAACACCTTTCTGCAGGCAGCCGGGTTCTGCAGTAACTCACTGAACAGGGTATTTTGAAGGACCAGATTCTGCTTGATGAATACCATCAGACCTGGGCTTTGGCTGTAAACATACTTAAGGGTATACAGTATATGGACATTAGCTCATGTAAAAAAAAAAGTTGATTTTCAAAATAATTCAAGCATAACTGGGTTTTAAACACTATGTACCTTTAGTTCTCAATTTTAAAGAGCCTAAAATCAGCTTCTATGTGCATGCATCCTACCTGCGTCAAACTTCCCAAATGGGAATGTTGATGGAATTGCACAAAGTATAAATGCAGGATGCTTATTTTCACAGAAGCATAACCATCTCTGTGTTTCTTTTTGTGTCTCACGAGGCCATGGTCAGACATATAAAAATGCTCATGGCAGCCTTTGAATGCCACATGCTTCAATATCTCACTGCAAATTAACACTTTCCTTCCACACATCACAGAACATGTTCCACAAATTAAATGCAATGAAAGTCTCGATAAAATCTAGACACTTTAACTCTATAAACTTCACCCCTAGTGATTGAGATGCATGCGTCTCAATTACAGTATTCATGTTCATCTGAAAATATAAACTACAGCTTTAAGAAAACCCCGTAAATTTTGACGCAGTATTTTTTAAAAGGGTAGCCTCTTGCGAAAACCTCAGCTTCTCCAGTTACACTGCAGTGCAATAAATTAGGAAGGCGTTAATAATAGCCCAAAGCACTTACGACCCTCCTCTGGCTACAGCCACAGACTGTAAAATGCATAAAATGCACCGTTTATACACGCTAAGAAAATCATGTTCACGTATAGAAACAAGAATATTTTTTTAAAACGTTCTACAAATGAGCAATCGCCGTTTTCCCTTGCTTACTGTACTATATACAGTACCTGATGCACTTTCGGTTTAGAAGACACCTAATTTTCTTCTCCAAAATCTCTCGTATAAATATGTTTAAGAAACCAAATACTTGCCAGTATATTCAGCTACACCTGTTTGTGATGAACCCTGAAGAGTTTATCTTGTTATATTTCGCCAAAGTCCCGTACAGTCGACATTTCCGCAGCGACCACCCCTCGCACTTAGGGCTGAAATACGTTGCTGTACTTGTGTGAATACACACGCGCTTTCGTACGTTCTTTTTTAAACATATTTAAATACATTAGGCGGCGTATGTTATGGTTATTATATATATACTGTATGTGACTATTCCGAAATAAATGTATTCTGTAGCAAATTTCTGAATGATACAGCTTCTTCTTCAGTTCGAACTTAAAACCATGGATGTGCAGGGAATATTTTTTTAGATATTGAAATTTAAATAAAACTAGTAGAAACAAGGAGGAAATTGCCTCTGAAGGGCCAAAGTAAATTACTGAGCCGAATGTAGCATTTTAATTTTAATTGATACGTTTCCTGTGAATCTAGACTACACTGTCCTTAACTCAGTTTGGCGAGTTCAACTTAGTGATTACTGCACTGTGTTCATGAGTGAAAAAAATTATAATTATTGCACTTAATTGTTAGTAAAATCAAGGACAATTGTTGATTGACTCCCAGCCATTGCCTTTATCTAGCAGGTGTGAGACAGACACTTCTCCCATTGGGTGGATGAGACATTGTGAGATTAACTGTCCAGGTGATATTTCCCAGAGGATTCTTGGCCATAAAGGTGTACTGCCCAGCATCTCTCTTGGGCTGTGTCCGAATCAGAACCCTGTTCCCTGTCCACTGTCCCCTGTCCACTCAGACCCCTGTCTACTATGTGCCCTGTCCCCTCACATTGCAAGCAGTGTGCGAAAGAAATCCCGCAAAACTCTTTCCAAACTAGTGAGGAAGTAGTTTGTAATATCTTTTTTAATTTTTTAATTTTTATTGAGAATATCAATCAGTTAACATATGACAATTGTTACAAAGTGTAGACTATGAATGAAGATAGAATTAACAAAAATAAAAAAAAGTAATATGACCCACTCTTGTAACATAGATATACATATACGCTCTACGTCTTTTACGTTTTTAGTTCCGAGTTACTCACTGAAATTGTCGGGTGAGTACACAGTTCTGCAGATGAGTGTGCTCCCGAATTCCCTCAACAAAACCCCGGAAATAAGGAGTTCATCCTGGTATTTTAAGTGCCCCCATTTGTGAGAAAAAGTCACCCACTCAAAAGCTTTTTGACGAAGTGGACTCAAATATGCGTACTCAAAAGGGTGTAGGGCTCTGATTCGGACACAGCCTGGGTCAGTGATGTGGAACTGCTGAACTCTGATTGGTTTCTGTACCATGTGACTGTAGGAGTTTCACCCTCTTTCAGCTCCACATGGTCCAAGCACCATGTGATCCTGGGTTTATCTGCAGGTACAGAAAACCACAGCAAGGGGGCGTTATAGAGCCAGGGCCTTTTTCTCCTGTAAAATAGTACAGCACTTCTTCTATGGGTGAGTACAAAACTGACCACATACCCAATACAATGCAAAAAAAACACCAAAATGACCAGACTCACAGTGATGTTGAGATTGCGTGTTCCCCCAAATACATATCAGACAGACACCAGGAGTCAAGCACACAGTGATGAGTCACCAGTACACTAACCACATAGCAGTGAGTCTCCTGTAATAAAAACTCACAGCAATGAGTCACCAGGACTCGAACACGTATAGGAAAATTTCTGTTAGTATATTGTGTGACTCTGTAATGGTCATATAAATCAGTGCACGAGCAGGCCCACATAATGTGAAACGTGCAGCCAAGCATGCCATATAATGAGCCAAGCATGTTACGATCCTGATACGGGACGAACCCAAGTGCAACGACCAGGAGACAGATTACAGAAAGTGGAACTTTATTAAGCGTTGGGGTGGTCCCAAAGCTGTACACGGGAGCAAAACAGGTTAGTTAGTTAACACAGGATAGCGTCCAACTGAGGACTGCTCCAAGCCGGAGCTGGACTTGAGGAAACACGGAACTGTTCCAAGCCGGAACTGGACTTGAACGGAGGTGTCTAAAACACCGGAACTGGACTGGAACTGGACTGGAACTGGACTGGAAACTGGATCGGAACTGGACTGGAAACTGGACCGGAAGGTCCACTCAGGAAACGGGAACGGCACGGAACTTGTTCCAAGCCGGAACTGGACTTGAACGGAGGTGTATAAAACACCGGAACTGGACTGGAACTGGACTGGGAACTGGACTGGAAACTGGACCGGGAGATCCACTCAGGAAACGGGAACGGCACGGAACTTGTTCCAAGCCGGAACTGGACTTGAACGGAGGTGTAAGAAACACCGGAACTGGACTGGAACTGGACTGGAAGCTGGACCGGAAGGTCCACTCAGGAACACAGGGGACGGCACGGAACTTGTTCCAAGCCGGAACTGGACTAGAACGGAGGTGTCTAAAACACCGGAACTGGACTGGAACTGGACTGGAAACTGGACTGGAGCTGGACTGGAAACTGGATCGGAACTGGGCTGGAACAGGACTGGAAACTGGACCGGGTAGCTTGAGTAACCGGGCAGAAAGCAGAGGTTAAAGGCAGGGTGTTGTGACAGGACTGTAGCTGGTGAATGCACCGCCGAGTTGGAAGGTGCGGCGTAGCTCGGGCAATACTGGCGTAAGCCGGCTGGCATGCAGAGGTCCTGGTACTGCAACACGAGTACGGGAGGTACGTAACACGGGGAGGACAAACACAGCTGCGGGAAGACTGGAACTGCGGCGTCTGGAGGTTTTGAAGGGAAACAGGTAAATGCATGCAGCAGCGAAAGATTAGCAGAGATAGCTACCAGTCAGGAAACCAGGCGAACAGGTATGAACCAGCAGGTTCACAAACACTGGACCAGAAACGGGATACGAAACAAACACGGTAGGTTAGTCAACGAACTGGCGCTGAATAGCAGCCAGCCAGGGGTTTAAATGGTGCAGGAAGTGAAGGAGAAAACGAGAAACAGGTGTGATGTTAAATCAGGAGTGATTGCCGAAGCACAGCAGTGAGGAATGTGAGTAACGAGAGGGGCGAGTGATAGGCGGAAGCTAAAGTGGAAAATGAAACCAAAAGTACCCGAGGGAGACGCCCAGTCCACAGCCAGGAGGGAAACACGGACAAGGGATCCAACATGACACGGAAGGAAACAAGGAAAACATGGAAAACGGACAGGACGGGAACGGAACGTTACAGTACCCCCCCCTCAATGTACGCCACCTGGCGTACCCGGAGGCCTGGTCTTGTCGGGGAACTGTTCGTGGAAGTCTTGGATTACTGAATGGTCCAAGATCAGGCTCTTGTGGAGCCACGACCTCTCCTCAGGACCGTACCCCTCCCAGTCGACGAGGTATTGGAAACCCCGGCCCCTGCGGCGGATATCAATAACACGGTTCACCGTGTAGGCCGGGGCGTTGTCAACAACTCGGACGGGAGGAGGCGGGATGGTAGGGGTACTGAGGGGGCTGGAGGAGACAGGCTTAACCTGGGACACATGAAACACAGGGTAAACCTTGAGGGAGGCGGGGAGGGAAAGTTTAACAGACACCGGGTTAACTAGACAAATGATGGGGAAGGGACCAATAAAACGGGGCTGAAGCTTTCTGGATGAAGAGGGAAGGGAGATGTTTGCAGTGGAGAGCCAGACCTGCTGACCGGCCCTATACTGTGGGGCTGCGGTCCTGTGAAGGTCCGCCAGACGTTGGGAGCGGGAATTGGCGTGAAGGAGTGCGGTGCGTGTGAGTCTCCAAATGTTTTTACAACGAAGGACATGGGCCCTAACAGAGGGGACAGCTATCTCGGCCTCCTGGGTCGACAGAAGAGGGGGTTGATAGCCTAAAGCACACTCAAACGGGGATAGGCCAGTAGAGGCACTCTTAAGGGAGTTATGTGCGTACTCGACCCAGGGGAGAAAACGGCTCCAAGAGGCAGGATTGCGCACTGTAACGCACCGCAGGGCGGCCCCCAGGTCCTGGTTCGCCCTCTCTGCCTGACCATTAGACTGGGGATGGAAACCCGAGGAAAGACTCGGAGAGGCACCCAGGGCTGCACAGAACGCCCTCCAAACTCGGGAGGAGAACTGGGGCCCACGGTCTGACACGATGTCAGAGGGGATCCCGTGCAGCCTGACCACGTGTAGCACCAAGAGCTCAGCGGTTTCAAGGGCGGACGGGAGCTTGGGGAGGGGAACAAAGTGAACCGCCTTGGAGAACCGGTCCACTATTGTCAGAATGACGGTGTTACCTTCTGACAACGGCAGACCGGTTACGAAGTCCACACCAATGTGACTCCAAGGACGGCCAGGGACGGGGAGGGAAAGGAGAAGACCGGAGGGAGGCTGGTGGGAAGCCTTGCTCCTGGCGCACACCGAGCAGGCCAGGACGAAGGCACGGGTATCCCCTTTAAGGGTAGGCCACCAGAAACTCCTCCTGACGAGGGCGATAGTTCTGGCGACACCTGGGTGACATGCCAGGCACGAGGCGTGAACCCATTCGAGGACCTGGGAGCGGACGGAATCGGGGACAAAAAGACAGGAGTTAGGGTTATTGCGGGGGTCCGGGTGGGAAGTCTGGGCGGCCTTCACAATGCCCTCAATCTCCCAGGAGACCGCAGCCACCACACAGGAGGCCGGCAAAATGGGCTCCGGATCAGCAGGACTGGAGGGAGGGGAAAAAATGCGGGACAGGGCATCTGCTTTAATATTACGGGAACCAGGGCGGAAAGAAACAGAGAAATTAAAGCGTGCAAAAAATAACGACCATCTAGCCTGACGAGAATTGAGCCTCTTGGCAGATCTTAAATAAATGAGGTTTTGATGGTCGGTAAAAACAAGAAAAGGGGTACCTGCCCCCTCCAGCCAGTGGCGCCACTCCTCAAGAGCCAGTTTTATCGCCAGCAGTTCCCGATCCCCGACATCGTAGTTCCTCTCGGCGGAGGACAGCCTCCGGGAGAAGAATGCGCAGGGATGGAGCTTGCTATCAGAGGCGGACCGTTGAGACAGAATGGCCCCCACGCCGGTGTCGGAGGCATCCACCTCAACGACAAACTGCCGAGAAGTGTCAGGGTGAAGGAGGATAGGTGCTGAGGAAAACCGAGCCTTGAGTAGCTCGAAAGCTCGCTGGGCATCGGAATTCCAACAGTAAGGCAGGGCAACGGAAGTGAGTTTAGTCAGGGGAGCAGCAATGGAACTGTAATTGCGAATAAAGCGGCGGTAGAAATTTGCAAACCCCAGGAACTGTTGAAGGTGCTTGCGGGAGGTGGGTTGGGGCCATTCTGTCACCGCCTTGATTTTCACAGGGTCCGCCCGGATACTGCCCTCCTCGATAATGAAGCCGAGGAACGGGACCGTGGAAGCGTGGAAGGAACATTTCTCAGCCTTAACAAACAGCTGATTCTCTAACAGCCGCTGGAGAACCTCTCGAACGTGACGGACATGCTCCTGCGGGGATTGAGAAAAAATTAAAATATCATCGATATAAACAAAAACGCTCCTCCCTAGGAGGTCCCGCAGGACGTCGTTCACCATGCTCTGGAAGACTGCTGGGGCGTTAGTAAGGCCGAAAGGGACCACCAGGTATTCGTAGTGGCCCAACGGGGTATTAAAAGCAGTCTTCCACTCGTCCCCCTCACGGATACGCACTAAGTGATACGCATTCCGGAGGTCGAGCTTGGTGAACGTCACAGCTGGAGAGAGGGCTTCAAAGGCGGTGTTAATGAGGGGAAGAGGGTATTTGTTACGGATGGTGACCTGGTTGAGGCCCCGGTAGTCGATGCAGGGTCGCAGGGAGCCATCCTTCTTCCCAACGAAGAAGAACCCTGCACCGACTGGGGATGAAGAGGGACGGATAATACCCGAAGCGAGGGAGTCGTGGATGTATTCCTCCATGGCTAGTTTCTCCGGTCCAGACAGACTGTAGAGGCGTCCCGATGGCAGTTTAGCTCCAGCCAGTAGGTCAATGGCGCAGTCATACGGCCTGTGAGGAGGTAAGGACAGAGCACGTGATTTAGAAAATACTTGCGCGAGGTCGTGATACTCGCTGGGAACATTCGTTAAATCCGGTATAGGTTGCATGGAACAGGGTTTACTGGGCCCCGGAGGGGGGTAGTGCAGAACGGAGACAGCTGGCTAGACAGTGGGCACTCCACGCCAGGATGCGACCGGCTTTCCAGTCAATATGGGGATTGTGGAGGCGAAGCCAGGTCTGACCCAAAACCAGAGCAGATTGTTGGGAGTTAATCAGTAATAGCTGAATGGACTCCCGATGATTGCCAGATAGAACTAATTGGATAGGAACGGTGGAGTGGGTAACTAACCCCAAACTCCTGCCGTCCAGAGCTAGAGCTGACATGGGTGAAGTGAGACGTTCCGTGGGAATGCCGGCCCTCCTGGCGAAGGTGATATCCATGAAGCTGGCGTCAGCTCCGGAGTCAATTAGGGCCGAAGAAGATAGGGTCTTGTCCCTCCAAAGGAGAGTAGCCTTGAACATGAGGCGGTCCTGGGCAGCATGGTTGGGAACGATGGGGCTCGTCAGTACGCCCAGTCTTACTGGCGAGCCCCTTCTTTTGGGCGAATGGGACAGGAGGCGATCTGATGGCCAGGCTTGCCGCAATAGAAACAGGATCTGGTGCGCTGACGGCGCTGACGCTCCTCGGGATTGACCGCAACTCTGCCCAGTTGCATGGGCTCTTCCTCGGACCCGGCCGTAGGCGCCCGAGATCCAGTGATGGAGTGTGAATGAACATTAGAGACGACGGAGGGCGAATGACGCCCGGAACTTCCTCCCCGCTCCCGGGCCCGGATGCGGAGACGATTATCGATGGCTATAGCGAGGCTGATGAGGCTATTAAGGGAGTTGGATTCCTCCCGAGTGGCAAGCTGGTCCTTGAGTTCCTCGCTGAGAGCTTGGCGGAAAGCCCCCTGGAGGGAGGCGTCGTTCCATCCTGACTCCGCGGCGAGGGTACGAAACTGAATGGCCATTTCTGCGACACTGCGGTTGCCTTGGCGAACTTGAAGCAGACGCTGGGTAGCGTCACGTCCACAGGTCGGGTGTTCAAACACACGTCGCATCTCTGCCGTAAAGGCTGCGAAGTTGCTGCATAACGGAGCCTGGCTGTCCCAGATGGATGTAGCCCACTCCAGGGCGCTCCCTCCCAGGCTGCTCATAATGAACGCGATCTTGCTGGAGTCAGAGGCGAAGGAGGAGGGCTGCATCCGAAACACTATGTCACATTTAAGTAGAAATTCACGACATCTCCCCAACCCCCCGCGATATAACTCGGGGTGTTGTACACGGGGCTCACGGCTGGAAGTGGGAGCCGGTGCCTCCGGATGGGGTTCGGGAGAGGAAGGAGTAGGGTTGGCTGGAATCCGTAGTAGCGGTTGGTGGAGCGAAAGTTGGGATACTTGCTCCGTGATGCCCCTAACTCCTTCCAGCACATCATCCAAACGGCGACCCTGTTGGTCGCTGATCGCAGTTTGGCAGGAGAAGGCGTGGCGAATCTGTTCCAGATCGGCTGGGTCCATATTGTTGGCCAGTTCGTTCTGTTACGATCCTGATACGGGACGAACCCAAGTGCAACGACCAGGAGACAGATTACAGAAAGTGGAACTTTATTAAGCGTTGGGGTGGTCCCAAAGCTGTACACGGGAGCAAAACAGGTTAGTTAGTTAACACAGGATAGCGTCCAACTGAGGACTGCTCCAAGCCGGAGCTGGACTTGAGGAAACACGGAACTGTTCCAAGCCGGAACTGGACTTGAACGGAGGTGTCTAAAACACCGGAACTGGACTGGAACTGGACTGGAACTGGACTGGAAACTGGATCGGAACTGGACTGGAAACTGGACCGGAAGGTCCACTCAGGAAACGGGAACGGCACGGAACTTGTTCCAAGCCGGAACTGGACTTGAACGGAGGTGTATAAAACACCGGAACTGGACTGGAACTGGACTGGGAACTGGACTGGAAACTGGACCGGGAGATCCACTCAGGAAACGGGAACGGCACGGAACTTGTTCCAAGCCGGAACTGGACTTGAACGGAGGTGTAAGAAACACCGGAACTGGACTGGAACTGGACTGGAAGCTGGACCGGAAGGTCCACTCAGGAACACAGGGGACGGCACGGAACTTGTTCCAAGCCGGAACTGGACTAGAACGGAGGTGTCTAAAACACCGGAACTGGACTGGAACTGGACTGGAAACTGGACTGGAGCTGGACTGGAAACTGGATCGGAACTGGGCTGGAACAGGACTGGAAACTGGACCGGGTAGCTTGAGTAACCGGGCAGAAAGCAGAGGTTAAAGGCAGGGTGTTGTGACAGGACTGTAGCTGGTGAATGCACCGCCGAGTTGGAAGGTGCGGCGTAGCTCGGGCAATACTGGCGTAAGCCGGCTGGCATGCAGAGGTCCTGGTACTGCAACACGAGTACGGGAGGTACGTAACACGGGGAGGACAAACACAGCTGCGGGAAGACTGGAACTGCGGCGTCTGGAGGTTTTGAAGGGAAACAGGTAAATGCATGCAGCAGCGAAAGATTAGCAGAGATAGCTACCAGTCAGGAAACCAGGCGAACAGGTATGAACCAGCAGGTTCACAAACACTGGACCAGAAACGGGATACGAAACAAACACGGTAGGTTAGTCAACGAACTGGCGCTGAATAGCAGCCAGCCAGGGGTTTAAATGGTGCAGGAAGTGAAGGAGAAAACGAGAAACAGGTGTGATGTTAAATCAGGAGTGATTGCCGAAGCACAGCAGTGAGGAATGTGAGTAACGAGAGGGGCGAGTGATAGGCGGAAGCTAAAGTGGAAAATGAAACCAAAAGTACCCGAGGGAGACGCCCAGTCCACAGCCAGGAGGGAAACACGGACAAGGGATCCAACATGACACGGAAGGAAACAAGGAAAACATGGAAAACGGACAGGACGGGAACGGAACGTTACAAAGCATGCCATATAATGAGCCAAGCATGCCATATAATGAGCCAAGCATGCCATATAATGAGCCAAGCATGCCATATAATGAGCCAAGCATGCCATATAATGAGCCAAGCATGCCATATAATGATCTGTGTGACTAGGGGGCCAAAGGAATTCCTTAAGTGGGCAAGTTGGTGGTAAAACTGAGAAAACAACCATGTGGTGATTTGTGTGACTGAAGGTCAAGGGAATTCCTTAAGTAAGCAGTTAATGGTAAAACTGAGAAAACACCCATATAGGACAACCAGATGTGCACATCAATATATTTTGTAGACTTTTTACGACTGTCCTATAAGCTGAAAAAACAGGATGTAAGGTAGATAGATGAGGCAGGACACCCGAGTAGGTGATTGGCCATCAGACATTCTAAGAAAGGAGGGGCAATGTATGTTCTAACAATATAAAACATGTAGAATAGGACTGAAAGGTTGGTAGCTTCATGAACCCACCCGGCTTTTTAAATTATTAATAAAGTCTGTTTGAAAACTGCAAGCTCCCGTCTCTGATTATTCTTTTAAGAGAAAAGACACGACACACGCAGCAATGAGTCACCAGTACTCAAACCCAGCAGCAATGAGTCACCAGTATTCAAACATGCAGCAATGATTCTCTGGTACTCAAACATATAATGCAAAAACCACCTGAATTACCAGACTCACAATGATGTTGAGGCTACAGACAGTGCTGTGCACAGTGATGTTGAGGGGATCAGATTTAATTGAAGGTGGGGGTTGCGGTCCTTCAGGTCCCAGTTCCAGCTCTGCCACACAGCTGTACTGCGCTCCATTATCAGCGCTGGTGGGTGTGATCAGGAGGGTAGAGGAAACATTCACAGGTGTCTTAGTGAGATCGTCGTAGGAGGCTTGATTCTCCAATGTTTCCCCTTTGTACCACTTCACAGTGAGGTACTGAACAGGAGCGATGTTCTGGACCTCACACTGCAGCTGGTACTCTTCCCCCTCCACCATTGGGCCCAAGTTGTTCACAGCACTGATGGAGACACTGTCTGGAGGCTCTGCAGAGTGGGATAATAATGATTTATTGTGATTATTAGTTATAAATAAGAAAGATAATGGCACTCCAGTTCAGCAGTTCATTAGAAGGAGAGGAGAACTTACTGTACAACGTAATGTTGATGTTTTCCTCACACTGTAAAGAAGGTCCTGCTTCGGTCGGAAAGTTCCCGAAGCATCTAGGTGCGATCTCCCAGTCTGTCACGGTCTCCAAGTTCCAAGTTACAAACTGGACGTCTGTTACCATGTCAACAGATCCCTCTGAAGCCTCCCAGCCAATTCCCACGTGATCTCCTGCAACGGTGCAGTTCACCGATACTGGATCTGCATGTCTCACCACCACTGTGGAAGGCTGGATCTCCAGTGAACATTCACCAGTATCTGCTAAAATATGAAAGGGGAGGGTTGCAACTGAGGACTTTATCAGGGTAACCTTTCAGTAATCTGGACAGGAAGTGGCAGGTTTAGAATAGAATGACTTTTATTTTCCCGTTAGGGAACTTCCGTTTTAACTGGAGTTTAAATTCCAATGAGGGTTTATCTGCAGGCACCAAAAATCAGAGCCCCAATCTGGCTCTGCTAGGATTTTATCAAACATCCTGCCATAACTTTTCTGTGAGAAGTAACTGGAGTTACTTCTGGAATACTGGAATACTAAAGGCTGCTGGGATTTTATCTGTAACACCCAACAGTATGAGGGATCACAAAGGAGGAAAAGACTCCCTCACAGAGATACTCTATTTAGAGATTTAAAAATATATATATATAGTGAGAAACTAGTTTTTGATAAATTGCATATCCTGCCATGGGCCCCAGGATTGAGAGACCTCAATAAAACTTATTGGGATAGCAGGTATGCCATCCGCCAAGTTACGGCTTGGTGGGGTATGCCCCATACCTACAGCATCAGCACTTTTCAGGGTTTCTTACAGAAGTAACCACAATGACCATTGACTTTCAGCCCTTAAAAACATTAACTTCTGTATGTTCTGACCTCATGTAGCCACACAGCATTCAGATACAACTTCACACATCCACACAATAAAGCCCCAAACTTGGGTTATTTTGCTGTTTTTCTCCTTCCTCTTCCACTTCTTCTTCTTCTTCTTCTTCTTCTTCTTCTTCTTTCTATTTTTCCTGCCAAACTGCCTGCCTCCATCGCGATGTTATCCAATGGGGAGAATTATTCTTTGAGGGTATGGTCCGTATACCTGCTCATCAAGCTTATTGCCCAATAAAAACGCTTCGTTTATTAATGTTAATACAGCTAATGGCTTCATGCTTTCCAAGAAGCTACTGTGGCCTTATGGTTAGAGTTGCTGTCTCTCACACAGAGGATTGTGGGTTCAAGCCCAGCAGAGCACATGCTTATTTTCCACAAAAACCATGTGCAACTGTTAAGTACTTTTTATTTATTAGACTGTTATTATTTTCACATTAACACATTAACATATTCTTATTGCAAAGGCAAAAGCGGTTTCCCATATTAACTGTTCAGTGTTTCACTTGTATTTCACTTGTACTATATCACACCCTCCCCAAGCCGGACGCTCGCTCTTGTCTGGTTTGGGGAGGGTGTTATGCTCTGCTCTTGCGGTCATGACTGACTGTGGAAACTGAACCTCAATGTACCCTTGCCTCGGCCAACATTTCTTTATTCATTAATTTCTTCACTTCAGCTGTGTTCACTTTATCCTTTTCACACATATGTACTTTCTTAGTAGTGTCTATTGTTTTCTTTCTGGCTAAGATTCCTGGGAAATATGCATTGTCCAATTAAGCTTGTTAGCCAACGTTACTGTTGCCAGAGAAACGTCAGTCTGCTTCTAGTCAGGAAGCAGATACAAGCTAGGCTACTACAAAGCGAATCAACATGCCCTATAGCCTACATTCATTGCACTACAGAAAACTAAACTAAACCTAGCTGTGTGGTACCAAAACATTTCCCGCAGGTAACGTTCTACACTACCGGAAAAAAACTGCGATCTGCTGTGCTTATGAACTCACTAGCTCGCTCGCTAGCTCGTAGCCCACACATGTAAGGTTGGAGTTACGCATCTGGCAATCCAGTGTTGAATAGCTTAACGTTAAATGTATTTCATTTTCTATAGAATACTAATAGCCCTATTTTAAAACTGTATTTCCATATTTTACTGATGGAAACTATTTAGGCTGTATGTCTTTCAGCTAGAATGTGTTTGCGTCTAGCCCATTGTGCATGCATGTCTCCATATAGACTTGCTTCATTAATTTACATGCTTCTTCATGATCCATAGCTCAGGTGGTGCTGTTCATTGTATTTCATTACACATTAAATACTGCTCATCTACAAACTCTTTTCATGTAATTGTGTGCTGTCTGTAATATGATAACTGTTCTCATTCTTGTCAATAGAGGGCGTTATGGTTATGCGAATGTCTGCATGCATTTCTTTGGAATGCATGTCTCTCTCCGTGTTTATCTTCATGCATTATTCATCATTAGTTAGCTATAAAAAATAAGTGATATCAGATCAAAAATGTCTACGACGTAAAAATAAGGGCCAAGTTACTCACGAATAGCCTACATAGCACTGTCTATAAGTTCTTTATTCCAACTTGCAAAAACTAGATAAAAGTATTGATATCAAAATGTGGCCAAGTTACAGCTAACAATATTGCCTATCATAGCTCACACTAAATAAAATAGCTCTATTCCAAAGCAATGCTATCCAAACTTTCCTAAATTATTTAATGCAACTTGGCCCTGTGTTTCTTCATCTTAGCATCTCAAGAGAATGTGGTCAATTAAACTGTATGTGCCACATCAAACTGCAAAATGAAAATAATTTATAGTGGAATACTCTGATTCAGATGTGTTGCACTTAGAAATTAAACAGAAAAATTACTACACTATAAGGCATGTTTGAACAATTGCCTGCATCCACTGCTTTGGGTCTATTAAAAGCACAGAATGAATAAAATAAAATAAAGTATTATTATTATTATTATTATTATTATTATTATTATTATTATTATTATTATTATTATTATTATTATTATTATTATTATTATTATTATTATTATTATTATGTATTTATTGATTTATTTATTTGGATTTCTATAAAAACCTTTGCGGTCCTAAAGAGCATAGATCTCCTTGTGTTCACAAAATTCTGTTTGCAAATATCATAAATACTATTATGTTAAGAAATTTGGTACTATTACTTATTTGCCACCATTTCACCCACAAACATGTCTGGATACTTGCCAACAAAGTACAACCATATCCTTTCTGGAGTGTAATTATTCATCGACTGTTAAAAACATTAATTGAAATCATATGTTGTTCCATGAGGCACAATCTCTTCACATGCAAAGATGAGGAAACACAGGGCCAAGTTGCATTGAATAAGAGAGCTGTAGCTACGGCGTCCTCTGTAGATCTGAGGATGTGGCTACTGTGGGCTGGTGAGTGTGATGTTACTGCCTCGGGTACCTCCACCTCAAAGCGGGCAAAGAAACAGTTTAGTTCCTCAGCCAGCGCGGTGTCACCATCAGCAGCTGTGAGGTTTCTGGACCTGTAGCTGGTGATGTGCTGAACCCCCCTGCCACACCTGCCGTGTGTTGTTGCTGCGGAAGTGGTCTTCAATCTTCCTTTTGTAAGATGTCTTGGCTTCTTTGATACCTCTTTTCAGGTTGGTTCTGGCAGCATTGTACTGTGCCCCATCGCCAGACCTGAAAGCGCTGTTTCTGTCCCTCAACAGAGGCTGGACTTCTTTAGTCATCCATGGCTTCTGGTTAGGATACACCCGGACACGCTTGTCAACAGTGACAATATCAGCACAGTACTTAATGTAGCTGAGTACAGTTGTAGTGTGCAGAGCACTTCCAGGTCCTGGTGTTCGAAAATGTCCCAGTTTGTTTTTTCAAAACAATCCTGCAGCTGGTACAGGGCATCTTCAGGCCATGTTTTGACAGTCTTTATAGTGGGTCCTGCTTTCATCCTGAGGGGGGTGTATGCTGGTATTAAGAGCAAGGATATATGGTCAGAACGGCCCAGGTGTGGTAGAGGTGTTGCCCTGTAGCCATTTTTGATGTTAGAATAGGCTTTGTCCAGTGTATTAGTTCCCCTGGTAGCACATTTGATGTGTTGCTCGAATTTTGGGAGCACTGCCTTTAAATCAGCATGGTTGAAGTCACCCGTTATGATGTGTACTGCCTCAGGATAAATATCCTGCTGATTACTTATTGCATTGTGTAAATTAGCATCTGGTGGGATATACACAGCAGTGACCATAACCACAGTAAACTCACGTGGAAGGTAGATGGGTCTGCATTTAACAGTCAAATACTCGAGATCAGGGGAACAGTGACTGTCTGTGGTCTTCGTGTTAGTACACCAGTTGTTGTTGACGTATATGCATATACGTATATTCCGTTGTGACAGTTTGTTCGCTTCATAATCCTATACTCAGTGGATCTTGACGACTGTAGATAGGATTTGCCCAGCTGACAGTCAGAAACACGTACATACACACGTACGAACACAACCACAAAAAGCACCGGTGAGGAGAGCTGTCAGCCGCTGCGTCCGTGCGCGCCGCCATTCAGTAATGTTCTGTGTATGTAGACCACAGGCAAGCGCTTCAGCAGTTAGCATACAGAAAAGTGAGGCTGGAAGTACAGTTAGCACTTTGCAATACATGCTTTTGTACAAGAGTGTGAATGATACGGACAGTGGTGTAGTAGGCCCCGTGTAGTAAGCCCCTGGAAAGGTGAGTGTACTCTAGAGAAGTGGGTATACTCTAATTTTGCAAATCAATGACTACTAATTTATATGTGCACCAGTGGAGATTAAGAAGTGAGCATCCTCTATGCCCACTAAGAAAAAAGTGAATATACTGCATATACCTGCGTATACCCTCCACTACACTACTGGATACAGATTACAGTCACCCTGTCGAAGGAACGCTTAAAAACTGTAATGCACTCACCCCTCTCCCATCCCTCTTTACAACGTCAGCTTGTTCTTGCAGGGTTTTTCTGCAGAATTTCTCAGGCTGATCCTGATATAAGCACACAGACACCACACATGCACAAGAAGATACTCACAGTCATTGCTGACAACAGTTCGCAGGAGCAACAAGAGGCCAAGCAGCCGCTCAGATCTCATCATCATCTCCACTGTAAGGCTGAAGGCCGATGACCTGCTTCTGTATTAGTAGAGTGGGTCGCTCTAATGGTTCAATTCAGCGATGAGCTCTGACAGTTGTGTTTCTCGATAATGTAGATCTGATGGTCCTCTCACGAGGTTCAGTCAGTGCTTTCTAGGGTAGATAAAATGCACCGGAAAACTTGTATCAACTGCTCTCACAGGAAACCACAGGTCAAGCAGAGAAACATTATTGTAAAGAAGCTGCCTCTTCTCAAAATGCTTACAGAATAATTCTGGTGAGAACAATTCAATCAGCAACAACAAAAAGAAACACCAAGTTTCTCCTCTTAAACCTGCACAATGCGTTTCCTCGGATAATCAGAAGACATAAACACAACTGATATGTAGATACGTACATAATGTGAGAAAGACCACATATCCACTATACATATCCATATGTGGTCCCTTCAGTGATGAAGGACATGTTGTCGGGGGAAACTATATCGCACAAGTCAATAATTTAAATAGGTTAGATAATTTTTTTTATTTAGCACAACCTGCAATAAAAAAATAATCTAACAAAAGCTGAGCTTTAAGATCGTTTAATTTCCATTAATATTTTCGGAATTAAGAGTGCGGAGAACGAAGAGCACATGTATCCACAATCATAATGTTGATTAAAATGTACACAATTTTGCGACGCAAGTCAAAATAATTTTATTACTTGCCTAAAAGCCTAATTGAGGAGAACCGACTTCATTTGATGGCATTGAGTAATTGGTGAATTAAACGCTGATGTAGCCTATTGTTAATCAAGGAAACGGATTGAAAAATTATTAAGACCAATAATCAGTTTAAAGGGAAGTTTTCCGCTACCCCAATTTTCAGCTCAGGAGCCACCACTGACTATATGAAGTTATGTAGTCAGTTAGTTACAGTTTTTTACGATTGCTTTGACTCATTTTGCACAGCAGAATTTCAATGTAAACTGACTTTCAAAATTCATACTCTAAGACACCACATCCTATGCTGACATACAAAGTGTAAAACTGTTAACGCAAAGTGCTAAACTGACATGCAGAATTCTTACTCTAAGACACCACATCCTATGCTGACATACAAAGTGCAAAACTGTTAATACAAAGTGCCAAACTCTAAATCATATGCTCCATTCTCAGAATACAGCCACCTAATATTACAACAATGTTCAAATGCTTATTACTACAAATACAGATCACTAAATCAATTCAACAGGTCTTTGTAGTCTTGTCTCAGTACTTCCAACAACCTTGCCCAGGTGAGTAGCATTGCAACAGAATTGATAATCTCTTCACCACTACATAAAAGGCTGCTTAGAAACCTGAATGGCAGTTTCTGACAACATGGAGCAGGTCAGTGAGGTTGAGGTTGGTAACGAAGGACAGGATCGTGGTCGTGGTCATGATCGTGGTCATGGTCATGGACCATGTACAGTAAATATACAGTATATTGGTAATAGGTACTGTACATTCCTAGTTTGCCTAGACCCGGCCCTGAGACCTTTGGGCAGGCCCACACACATCCATCCCTGATTGGTCAGCCTGACCCTCTGCTGGGGGCATACAACTCCATGCGCCTCATACATTTTCTGGATGGGCTGTACAACCGTCTCATACAGCGAAATGCTCAGATGGTGTTCATCATTGTCTGGGACAATGTAAACTTCCATTGTGCATTGGCTGTGCAAGACTGGTTTACAGCCCATCCAGAGTTCCGATTCCAATTCCTTCCACCTTACTCCCCCTTTCTGAACCCCATCGAGGAGTTTTTCTCGGCCTGGAGGTGGAAGGTATACAATAGGTGTCCATATGAGCAGGAAACGCTCCTTCAGGCCATGGATGAGGCATGCGATGACATCACAGCCCAGCAGTGTCAGGGGTGGATAAGGCACTCTAAAATATTTTACCAACGCTCTCTTGCCAATGAAGACATCAGATGCGACGTCGACAAAATTCTGTGGCCAAATGCAGCGGAGAGGCAAAATGCTGCTTAAGCACCGAGAAGCAGTTTTTTTTTACTTTACAGTAAAGTTTGTTGTTACTGTAACTGTTTTTGCTTTTACTGTTGTTTTTGTTTTTACTGTACAATACAGTTGAGTTTACAGTACTGCATTACTGTATGATTTTTCTTTAATGATTAAACTTCATATAATCTAATCTAATATTTTGTTTGTCTTTCATAAAAACACAAGCGCAAAACTGCAGTCTATCATGCTTGCTGTACATAATTTCAAGTACTTATGATGAAATGACCATTGCATAGTCTTTTTTGGTAACAAGTATTTTGTGCTTGACCGCATTATTTGATAATGGCCGTTGTATTTGAAAATGCACCAATAATTAAACTTCAACGATGAACATATCCACTGTTCTGACACTATGATAAACTTTAGCATGAAATACAATCTAATTTGGTTCAGTTGCTTCTATTGTGCATGCTATATATGATTTTGAGCCCAAGATTAGGAGTATAGCATTTTGCGTTATGACCAAAGAACACTTTCAAACTCTTTTTTTATCAGAAGGATTTTGTGTTTGGCAGCATTATTTCACGATGACTGCAGCAATGATTTCACTTCATTGTTTGAAATATCTAATGTTCTGGTGCTGAGATAAACTTTTGCATATAATGTTCTCTGATTTGACACTGGTATTTTTATTTTGTATGCTATATTACATTTTGAACCCAAAATGAGCAGTATAGCATTCTGTGTTAAGAGTTTTGCACATTGAAACTCTGTTGTGCAAAATGAGTCAAAGCAATCGTAAAAAAAACTGTAAAGCACAGGCTCATTATAACATTAGTAACAGAGCTAGTTACATATAATTATGGTTCACATGGCTGCCAGAAGAGAAGTCAGTTGGGGCTCTGGGAGCAGTGGTTTTCTGGGAGCTGTAGTGACTGAAAGAGCTCAGTGAGCTGACATTTCATGAGCAATGGTAAAAGGAAAACAAGCCAACAAGCGAACTGCAAAAAGACCTGGGGTTAAAGATAGTAGTTTTAGCAAAATAATGGTGGCTTGACTACATTGGTGTTTCTATTTTTATATTACAGATACACAAGCATTGTATCATTGGTGTTGTTATTTTTAACAGCCATAATCTTTTATAATCTGCACATTACTCATTAATGTTTGGCCATGTTAGTGTCCTACTCAAATGGAAAATAAATGAATTATTAAAATGATGAGGAACAGTGTGTATCTAGCAGGTGTGAGACAGACACTTCTCCCATTGGGTGGATGAGACATTGTGAGATTAACTGTCCAGGTGACATTTCCCAGAGGATTCTTGGCCATAAAGGTGTACTGCCCAGCATCTCTCTGGGTCAGTGATGTGGAACTGCTGAACTCTGATTGGTCTCTGTACCATGTGACTGTGGGAGAGGGGTTCCCCTCGGCTCTACAGGAGACCAGAGTATCCAGAGTTTGACCCTCCCTCAGCTCCACATGGTCCAAGCACTCTGTGATCCTGGGTTTATCTGCAGGTACAGAAAATCACAGCAAGGGGGCGTTATAGAGCCACAGTCTGGCTCTGCTGGGATTTCAGCTGCAACATATTTCAGAAGTCTATGGGAGAGAAGCACACACATCTACACCACCAAAACTACAAAGAAAATATTACCAAGCTCACAGTGCCCAGTGACGTCAGTGTTGATATACATTACTAACATTCTCACAGTGATGTTGATGGTATAGCAGTGACTGGCAGAGTTACAGTGGTGTTGAGGGTATAGCAGTGACTGGCAGAGTTACTGGCAGTATTTATGTGCTTAGGCTTTGTTCCTATGTACACGCTTATTTTGTACCCCTGTTTAATTTCTGTATTGCACCATTTCCCACAGACTGTAACTGCAAAAGAGGAAAAGGTTCTTCAGTTAGAACATCAGCACACTTGATACATTTCAAATGTATTTAACTGTATCATGTATAAAGAAAAAAAAGACATCAAAGAGCCCTGTCAAATTCTCCCAATAGAGGTTTTTGAATCGAGACAAAGTTGCACCCAGGGCCACCATTAGACCTGGTTGCACCTTATGCCTGTTGAGTGCTTCAAGATAATGAAATATTATTCATTACATAATGTGATATTATGCCATAGTATAGTTCTGTGTATGTATACCACAGGCGAGCGCTACAGCAGTTAGCATACCGAAGGTAAAGTAAAGTGAGCTTGGAAGAACAGTTATTACTTTGAAATATGTGCTTTTGCACAAGCGTGTGAATGATACAGATTACAGTCACAGTTGCAGTGAGCTTGTTCATGTTTCTCTCTTGGTTCCTGTTTTTACCCGATGCACTAACTCCACAGGGAGACGGTACCTCTCTTTTGTTTGTTTAAGTGCATTTTAATGGCCTGGAGTTAACGTTCCCTCCCTACCCAAGGATGACACCATGTCCCACTAATGCAAAAAACAAAAGCCTTGCAGTCATGAAACCGGGCTGGAGAAGAGACACCTCGCAAACCTTTGCAATGAAGCCTCTGATTGACGGGGGTGTTGTAATACCCCCCAGCCTGTCGATAGAACACTTAAACTATAATGCACTTACACCTCCCCGTTCCTCGTGACAAACAGCCAGCTTGTTCTCAGGTTGACCATAGTATAAACACACACACAGACACCACACATGCACAGGAAGATACTCACAGTCATTGCTCACAACAGTTCGCAGGAGCAACAAGAGGCCAAGCAGCCGCTCAGATCTCATCATCATCTCCACTGTAAGGCTGAAGGCCGATGACCTGCTTCTGTATTAGTAGGGTGGGTCGCTCTAATTGTTCAATTCGGGGATGAGCTCTGACAGTTGTGTTTCTAGATATGGGCATATCTGGGGCCCATTTCATGAAGCAGGGTTACTGAAATAGCTGGATAACTGCACTGAATTTAAAACCCGGAACAGCTCTTTTTGCTTCAGTCCATGATCCAGATTTGGGAGGGTTCCGGGTTTTGCAATTCATCTTCTATGTGCATGCATCCTATCTGCGTCAAACTTCCCAAATGGGAATGTTGATGGAATTGCACAAAATATAAATGCAGGAGATTATGCTTATTTTCAGAGAAGCATAACCATCTGTGTTTCTTTTTGTGTTTCTCCAGGCCATGGTCAGACATATAGAAATGTCATGGCAGCCTTTGAATGCCACATGCTTCAATATCTCACTGCAAATTAACATATCTTCCTTTTTCACCTCACAGAACATTTTCCACAAATGAAATGCAAAGAAAGTCTCAATAAAATCAAGACACTTTAATGGGCAGAATGTAGCATTTTCATTTTAATTCATATGTTTCCTGTGAATCTAGATTACACCGTCCTTAACTTTGACTTACAAGCAAACACAACACTTTTTTTCCCCAAACTCAGTTTGGCCAGTTAGACTACGTTCATGAGGGGGGAAAAAACTATAATTAATGCAGTTAATTGTTAGTTTAAATCAAGGACAAGTGTTGATTGACTCCCAGCCATTGCCTTTTTTAGTCAGAGCTTTGAATCATTTAAACAACTGTATGAAGTTATGTAGTCAGTTAGTTAAAGCACAGGCTCATTATAACGTTATGAACAGAGCTAGTTACATATAATTATGGGTAGCTTGGCTGCCAGAAGAGAAATCAGTTGGGGCTCTGGGAGCAGAGGAACTTCTGGGAACTTTAGTCAGTGAAAGAGCTCAGTGTGCTGATATTTCATGAGCAATGGTAAAGGCAAAACCATCCAACAAGCGAGCTGCAAAAAGACAGTTCAACCTGGGGTTAAAGATGGCAGTTTTCTCAAAATGGTGGTGGCCTGACATGTTGTGGCTACGTTGGTGTTTCCATTTTCGTGTTTATTAAGTGTATCATTATTGTTGTTTTGGTTGTTGTTATTTCTACTAACAGCAATAAGAGTATCTTTATAATCTCTGCACACAAGTCAAATGTTTGGCCATGTTAGTGTCCTACTCAAATGGAAAAGAAATGCATTGTTAAAATGAAGAGGAACAGTGTGTATCTAGCAGGTGTGAGACAGACACCTCTCCCATTGGGTGGATGAGACATTGTGAGATTAACTGTCCAGGTGACGTTTCCCAGAGGATTCTTGGCCATAAAGGTGTACTGCCCAGCATCTCTCTGGGTCAGTGGTGTGGAACTGTTGAGCTCTGATTGGTCTCTGTACCATGTGACCATGGGAGAGGGGTTCCCTTCGGCTCTACATGTGACAGTATCCAGAGGCGCACCCTCCCTCATCTCCATGGAGTTTGGGCACTCAGTGATGAGGGGCTTATCTGCAAGTACAGAAAATCACAGTAAGCGGGCGTTATAGAGCCACAATCTCGCCCTGCTAGGATTTTATCTGTAACATCCTCCCAAACCTTTTCTGTGAGAGAGAACACACAATCACACCTTCATCAAAAGCCACAGAGCAATAATGCCTACAGATATGATGCACAACGATATTGACTGTATAGACCAAGGGGGGTATAGTACAAAGCAGGATTACTGAGTTAGCTGGATAACTGCACTGAGTAAAACCCAGAACAGCTCTTTTTACTTCAGTCCATCTTCCAGATTTGGGAGATTTCCGGGTTTTACTCAGTGTAAACACTGTACGTCGCTTTGGATAAAAGCGTCTGCTAAATAAATGTAATGTAATGCATTACAACTACTTTATGAATATTTTACATTTTTATAATGTATGTTAAATTAGCAGTTTTAAAAAAAATACTTTCTGGGGTTCTGTTTTTTAGTGGTTTTTAAATAGTTTTTAGGGTCGGTATTCAAATATTTATAGTTGATATTTAATTATTAAAAAGGAATATTTACTCCTCTGATGGGTATTAGTTAAAATGAGCAATTAGTTGTACAATAAGTGTGTGTGGTAGTGGATTGGAGTGTGTTTTTCTACAGCAGTGTTGATGTTTTTGAAGTGTGTAACACATGGATAAAGAGACCAGAGCTCATTTAACTTATTTCATTTTGAGAATGCTTTGGTTCCATATTAACGAGAAAAACACGCAGAATATGCTTAATCATTATTCTATGCAATTTCGTCCGTGGTCACATGACGTATCCTCCTCATCACAAGGTCACAGGAACCGTATTAAGTGTATTTAAGAGAGTTTAACTGAATGTTCGGTGAGACAGTGTGATGAAGCTTCTCCCGTCTACACCTAAAATAAATTAGGTTGAATTGGGTTGTGCCGACTCCTCTGTCCAGCAGAGGTCATCTGGGACGAAACACTTCACAAAGCATATTTCAGACAGTACTCAGCCCAGGTCTGGTAGCAGCACTGGAGGTCATTATAGGAATATTTTTGTCAAGTGCAGGGATGGGGCTTCGTGGGCCGGTGTTTATGCAGGTTTTTGCTGCCATCACTTGCTGCCCTGACTCAATCAGCTAACTAATTATTTGTGTACACCAGCACTGATTCACTCGTAAACTAAACCACAATAAAACGCGACAATACATGCATACAGACACAAGAACATTTATCATTCATCGGCTGCTGTTCATATCGCGGAAAGTAGCTAAAATATCAGATCATGTAAATGTTTGGGCTAATCAAATAATTTGGTAACAGGTGGCAGCAAAAACCTGCATACACACCGGCCCGCGAGGCCTGGAGTTGCCCATCATTGCTCTAGTGTGTGTGAAGATGATGAGATTTAAATGAAGTCACAGGAACACGGACACATGAATGTTCAACAGGACAGTATTAACTTACAGAGAACTTCAATCTCCAGTGTGTGATTGGCTGTTCCGTTCTCGGCTATGAGGGTGTACTGGCCACTATCTTTCCTGTTTTGCTTTTATATTGGTTATGAACAATTCTAAAACAACCCCACATTAATAAAATCGCTTAAATATGGGTACTAACATACCAGTTTGATCAATCTTTTCTAATCAGCAGTGGGGCTCCCTCTTGTGGCCAAGTTTCGTCAACGACACCAACGACAGTTGAGTTGCTTTTAAAGGTTCGAAAAAGTTTTTATTTCTGTATTTATTTATTTATTTTTTAATTATAGTTCTATGCATAGTCTACATAAATTGTTTGGTTCGGTTAAATATTTATCTTCTTTTCCTGTATATACAGTATGTATTTTAACTTGTAAAATCTCTTGCATGCCTCAATATACTATATCTCCGCTTTCTTAATAAAATAAAATAGATGCATTTATCGTAAATGTTTTTGCTCCCCATTATAGCTCAACTACAAGTCTGATGATAGTATTGCTAGACATTCATTTCAGTTACGCAAACAATTGGATCAAATATCAAAATCTCTGTAAATGGCCCTCACAGTAATAGTCAGATGCAGGTCTTTTCTCTTGCAGTAAGGCAATTGGTTCTTAAAAAAGAATAAATAGTTGGCACCCAGCATGCTGAGAAGGTCATAGAGCACATTGTAATTATACAAAAAATAATAACGGGTCCTCCCCCTGAAAAAAATCACTATGCAGCTTCACTGTCAGACCACATCACAATGCCGAGTGGAGAAAAACACAAGTTTACTGGATACTGGCATGGAATAGAAAAAAAGTGTGATTCTGGGCTTCAGGAAACTTGCTATAGACTGACCTGACCCCTGACCTTTCACCCCATATCCTGTACATTTTTTTTGAAAGAACATGTTTACAGTAAGACGGCAGTACCTTCATTCAATGAATTGAGAAAACACAACAGTGGGGGGTGGGGAGGGCAATCAATTGAGCTCAATTGATCATATTTATTTATTTATTTTTAAAACGCTAGTTTAATAGGCTATATACAGTAAATATCCAGTCAGTTTATTCAAATAGTAATTAGGGATAATTACGGATTTCCGAGCTGGCAACAAAGAACCACACTGACCTTTGACCTTCTCCTCCACATGCAACTATGGCATAGATTTTAATCAAAGTATGACTCGTTTTACTGTATGTTACTGGCAATCACATCTGAAATCACATTTTATTTTTTATTCCTGTTTAGAGACAAGACAAAGGGGCGAGGCAAAATGGCGTTATGAAGCACAGTGTTGGGCTGCATTCAAGATGCAAAATGTCTTTCTAATCGATGGCTCTATCCCTCAAGTCAGTGTACCAATGGCTGGCCTGGGGGGTGGGGCTCCAGAGGAGGTGGTCCCATTACCGTTGATAGATGACAGTGGTATATTTTTTGACACGGTGCTATATTGCCCTTGATATTTTGGCCATAATCTACGGCGCAGCAGCACCAGTATAACCACAATCACCGTCAAAACAATAAAAAAAATAATAATCCTAACGTGGAGGTAGTCTGCAAGAGAAAGAAAATATGCACCTGTTACTGAACACAGTGACCCCCAAGGCTGCTGCTCATCATCAAAAAATCTAATTCAATTCAAATACAATTCAAAAAATTACATGATCTGGCAGAAAAGGAGACTTTATCGGGCTGTATTACTACAGCAACAAAACAGCACACCCAAACACGCAGCAAAGACCGGATCTGGATTTAAACATTTTCAATACATTTTACAAATGGTATTTGATTATTTTTTAACGATAGTTCTTATCTGGAATATTTATGGTGTTATTTCGTAAATCATTCTTACTTTTTAAATCCATATTTAAATCTATATTTGTTCCGGGTATGGTTGTAGCAATGGAGTCACATAAGAGCACTTGCCATAAATGCTGTTTTCACAATGGGAGAGCCCTACGGACTCATGGACTTGCCGTGTCCACTTTGAGTCCACGAGTCTGCGAGTCCAGAGAATGGAACATGGACACAGGAACATACAACAGGACAGTGTATTGACTTACCGAACGGAACTTCAACCTCCAGTGTGTGATTGGCTGTTCCGTGAGCGTTCTCGGCTTTGAGGGTGTACTGGCCGCCGTCTCCCCTGGTCAGTTGTGTGTAAATATCGAATGCTGATTTGTCTTTGTACCATGTGACTTTGGGAGAGGGGTTCCCCTCAACTGTACAGGAGACCAGAGTATCCAGAGTTACACCCTCCCTCAGCTCCACATGGTCCGAGCACCCTGTGATAAGGGGTTTATCTGCAGGTAGAGACAAGCACAGTGAGGGGGGGTTATAGAGCCACAGTGAGGGGGGGTTATAGAGCCACAGTGAGGGGGGGTTATAGAGCCACAGTGAGGGGGGGGTTATAGAGCCACAGAATGACTTTGCAGGGGTTTCAGCTGTAACATATTTCAGCACTTGTTCTATGGGTGAGTATAAACCTGACCACACATCCAATACAATGCAAAAAAACACCAAAATGACCAGACTCACAGTGATGTTGAGGGCACATATAGTGCCGATAGCCTGCCTGTACCCTCAAATACATATCAGACAGACACCAGGAGTCAAGCACACAGTGATGAGTCACCAGTACACTAACCACATAGCAATGAGTCATAGCAATGAATCTCCTGTAATAAAACTCACAGAAATGAGTCACCAGTACTCAAACCCAGCAGCAATGTGTCACCAGTATTCAAAAACGCAGCAATGATTCTCTGGTACTCAAACATACAATGCAAAAACCATCTGAATTACCAGACTCACAATGATGTTGAGGGTACAGACAGTGCTGATAGAATCACAGTGCACAGTGATGTTGATGGTACAGCAGTTATTAACTATACTGACTCACAGTGCACAGTGATGTTGAGGGTACAGACAGGGCTGATAGACTCACAGTGCACAGTGATGGTGAGGGGCTCAGATGTAATTGAAGGTGGGGGTTGCGGTCCTTCAGGTCCCAGGTCCAGCTCTGCCACACAGCTGTACTGCGCTCCATCATCAGCGCTGGTGGGTGTGATCAGGAGGGTAGAGGAAACATCCACAGGTGTCTTAGTGAGGTCATCATAGGAGGTTTGATTCTCTAATGTTTCCCCTTTGTACCACTTCACAGTGAGGTACTGAACAGGAGCGATGTTCTGGACCTCACACTGCAGCTGGTACTCTTCCCCCTCCACCACTGGGCCCGTGTGGTTCACAGCACTGATGGAGACACTGTCTGGAGGCTCTGCAGAGAGGGATAATAATGATTCATTCTGATTATTAGTTATAAATAAGAGAGATAATGGCACTCCAGTTCAGCAGTTCATTAGAAGGAGAGGAGAACTTACTGTACAACGTAATGATGATATTTTTCTCACACTGTAAAGGAGGTCCTGCTTCGGTGGGAAAGTTCCCGAAGCATCTAGGTGTCATCTCCCAGTCTGTCACGGTCTCCAAGTTCCAGGTTACAAACTGGACGTCTGTTACCATGTCAACAGATCCCTCTGAAGCCTCCCAGCCGATTCCCACGTGATCTCCTGCAACGGTGCAGTTCACCGATACTGGATCTGCATGTCTCACCACCACTGTGGAAGGCTGGATCTCCAGTGGACATTCACCAGTATCTGCTAAAATATGAAAGGGGAGGGTTGCAACTGAGGACTTTATCAGGGTAACCTTTCAATAACCTGGACAGGAAGTGGCAGGTTTAGAATAGAATGACTTTTATTTTCCCATTAGGGAACGTCTTAAATTTAAGTTTAAATACCAATGAGGGGTTTATCTGCAGGCACAGAAAATCAGAGCCACAATCTGGCTCTGCTAGGATTTTATTGAACATCCTGCCATAACCTTTCTGTGAGAAGTAACTGGAGTTACTTCTGGAATACTGGAATACTAAAGGCTGCTGGGATTTTATCTGTAACACACAACAGTATGAGGATAACAAAGGAGAAAAGGACTCCCTCACAGAGATACTCCATTTAGAGATTTAAAAAAACAGAAGTATAGTGAGAAACTAATTGTTGATAAATTGCATATCCTGCCTTGGGCCCCAGGATTGAGAGTCCTCAATAAAACTTATTATATATTACTGAAACTGACTTCCTAGTTACTCTAGATCTTGTACTGTGAATTATATCTCTCCAGCTGTCCTGTAAATAACGTAGTGGGAGATGACCAACATCAGAGTCCGACTCTGTCACATTGTTGGTGGCGCTCTAATCAGTCACATTTCACTCTTTGACCTTTCACGCTGTCTGCATCCGACGCTGGCCCAGGAATGCCATGTTTCCTGTATTCTGCGGTATGTCTATTGTCGTGGAAATTACACTAAACTATTTTCTTCAATAAAAAATGTCCACAAGGCTATGAGACAGAGCTTCTATTTTTATTTTTTGAGATCTCAGGAGAAGACATCTAACTTCCCACGAGGAACAGTCAGAAACTTCTTTGTATCACATCACATTTTATACACTTCAAAGTCAAAGCATGGATACATAGTACATACTTAGTACGTACTTACATAGTGCACTTAAAAATTCTCGTTCACCTCATTTTCCCAGATACTGATAAGACAGTCAAGAAAAACAGACCTTGAGTAGCAGCAGTTTCACTCAGTATTCCTCCATTTAACAAAAACAACCAGTGTCCAGATATGGCCTCCAAACAGGCGGCAAGGCCGAACACACATTAATGGTTATGATATATATACAGATCCTTTCCAAAAAATTAGAATATCATGGAAAAGTTGTTTTTTTTCCATAATTCCATTCAAAAAGTGAAACTTTCATAGATTATAGATTCATTACACACAAAGTGAAATATTTCTAGCCTTTATTTGTTTCATTTTTCATAATTTTGGCTTACAGCTCCAGAAAACCCCCAAAACAGTATTTCAAGAAATTAGAATAGTGTGTCGAAAATCAGCATTTACTTAGAGAATGAATGTTTTAGACTGAGTGTCACACTATCATCTAATTTACTCAAAACACCTGCAAAGTTTATCTCAGTTTGGTTCAGTATGGGGAAGACTGCAGACTTGACAATTGGCCAGAAGACCATCATTGACACCCTCCAGAAGATGGGTAAGCCACAAAAGGTCATCGCTAAGGAGGCTGGCTGTTCACAGAGTGCAGTGTCCAAGCATATCAATAGAAAGTTTAGTGGAAGGGAAAAATGTGGCAGGAGAAGGTGCACAAGCAAAAGAGATGACCGTAGGCTTCAGCGGATTGTCAAGCAAAGACGATTCCAAAATTTGGCGGAGATGCAGAGGGAGTGGACTGAGGCTGGAGTCAGTGCTTCAAAAACCACCACGTACAGACGTATCTGGGACATGGGCAACAACTGTCGGATTCCTCGAGTCAAGCCACTCCACTCATTCTCTGAAA
The DNA here is from genome assembly GCA_029718625.1 of Synaphobranchus kaupii. Taxonomy (NCBI): domain Eukaryota; kingdom Metazoa; phylum Chordata; class Actinopteri; order Anguilliformes; family Synaphobranchidae; genus Synaphobranchus; species Synaphobranchus kaupii. The sequence continues at coordinate 78,734,624 of CM056378.1, read as the reverse complement.
TAACTGAAGTAAAGGCTGATTTTCGACACACTATTCTAATTTCTTGAAATACTGTTTTGGGGGTTTTCTGGAGCTGTAAGCCAAAATTATGAAAAATGAAACAAATAGAAATATTTCACTTTGTGTGTAATGAATCTATAATCTATGAAAGTTTCACTTTTTGAATGGAATTATGGAAAAAAAAAACTTTTCCATGATATTCTAATTTTTTGGAAAGGATCTGTATATATATATACAGTATATATATATATAAAGAAACACATACACATACATTTTCTCTCACACTATGCTGCCAACTATGTCACTCTAAAAGTTCTGCCATTTCAAAAAGGCCTGTAGTCACGAAAACGCTAGACTTCATACTAGGGGTGTGCAGCGATGCCATTATCTGTATCTGTATCTGTTGGACCATCAAAATTATCTGTATTCGGTTAAAAAAACGGAAGTGGGCGGGGCTTCGACTGGAAGTGGTGTTACATATAGGAAATATCATATTTTCTAGTCTAAAATTTATTGTTATTGCAATTTATGAGTATTCACCCCCCTCCCTGTCTTTTCTTTTCAAAACCTTTTATAAGAACTATATTCTGGACTTTATACTTATTTATCTAACCCCCCTCCCCCTAACTGCTTTGGTTTATGAAAACACAATATCCAATATGTGCCCCCCCTAAAAAAAATTGAGGCACGTCCTTCCCAATAATTCTGCCGCCGGGTCTGAGAGAGACAACAACATCAAAAGTGGATTCACATGTAGGTACATATTCGCAACAATCGCACTGTGGTAACTTAATTAAAATGAATATTTAGCCTATATCACGGATTCTGTGAATGCTTGTTGCTACCCAGATTGTTTAGCATTCAACTCGCAATTAATCCACACTGTGGACTTAACGTTAACGTAGGCCTAACATACGCTAGTCTATCAATAGCATAGGCTACATGAAACCTTCCTGATCTAGAGTAATATGTTCGCAAAATATCTTTATAAACATTGTCACAGTTTGGTTTATAATGCTGATTTTGATAGGGCATTTGTTTTAATCACTCCTGTTAGTGGCTATCTCAATGAATTAAATCTCTGGCAGGCCACCCGTGCTGAATTACGTCCTCTCTCTCTCTCTCTCTCTCTCTCTCTTGCTTTATTGGCATGACGTATGTACATATACATATTGCCAAAGCATGAAAGAGTACAACAGATACAATAATCATAAATAGTGTGTGTGTGTGTGTGTGTGTGTGTGTGTGTGTGTGTGTGTGTGTGTGTGTGTGTAAACCTGTCTATGTGTACATGCTTTTATGAGTGTGTGCTGTATCGTGTGAGTTAGTGCAACAAAGAACATATCATTGAACTATAATTAATAAAATAATATACAAATACTCGGCTGGGGTAGATTAGGGTCTCTATGTGTTCTCACTTTCTCTCAGGCTATGGCAGACTGTCACATATTTTGCTGCAATTGTTGCTGTATGTCCCTCTCCCAACACGATTGGAATTTTATCCATGGGGGGTAGCTGGGAGAAATTTGGGATTTCATTATGAAATTTCTCAAAATAGTATTCTCTGATTTTTTTAAATTTTTCACATTTAAGGAGAGTGCATCTCTGTCTCAACCTCATCTGTCATACAGTGACCACATATTCTGTTCTCTTTGGGTTTCCATAATTTTTTTATGTCTGCCTTTTTCTATGGCTAGACTGTGGTCACTGACCCTGTACTTGGTCAGGATCTGTCTCTGCTTTGCATCTCTGACAGTGAAGAGATAATCTGCCAATTCATATTCTCTTTTTAGGGCCCGATAGCATTCTAATTTGTGTTGAGATTTTGTTTCAGTGTCCCAATGTTCCAAATAGGAGTGTTTTATTTGTTTCATGATTTGATTTACTCTAATTTGAGTTTGGTCAGCAGTGCTGGTCTGAAATTGATTTGCTGGTTGATTGATTGAACGTGGGTTAGTTAATTTCAGGACCAGCTGACAGAGGGGACTGGTTTTAGGGCTGAGCTCTTGGGTTTTGAGTGCCTCAAATTGGAGGGAGTTATGTGGAGTTGAATGGAGATGTAGCCAAAATTTTAGAGATCTCTTTTGAACCGGTACAATTAGTGGAAATCGGCCTAATTCTGCCCTGCTTGCATTTGTTGGAGTTTTCCTTTGAATTTTCAATATATTTCTACAGAATTCAGCGTGCAGAGTCTCTGTTGGTTGTTTATCCCATTTAGTGTACTCGAGTTTATTGAGTGGACCCCATACCTCACATCCATATAATGCAATAGGCAAGATCACACTGTCAAAAATCTTACACCAAATTTTAATTGGAATTTCAAATCCATGGAATTGTCTTTTAATTGCAAAAAATGCTCGTCGTGCTTTTTCTTTTAATGCATTCACTGCTGAATCAAAGTTTCCGGAGGCACTAATTCTCAGTCCTAGATAGTCATAGTATAAAGAATGCTCTAGGGCAGTGTTTCCTAGAGTGAAATAGTGTCTGGTTTCCTGACGTCTGGCCTTCTTTTGGAAGATAACGATTCTGGTTTTTGATAAATTTACTGCCAGGGCCCAGTTCTGGCAGTATTGCTCCAGCAGATCCAGGTGTTGCTGTAGTCCTTGCTCTGTGGGTGACAGCAGCACCAGGTCATCTGCATAGAGTAGAGATTTGACTTCCTTATTGTTTAGGGTGAGACCAGGTGCTGCAGATTGTTCCAGTAGCACCGCAAGCTCATTGATGTAAATATTGAACAGAGTAGGACTCAAGCTGCAGCCTTGTCTCACCCCACGCCCTTGAGTGAAGTATTCTGTTCTTTTGTCGCCAATTTTTACTGCACATTTGTTGTCCAAATACATTGATTTGATGATGTCATAAACTTTACCCCCTACACCAGATTGTATAATTTTATAATATAATCCGTTGTGCCAAATAGAGCCTTTCTAAAGTCAACAAAACAAGCAAATATTTTGCCTTTTTTCTTTTGGTGTACATGATGATTTATTAGGGTGTGTAGAGTGTAAATATGATCTGTAGTCCGATAATTTGGTAAAAATCCAATTTGACTCTTACTCAACACATTGTGTTCGACTAGGAAGGCCTGTATGCGGGCGTTAAGAATACAGCAGAAAACCTTCCCCGGGTTACTGCTCACACAGATGCCTCGGTAGTTATTGGGGTCCAATTTGTCTCCACTCTTGTGAATTGGGGAAATAAGCCCTTTTGTCCAGACACCAGGAAAGCAGCCAGCCAGCTTCTCTCTCTCAAAAATATGTTAAAAGTCCCTGTCAAATTCTCCCAATACAGATCCTGATATAAACACACAGACACCACACATGCACAAGAAGATACTCACAGTCATTGCTGACGACAGTTCGCAGGAGCAACAAGAGGCCAAGCAGCCGCTCAGATCTCATCATCATCTCCACTGTAAGGCTGAAGGCCAATTACCTGCTTCTGTATTAGTAGGATGGGTCGCTCTAATGGTTAAATTCGGCGATGAGCTCTGACAGTTGTGCTTCTAGATAATGTAGATCTGATGGTCCTCTCATGAGGTTCAGTCAGTGCTTTCTAGGGTAGATAAAATGCACCGGAAATCTTGCATCAACAGCTCTCACAGGAAACCACAGGTTAAGCAGAGAAACACTAGTGTAAAGAAGCAGCCTCTTCTCAAAATGCTTACAGAATACTTCTGGTGATAACAATTCAATCAGCAACAACAAAAAGAAACACCAATTTGCTCCTCTTAAACCTGCACAATGCGGTTCCTCGGATAATCAGAAGACATAAACACAACAGATATGTAGATACGCACATAATGTGAGAAAGACCACATATCCACTATACATATCTGACAGATCGGTTCTCGGGAAAAGAGTCAAAGTCCGGGGCTGGTGAATAATAGTTTTTTTATTGCAATAATATTCTGGTCCAGAAGAGCAATGCAAGAAGAATACAAAGCTGGAAATCTCTTGTTCACACTAATCTTTATACCATTTCAAACTCGTCAGGGGCGATTTCCATAGAAATCACAAAATAGCTCTCCTCAACTCTTTCTGGGTTTTACTGATTAATTACTCAGTGTCTGACATAGTGTTTATGATAAGCATTCTCCGGGGGGAATTTATGACCAAAAACCACTTATACCACCAGGGAAAACATGGTCCCTCACCCCGTACCAGTTGGTCCAGCTAACTTCCTGAAGAATGACTTATTTCCAAGGGAATAGCACGCAATATAGGGTTAGTCATATGTGGTTTAACTGTCATTAATTTTAACTGATACTTATTATCATATATTAATACAACAAATTCTATAGGTTTAATACAAACCGCCATTGTTAGTACATTCTTATTCTTTAATATATATATGTTTCTCACTTGGCCTAAATCCTAAAGGGGGGGGGGGGGGGGGGTTGATGGGCCCTGCCACGAGTCCAGTCAACTCCCTCCTACATTTTTGAAGACTGCACAAACATGCGAATCTCAGTACATGCACACTCCTTCAGTTTAATGATTACACACTGTGGATAAATGTGAAATAAACACATATTGTAATAAATGAAAAATAAAGAAACACTTAAATCAAAGGAATAAACATGTTCTTTAAGCACTTAACAGATATATGGTAATTAGCTGAACACTTTTATTAAGTCCTTTATTCCCGGCCCCTCAATATCCATATATGATGAAGGACATGTTGTAGGGGGAAATTATATCGCACAATTCAATCATTAAACTTGGCCACAAAAGAACCAACCTCCTCCGGCTATGGTGTCTATGGCTATGGCTATTAGCCGCATGTTGGAACGGTTTATGTCCCCAGGTCTCATACTACTATGCAAGATATAAAACACCTTTCTGCAGGCAGCCGGGTTCTGCAGTAACTCACTGAACAGGGTATTTTGAAGGACCAGATTCTGCTTGATGAATACCATCAGACCTGGGCTTTGGCTGTAAACATACTTAAGGGTATACAGTATATGGACATTAGCTCATGTAAAAAAAAAAAAGTTGATTTTCAAAATAATTCAAGCATAACTGGGTTTTAAACACTATGTACCTTTAGTTCTCAATTTTAAAGAGCCTAAAATCAGCTTCTATGTGCATGCATCCTACCTGCGTCAAACTTCCCAAATGGGAATGTTGATGGAATTGCACAAAGTATAAATGCAGGATGCTTATTTTCACAGAAGCATAACCATCTCTGTGTTTCTTTTTGTGTCTCACGAGGCCATGGTCAGACATATAAAAATGCTCATGGCAGCCTTTGAATGCCACATGCTTCAATATCTCACTGCAAATTAACACTTTCCTTCCACACATCACAGAACATGTTCCACAAATGAAATGCAATGAAAGTCTCGATAAAATCTAGACACTTTAACTCTATAAACTTCACCCCTAGTGATTGAGACGCATGCGTCTCAATTACAGTATTCATGTTCATCTGAAAATATAAACTACAGCTTTAAGAAAACCCCGTAAATTTTGACGCAGTATTTTTTAAAAGGGTAGCCTCTTGCGAAAACCTCAGCTTCTCCAGTTACACTGCAGTGCAATAAATTAGGAGGGCGTTAATAATAGCCCAAAGCACTTACGACCCTCCTCTGGCTACAGCCACAGACTGTAAAATGCATAAAATGCACCGTTTATACACGCTAAGAAAATCATGTTCACGTATAGAAACAATAATATTTTTTTAAAACGTTGTACAAATGAGCAATCGCCGTTTTCCCTTGCTTACTGTACTATATACAGTACCTGATGCACTTTCGGTTTAGAAGACACCTAATTTTCTTCTCCAAAATCTCTCGTATAAATATGTTTAAGAAACCAAGTACTTGCCAGTATATTCAGCTACACCTGTTTTGTGATGAACCCTGAAGAGTTTATCTTGTTATATTTCGCCAAAGTCCCGTACAGTCGACATTTCCGCAGCGACCACCCCCTCGCACTTAGGGCTGAAATACGTTGCTGTACTTGTGTGAATACACACGCGCTTTCGTACGTTCTTTTTTAAACGTATTTAAATACATTAGGCGGCGTATGTTATGGTTATTATATATATACTGTATGTGACTATTCCGAAATAAATGTATTCTGTAGCAAATTTCTGAATGATACAGCTTCTTCTTCAGTTCGAACTTAAAACCATGGATGTGCAGGGAATATTTTTTTAGATATTGAAATTTAAATAAAACTAGTAGAAACAAGGAGGAAATTGCCTCTGAAGGGCCAAAGTAAATTACTGAGCCGAATGTAGCATTTTAATTTTAATTGATACGTTTCCTGTGAATCTAGACTACACTGTCCTTAACTCAGTTTGGCGAGTTCAACTTAGTGATTACTGCACTGTGTTCATGAGTGAAAAAAATTATAATTATTGCACTTAATTGTTAGTTAAAATCAAGGACAATTGTTGATTGACTCCCAGCCATTGCCTTTATCTAGCAGGTGTGAGACAGACACTTCTCCCATTGGGTGGATGAGACATTGTGAGATTAACTCTCCAGGTGATATTTCCCAGAGGATTCTTGGCCATAAAGGTGTACTGCCCAGCATCTCTCTTGGGCTGTGTCCGAATCAGAACCCTGTTCCCTGTCCACTGTCCCCTGTCCACTCAGACCCCTGTCTACTATGTGCCCTGTCCCCTCACATTGCAAGCAGTGTGCGAAAGAAATCCCGCAAAACTCTTTCCAAACTAGTGAGGAAGTAGTTTGTAATATCTTTTTTAATTTTTTAATTTTTATTGAGAATATCAATCAGTTAACATATGACAATTGTTACAAAGTGTAGACTATGAATGAAGATAGAATTAACAAAAATAAAAAAAGTAATATGACCCACTCTTGTAACATAGATATACATATACGCTCTACGTCTTTTACGTTTTTAGTTCCGAGTTACTTACTGAAATTGTCGGGTGAGTACACAGTTCTGCAGATGAGTGTGCTCCCGAATTCCCTCAACAAAACCCCGGAAATAAGGAGTTCATCCTGGTATTTTAAGTGCCCCCATTTGTGAGAAAAAGTCACCCACTCAAAAGCTTTTTGACGAAGTGGACTCAAATATGCGTACTCAAAAGGGTGTAGGGCTCTGATTCGGACACAGCCTGGGTCAGTGATGTGGAACTGCTGAACTCTGATTGGTTTCTGTACCATGTGACTGTAGGAGTTTCACCCTCTTTCAGCTCCACATGGTCCAAGCACCATGTGATCCTGGGTTTATCTGCAGGTACAGAAAACCACAGCAAGGGGGCGTTATAGAGCCAGGGCCTTTTTCTCCTGTAAAATAGTACAGCACTTCTTCTATGGGTGAGTACAAACCTGACCACATACCCAATACAATGCAAAAAAACACCAAAATGACCAGACTCACAGTGATGTTGAGATTGCGTGTTCCCCCAAATACATATCAGACAGACACCAGGAGTCAAGCACACAGTGATGAGTCACCAGTACACTAACCACATAGCAATGAGTCATAGCAATGAGTCTCCTGTAATAAAAACTCACAGCAATGAGTCACCAGGACTCGAACACGTATAGGAAAATTTCTGTTAGTATATTGTGTGACTCTGTAATGGTCATATAAATCAGTGCACGAGCAGGCCCACATAATGTGAAACGTGCAGCCAAGCATGTAATGATCTGTGTGACTAGGGGGCCAAAGGAATTCCTTAAGTGGGCAAGTTGGTGGTAAAACTGAGAAAACAACCATGTGGTGATTTGTGTGACTGAAGGTCAAGGGAATTCCTTAAGTAAGCAGTTAATGGTAAAACTGAGAAAACACCCATATAGGACAACCAGATGTGCACATCAATATATTTTGTAGACTTTTTACGACTGTCCTATAAGCTGAAAAAACAGGATGTAAGGTAGATAGATGAGGCAGGACACCCGAGTAGGTGATTGGCCATCAGACATTCTAAGAAAGGAGGGGCAATGTATGTTCTAACAATATAAAACATGTAGAATAGGACTGAAAGGTTGGTAGCTTCATGAACCCACCCGGCTTTTTAAATTATTAATAAAGTCTGTTCGAAAACTGCAAGCTCCCGTCTCTGATTATTCTTTTAAGAGAAAAGACACGACACACGCAGCAATGAGTCACCAGTACTCAAACCCAGCAGCAATGAGTCACCAGTATTCAAACATGCAGCAATGATTCTCTGGTACTCAAACATATAATGCAAAAACCACCTGAATTACCAGACTCACAATGATGTTGAGGCTACAGACAGTGCTGTGCACAGTGATGTTGAGGGGATCAGATTTAATTGAAGGTGGCGGTTGCGGTCCTTCAGGTCCCAGTTCCAGCTCTGCCACACAGCTGTACTGCGCTCCATTATCAGCGCTGGTGGGTGTGATCAGGAGGGTAGAGGAAACATTCACAGGTGTCTTAGTGAGATCGTCATAGGAGGCTTGATTCTCCAATGTTTCCCCTTTGTACCACTTCACAGTGAGGTACTGAACAGGAGCGATGTTCTGGACCTCACACTGCAGCTGGTACTCTTCCCCCTCCACCATTGGGCCCATGTTGTTCACAGCACTGATGGAGACACTGTCTGGAGGCTCTGCAGAGAGGGATAATAATGATTTCTTGTGATTATTAGTTATAAATAAGAAAGATAATGGCACTCCGGTTCAGCAGTTCATTAGAAGGAGAGGAGAACTTACTGTACAACGTAATGTTGATGTTTTCCTCACACTGTAAAGAAGGTCCTGCTTCGGTCGGAAAGTTCCCGAAGCATCTAGGTGCGATCTCCCAGTCTGTCACGGTCTCCAAGTTCCAAGTTACAAACTGGACGTCTGTTACCATGTCAACAGATCCCTCTGAAGCCTCCCAGCCAATTCCCACGTGATCTCCTGCAACGGTGCAGTTCACCGATACTGGATCTGCATGTCTCACCACCACTGTGGAAGGCTGGATCTCCAGTGAACATTCACCAGTATCTGCTAAAATATGAAAGGGGAGGGTTGCAACTGAGGACTTTATCAGGGTAACCTTTCAGTAATCTGGACAGGAAGTGGCAGGTTTAGAATAGAATGACTTTTATTTTCCCGTTAGGGAACTTCCGTTTTAACTGGAGTTTAAATACCAATGAGGGTTTATCTGCAGGCACCAAAAATCAGAGCCCCAATCTGGTTCTGCTAGGATTTTATCAAACATCCTGCCATAACTTTTCTGTGAGAACTAACTGGAGTTACTTCTGGAATACTGGAATACTAAAGGCTGCTGGGATTTTATCTGTAACACCCAACAGTATGAGGGATCACAAAGGAGGAAAAGACTCCCTCACAGAGATACTCTATTTAGAGATTTTAAAAAATATATATATAGTGAGAAACTAGTTGTTGATAAATTGCATATCCTGCCATGGGCCCCAGGATTGAGAGACCTCAATAAAACTTATTGGGATGGCAGGTATGCCATCCGCCAAGTTACGGCTTGGTGGGGTATGCCCCATACCTACAGCACCAGCACTTTTCAGGGTTTCTTACAGAAGTAACCACAATGACCATTGACTCTCAGCCCTTAAAAACATTAACTTCTGTATGTTCTGACCTCATGTAGCCACACAGCATTCAGATACAACTTCACACATCCACACAATAAAGCCCCAAACTTGGGTTATTTTGCTGTTTTTCTCCTTCCTCTTCCACTTCTTCTTCTTCTTCTTCTTTCTATTTTTCCTGCCAAACTGCCTGCCTCCATCGCGATGTTATCCAATGGGGAGAATTATTCTTTGAGGGTATGGTCCGTATACCTGCTCATCAAGCTTATCGCCCAATAAAAACGCTTTCATACTAATGTTTATTAATGTTAATACAGCTAATGGCTTCATGCTTTCCAAGAAGCTACTGTGGCCTTATGGTTAGAGTTGCTGTCTCTCACACAGAGGATTGTGGGTTCAAGCCCAGCAGAGCACATGCTTATTTTCCACAAAAACCATGTGCAACTGTTAAGTACTTTTTATTTATTAGACTGTTATTATTTTCACATTAACACATTAACATATTCTTATTGCAAAGGCAAAACAGGTTTCCCATATTAACTGTTCAGTGTTTCACTTGTATTTCACTTGTACTATATCACACCCTCCCCAAGCCGGACGCTCGCTCTTGTCTGGTTTGGGGAGGGTGTTATGCTCTGCTCTTGCGGTCATGACTGACTGTGGAAACTGAACCTCAATGTACCCTTGCCTTGACCAACATTTCTTTATTCATTAATTTCTTCACTTCAGCTGTGTTCACTGTATCCTTTTCACACATATGTACTTTCTTAGTAGTGTCTATTGTTTTCTTTCTGGCTAAGATTCCTGGGAAATATGCATTGTCCAATTAAGCTTGTTAGCCAATGTTACTGTTGCCAGAGAAACGTCAGTCTGCTTCTAGTCAGGAAGCAGATACAAGCTAGGCTACTACAAAGCGAATCAACATACCTTATAGCCTACATTCATTGCACTACAGAAAACTAAACTAAACCTAGCTGTGCGGTACCAAAACATTTCCCGCAGGTAACGTTCTACACTACCGGAAAAAAACTGCGATCTGCTGTGCTTATGAACTCACTAGCTCGCTCGCTAGCTCGTAGCCCACACATGTAAGGTTGGAGTTACGCATCTGGCAAACCAGTGTTGAATAGCTTAACGTTAAATGTATTTCATTTTCTATAGAATACTAATAGCCCTATTTTAAAACTGTATTTCCATATTTTACTGATGGAAACTATTTAGGCTGTATGTCTTTCAGCTAGAATGTGTTTGCGTCTAGCCCATTGTGCATGCATGTCTCCATATAGACTTGGTTCATTAATTTACATGCTTCTTCATGATCCATAGCTCAGGTGGTGCTGTTCATTGTATTTCATTACACATTAAATACTGCTCATCTACAAACTCTTTTCATGTAATTGTGTGCTGTCTGTAATATGATAACTGTTCTCATTCTTGTCAATAGAGGGCGTTATGGTTATGCGAATGTCTGCATGCATTTCTTTGGAATGCATGTCTCTCTCCGTGTTTATCTTCATGCATTATTCATCATTAGTTAGCTATAAAAAATAAGTGATATCAGATCAAAAATGTCTACGACGTAAAAATAAGGGCCAAGTTACTCACGAATAGCCTACATAGCACTGTCTATAAGTTCTTTATTCCAACTTGCAAAAACTAGATAAAAGTATTGATATCAAAATGTGGCCAAGTTACAGCTAACAATATTGCCTATCATAGCTCACACTAAATAAAATAGCTCTATTCCAAAGCAATGCTATCCAAACTTTCCTAAATTATTTAATGCAACTTGGCCCTGTGTTTCTTCATCTTAGCATCTCAAGAGAATGTGGTCAATGAAACTGTATGTGCCACATCAAACTGCAAAATGAAAATAATTTATAGTGGAATACTCTGATTCAGATGTGTTGCACTTAGAAATTAAACAGAAAAATTACTACACTATAAGGCATGTTTGAACAATTGCCTGCATCCACTGCTTTGGGTCTATTAAAAGCACAGAATGAATAAAATAAAATACAGTATTATTATTATTATTATTATTATTATTATTATTATTATTATTATGTATTTATTGATTTATTTATTTGGATTTCTATAAAAACCTTTGCGGTCCTAAAGAGCATAGATCTCCTTGTGTTCACAAAATTCTGTTTGCAAATATCATAAATACTATTATGTTAAGAAATTTGGTACTATTACTTATTTGCCACCATTTCACCCACAAACATGTCTGGATACTTGCCAACAAAGTACAACCATATCCTTTCTGGAGTGTAATTATTCATCAACTGTTAAAAACATTCATTGAAATCATATGTTGTTCCATGAGGCACAATCTCTTCACATGCAAAGATGAGGAAACACAGGGCCAAGTTGCATTGAATAAGAGAGCTGTAGCTACGGCGTCCTCTGTAGATCTGAGGATGTGGCTACTGTGGGCTGGTGAGTGTGATGTTACTGCCCCGGGTACTCCACCTCAAAGCGGGCAAATAAACAGTTTAGTTCCTCAGCCAGCGCGGTGTCACCATCAGCAGCTGTGAGGTTTCTGGACCTGTAGCTGGTGATGTGCTGAACCCCCCTGCCACACCTGCCGTGTGTTGTTGCTGTGGAAGTGGTCTTCAATCTTCATTTTGGAAGATGTCTTGGCTTCTTTGATACCTCTTTTCAGGTTGGTTCTGGCAGCACTGTACTGTGCCCCATCACCAGACCTGAAAGCGCTGTTTCTGTCCCTCAACAGAGTCTGGACTTCTTTAGTCATCCATGGCTTCTGGTTAGGATACACCCGGACACGCTTGTCAACAGTGACAATATCAGCACAGTACTTAATGTAGCTGAGTACAGTTGTAGTGTGCAGAGCACTTCCAGGTCCTGGTGTTCGAAAATGTCCCAGTTTGTTTTTTCAAAACAATCCTGCAGCTGGTACAGGGCATCTTCAGGCCATGTTTTGACAGTCTTTATAGTGGGTCCTGCTTTCATCCTGAGGGGGGTGTATGCTGGTATTAAGAGCAAGGATATATGGTCAGAACGGCCCAGGTGTGGTAGAGGTGTTGCCCTGTAGCCATTTTTGATGTTAGAATAGGCTTTGTCCAGTGTATTAGTTCCCCTGGTAGCACATTTGATGTGTTGCTCGAATTTTGGGAGCACTGCCTTTAAATCAGCATGGTTGAAGTCACCCGTTATGATGTGTACTGCCTCAGGATAAATATCCTGCTGATTACTTATTGCATTGTGTAAATTAGCATCTGGTGGGATATACACAGCAGTGACCATAACCACAGTAAACTCACGTGGAAGGTAGATGGGTCTGCATTTAACAGTCAAATACTCGAGATCAGGGGAACAGTGACTGTCTGTGGTCTTCGTGTTAGTACACCAGTTGTTGTTGACGTATATGCATATACGTATATTCCGTTGTGACAGTTTGTTCGCTTCATAATCCTATACTCAGTGGATCTTGACGACTGTGTAAGACAGGAATTGACACCCCAGAGCACCTAAGAACACAATACCGGGAGAGCTGTAAAGTCACACTTCTGGTGCCAGGATGTTTACTGAGACCATCTGGCCTAAGGTTTACGGTGTCCGAGAATGTCCTAGGATTTTATGATCCTGGGAGAGACTTTGATCTGTTTAAAACTCCCGCGCACGGACAATGCAAGACTGCCCCCGCCTGACGTCACTGAGCGGACCACATCCCTTTCATTCAAATCACAGCATGGTATAACAGTACAGACTGCGTTGGTCTTCCTAAAGCTTAAAAACCTTAAAATGTGATGAATATTTATGCTACATTGTACAGTATATACTGGAAATAGTCCTGACACTGAAACATACATTGTACACTCTTTTTCCAGAGGAACAACTATATATTGTTCAGTTTCTCAGTGTTACATGAATAAATACACACAGTTAATGTACCTGACTGAACAGGGTAAACTAGGGTATAATGTAATGTTCTTCAACAGGCATCCTGGGACTGTTTGTGGCATTAATATTAATCACATTTGAAAACTATGCAGAGATGGGATTCTCATGACAACACGAACGTAGACCTATTCATGTTTGATATCGTTTTGATGGTCTTGGTGTGTGTGGTGCAATGGCATATATTTCCTACATGGTCAACATGGAGGAAATATATATTTCATAACTCAGGAGTAAACTACCACTGTGGAATTATACCACAGGAAACTCTTTCTTCCAAACCCCCCTTGAAGGAGGGACGAAAGGTGCAATATTAGCCTTCTGGCCAGTTTATGGTTTTACGATCAGCCACAGCCAGATCAAACACAGAGTTTGGGCTTATAGGCATAGGAAACAAGGAACTCGGGGAAGCTGTAATCAGACTCTCCCGCACATCTCACTCTGTGTATTGTGTGTAGTGAATTGCCAGGTATGATTTAATATTTTTCTATACTCTATTTTTAATATGTTATGTTGTAATTTGTAACCATGATTTGATTATTTTAAAGTAAAGAACCTACCTGGTAAACTGTTAAACTTGATTTGTGTGGTTTCTCTGAAAAAGACATTCTATCTCTGTTAACACGGTAATGAGTTGATTGATTTCCTCAGTCTGGACTTCCCCCTCTGCTGATCTAGGGAGATTGACTAGTTAAGCTTAATGTATCACGGTGTATTGCACCCGTAGAACTCTGTCTTAAGTTAGATCATCTCCGCATGCCTTTTATACATGTTGAGAACGGACGTTGCCAATATTGTCTTCTCGGGTCCCTGAGCCTTTAAGATAGGCTATACCTTATGAAGTGGTCTCCTCCGCAACCTCTGAGATAAATGGAGACATCTAGTCAGCCGTGAGTGGTGTACATAAACGGCCGTATGTAGCACTCGGTGGAACCGGCGCATCCAGTTCAGAGAACAGGCTCCAGAGTATGAGAGTATCTTAACAAATCAATTATAAATTCTACCTTTTAAATTATATACTAATAATTAAATTGGAGTCAGATTTATACGAGTATGGAATCAGCGTTGGTGGCTGACCGTTAATAAAATATACCCAGGCTGCCTTTTTGGGTAAGCTGGAGTCAGCCCGCAGACCAGACTAGAGCGGGAGACAAAGTGGTACTATTGTCTCTGACACGTGGTCCATTACTAGCTGATCCCGCGAATTCAAAGAAGCAGTCTCATCCGGTTGTAATAACAGTAACATTTCAACACTCTTACCTTTTCCCACAGCAACAGCGGAAAATATCACGTTTAAACCTTCGATCCAGGCTATTCCCTCATTGGTCTAGCTGCTAGGGATTTACAACTGTAGATAGGATTTGCCCAGCTGACAGTCAGAAACACGTACATACACACGTACGAACACAACCACAAAAAGCACCGGTGAGGAGAGCTGTCAGCCGCTGCGTCCGTGCGTGCCGCCATTCAGTAATGTTCTGTGTATGTAGACCACAGGCAAGCGCTTCAGCAGTTAGCATACAGAAAAGTGAGGCTGGAAGTACAGTTAGCACTTTGCAATACATGCTTTTGTACAAGAGTGTGAATGATACGGACAGTGGTGTAGTAGGCCCCGTGTAGTAAGCCCCTGGAAAGGTGAGTGTACTCTAGAGAAGTGGGTATACTCTAATTTTGCAAATCAATGACTACTAATTTATATGTGCACCAGTGGAGATTAAGAAGTGAGCATACTCTATGCCCACTAAGAAAAAAGTGAATATACTGCATATACCTGCGTATACCCTCCACTACACTACTGGATACAGATTACAGTCACCCTGTCGAAGGAACGCTTAAAAACTGTAATGCACTCACCCCTCTCCCATCCCTCTTTACAACATCAGCTTGTTCTTGCAGGGTTTTTCTGCAGAATTTCTCAGGCTGATCCTGATATAAGCACACAGACACCACACATGCACAAGAAGATACTCACAGTCATTGCTGACAACAGTTCGCAGGAGCAACAAGAGGCCAAGCAGCCGCTCAGATCTCATCATCATCTCCACTGTAAGGCTGAAGGCCGATGACCTGCTTCTGTATTAGTAGGGTGGGTCGCTCTAATGGTTCAATTCGGCGATGAGCTCTGACAGTTGTGTTTCTCGATAATGTAGATCTGATGGTCCTCTCACGAGGTTCAGTCAGTGCTTTCTAGGGTAGATAAAATGCACCGGAAAACTTGTATCAACTGTTCTCACAGGAAACCACAGGTCAAGCAGAGAAACATTATTGTAAAGAAGCTGCCTCTTCTCAAAATGCTTACAGAATAATTCTGGTGAGAACAATTCAATCAGCAACAACAAAAATAAACACCAAGTTGCTCCTCTTAAACCTGCACAATGCGTTTCCTCGGATAATCAGAAGACATAAACACAACTGATATGTAGATACGCACATAATGTGAGAAAGACCACATATCCACTATACATATCCATATGTGGTCCCTTCAGTGATGAAGGACATGTTGTCGGGGGAAACTATATCGCACAAGTCAATAATTTAAATAGGTTAAATAATTTTTTTTATTTAGCACAACCTGCAATAAAAAAATAATCTAACAAAAGCTGAGCTTTAAGATAGTTTAATTTCCATTAATATTTTCGGAATTAAGAGTGCAGAGAACGAAGAGCACATGTATCCACAATTATAATGTTCATTAAAATGTACACAATTTTGCGACGCAAGTTAAAATAATTTTATTACTTGCCTAATAGCCTAATTGAGGAGAACCGGCTACATTTGATGGCATTGAGTAATTGGTGAATTAAACGCTGATGTAGCGTATTGTTAATCAAGGAAATGGATTGAAAAATTGTTACAGTTTTTTACGATTGCTTTGACTCATTTTGCACAGCAGAATTTCAATGTACAAAACTCAAAATGCAAAGTGCCAAACTGTCTTTCAAAATTCATACTCTAAGACACCGCATCCTATGCTGACATACAAAGTGTAAAACTGTTAAGTTAACGCAAAGTGCTAAACTGACATGCAGAATTCTTACTCTAAGACACCACATCCTATGCTGACATGCAAAGTGTAAAACTGTTAACGCAAAGTGCTAAACTGACTTGCAGAATTCTTACCTTAAGACACTACATCCTATGCTGACATACAAAGTGCAAAACTGTTAATACAAAGTGCCAAACTCTAAATCATATGCTCCATTCTCAGAATACAGCCACCTAATATTATAACAATGTTCAAATGCTTATTACTACAAATGCAGATCACTAAATCAATTCAACAGGTCTTTGTAGTCATGTCTCAGTACTTCCAACAACCTTGCCCAGGTGAGTAGCATTGCAACAGAATTGATAATCTCTTCACCACTACATAAAAGGCTGCTTAGAAACCTGAATTGCAGTATCTGACAACATGGAGCAGGTCAGTGAGGTTGAGGTTGGTAATGAAGGACAGGAACATGGACAGGGTCGTGGTCGTGGTCATGATCGTGGTCATGGTCGTGGACCATGTACAGTAAATATACAGTATATAGGTAATAGGTACTGTACATTCCTAGTTTGCCTAGACCCGGCCCTGAGACCTTTGGGCAGGCCCACACACATCCATCCCTGATTGGTCAGCCTGACCCTCTGCTGGGGGCATACAACTCCGTGCGCCTCATACATTTTCTGGATGGGCTGTACAACCGTCTCGTACAGCCAAATGCTCAGATGGTGTTCATCATTGTCTGGGACAATGTAAACTTCCATTGTGCATTGGCTGTGCAAGACTGGTTTACAGCCCATCCAGAGTTCCGATTCCAATTCCTTCCACCTTACTCCCCCTTTCTGAACCCCATCGAGGAGTTTTTCTCGGCCTGGAGGTGGAAGGTATACAATAGGTGTCCATATGAGCAGGAAACGCTCCTTCAGGCCATGGATGAGGCATGCGATGACATCACAGCCCAGCAGTGTCAGGGGTGGATAAGGCACTCTAAAATATTTTACCAACGCTCTCTTGCCAATGAAGACATCAGATGCGACGTCGACAAAATTCTGTGGCCAAATGCAGCGGAGAGGCAAAATGCTGCTTAAGCACCGAGAAGCAGTTTTTTTTTTACTTTACAGTAAAGTTTGTTGTTACTGTAACTGTTTTTGCTTTTACTGTTGTTTTTGTTTTTACTGTACAATACAGTTGAGTTTACAGTACTGCATTACTGTATGATTTTTCTTTAATGATTAAACTTCATATAATCTAATCTAATATTTTGTTTGTCTTTCATAAAAACACAAGTGCAAAACTGCAGTCTATCATGCTTGCTGTACATAATTTCAAGTACTTATGATGAAATGACCATTGCATAGTCTTTTTTGGTAACAAGTATTTTGTGCTTGACCGCATTATTTGATAATGGCCGTTGTATTTGAAAATGCACCAATAATTAAACTTCAACGATGAACATATCCACTGTTCTGACACTATGATAAACTTTAGCATGAAATACAATCTAATTTGGTTCAGTTGTTTCTATTGTGCATGCTATATATGATTTTGAGCCCAAGATTAGGAGTATAGCATTTTGCGTTATGACCAAAGAACACTTTCAAACTCTTTTTTTATCAGAAGGATTTTGTGTTTGGCAGCATTATTTCACGATGACTGCAGCAATGATTTCACTTCATTGTTTGAAATATCTAATGTTCTGGTGCTGAGATAAACTTTTGCATATAATGTTCTCTGATTTGACACTGGTATTTTTATTTTGTATGCTATATTACATTTTGAACCCAAAATGAGCAGTATAGCATTCTGTGTTAAGAGTTTTGCACATTGAAACTCTGTTGTGCAAAATGAGTCAAAGCAATCGTAAAAAAAACTGTAAAGCACAGGCTCATTATAACATTAGTAACAGAGCTAGTTACATATAATTATGGTTCACATGGCTGCCAGAAGAGAAGTCAGTTGGGGCTCTGGGAGCAGTGGTTTTCTGGGAGCTGTAGTGACTGAAAGAGCTCAGTGAGCTGACATTTCATGAGCAATGATAAAAGGAAAACAAGCCAACAAGCGAACTGCAAAAAGACCTGGGGTTAAAGATAGTAGTTTTAGCAAAATAATGGTGGCCTGACTACATTGGTGTTTCTATTTTTATATTACAGATACACAAGCATTGTATCATTGGTGTTGTTATTTTTAACAGCCATAATCTTTATAATCTGCACATTACTCATTAATGTTTGGCCATGTTAGTGTCCTACTCAAATGGAAAATAAAAGAATTATTAAAATGATGAGGAACAGTGTGTATCTAGCAGGTGTGAGACAGACACTTCTCCCATTGGGTGGATGAGACATTGTGAGATTAACTGTCCAGGTGACATTTCCCAGAGGATTCTTGGCCATAAAGGTGTACTGCCCAGCATCTCTCTGGGTCAGTGATGTGGAACTGCTGAACTCTGATTGGTCTCTGTACCATGTGACTGTGGGAGAGGGGTTCCCCTCGGCTCTACAGGAGACCAGAGTATCCAGAGTTTGACCCTCCCTCAGCTCCACATGGTCCAAGCACTCTGTGATCCTGGGTTTATCTGCAGGTACTGAAAATCACAGCAAGGGGGCGTTATAGAGCCACAGTCTGGCTCTGCTGGGATTTCAGCTGCAACATATTTCAGAAGTCTATGGGAGAGAAGCACACACATCTACACCACCAAAACTACAAAGAAAATATTACCAAGCTCACAGTGCCCAGTGACGTCAGTGTTGATATACATTACTAACATTCTCACAGTGATGTTGATGGTATAGCAGTGACTGGCAGAGTTACAGTGGTGTTGAGGGTATAGCAGTGACTGGCAGAGTTACTGGCAGTATTTATGTGCTTAGGCTTTGTTCCTATGTACACGCTTATTTTGTACCCCTGTTTAATTTCTGTATTGCACCATTTCCCACAGACTGTAACTGCAAAAGAGGAAAAGGTTCTTCAGTTAGAACATCAGCACACTTGATACATTTCAAATGTATTTAACTGTATCATGTATAAAGAAAAAAAAGACATCAAAGAGCCCTGTCAAATTCTCCCAATAGAGGTTTTTGAATCGAGACAAAGTTGCACCCAGGGCCACCATTAGACCTGGTTGCACCTTATGCCTGTTGAGTGCTTCAAGATAATGAAATATTATTCATTACATAATGTGATATTATGCCATAGTATAGTTCTGTGTATGTATACCACAGGCGAGCGCTACAGCAGTTAGCATACCGAAGGTAAAGTAAAGTGAGCTTGGAAGAACAGTTATTACTTTGAAATATGTGCTTTTGCACAAGCGTGTGAATGATACAGATTACAGTCAGAGCTTGTTCATGTTTCTCTCTTGGTTCCTGTTTTTACCCGATGCACTAACTCCACAGGGAGACGGTACCTCTCTTTTGTTTGTTTAAGTGCATTTTAATGGCCTGGAGTTAACGTTCCCTCCCTACCCAAGGATGACACCATGTCCCACTAATGCAAAAAACAAAAGCCTTGCAGTCATGAAACCGGGCTGGAGAAGAGACACCTCGCAAACCTTTGCAATGAAGCCTCTGATTGACGGGGGTGTTGTAATACCCCCCAGCCTGTCGATAGAACACTTAAACTATAATGCACTTACACCTCCCCGTTCCTCGTGACAAACAGCCAGCTTGTTCTCAGGTTGACCATAGTATAAACACACACACAGACACCACACATGCACAGGAAGATACTCACAGTCATTGCTCACAACAGTTCGCAGGAGCAACAAGAGGCCAAGCAGCCGCTCAGATCTCATCATCATCTCCACTGTCAGGCTGAAGGCCGATGACCTGCTTCTGTATTAGTAGGGTGGGTCGCTCTAATTGTTCAATTCGGGGATGAGCTCTGACAGTTGTGTTTCTAGATATGGGCATATCTGGGGCCCATTTCATGAAGCAGGGTTACTGAAATAGCTGGATAACTGCACTGAATTTAAAACCCGGAACAGCTCTTTTTGCTTCAGTCCATGATCCAGATTTGGGAGGGTTCCGGGTTTTGCAATTCATCTTCTATGTGCATGCATCCTATCTGCGTCAAACTTCCCAAATGGGAATGTTGATGGAATTGCACAAAATATAAATGCAGGAGATTATGCTTATTTTCAGAGAAGCATAACCATCTGTGTTTCTTTTTGTGTTTCTCCAGGCCATGGTCAGACATATAGAAATGTCATGGCAGCCTTTGAATGCCACATGCTTCAATATCTCACTGCAAATTAACATATCTTCCTTTTTCACCTCACAGAACATTTTCCACAAATGAAATGCAAAGAAAGTCTCAATAAAATCAAGACACTTTAATGGGCAGAATGTAGCATTTTCATTTTAAGTCATATGTTTCCTGTGAATCTAGATTACACCGTCCTTAACTTTGACTTACAAGCAAACACAACACTTTTTTCCCCCAAACTCAGTTTGGCAAGTTAGACTACGTTCATGAGGGGGGAAAAAACTATAATTAATGCAGTTAATTGTTAGTTTAAATCAAGGACAAGTGTTGATTGACTCCCAGCCATTGCCTTTTTTAGTCAGAGCTTTGAATCATTTAAACAACTGTATGAAGTTATGTAGTCAGTTAGTTAAAGCATAGGCTCATTATAACGTTATGAACAGAGCTAGTTACATATAATTATGGGTAGCTTGGCTGCCAGAAGAGAAATCAGTTGGGGCTCTGGGAGCAGTGGTTTTCTGGGAACTTTAGTCAGTGAAAGAGCTCAGTGTGCTGATATTTCATGAGCAATGGTAAAGGCAAAACCATCCAACAAGCGAGCTGCAAAAAGATTAAAGATGGCAGTTTTCTCAAAATGGTGGTGGCCTGACATGTTGTGGCTACGTTGGTGTTTCCATTTTCGTGTTTATTAATTGTATCATTATTGTTGTTTTGGTTGTTGTTATTTCCACTAACAGCAATAAGAGTATCTTTATAATCTCTGCACACAAGTCAAATGTTTGGCCATGTTAGTGTCCTACTCAAATGGAAAAGAAATGCATTGTTAAAATGAGGAGGAACAGTGTGTATCTAGCAGGTGTGAGACAGACACATCTCCCATTTGGTGGATGAGACATTGTGAGATTAACTGTCCAGGTGACGTTTCCCAGAGGATTCTTGGCCATAAAGGTGTACTGCCCAGCATCTCTCTGGGTCAGTGGTGTGGAACTGTTGAGCTCTGATTGGTCTCTGTACCATGTGACCATGGGAGAGGGGTTCCCTTCGGCTCTACATGTGACAGTATCCAGAGGCGCACCCTCCCTCATCTCCATGGAGTTTGGGCACTCAGTGATGAGGGGCTTATCTGCAAGTACAGAAAATCACAGTAAGGGGGCGTTATAGAGCCACAATCTGGCTCTGCTAGGATTTTATCTGTAACATCCTCCCAAACCTTTTCTGTGAGAGAGAACACACAATCACACCTTCATCAAAAGTCACAGAGCAATAATGCCTACAGATATGATGCACAACGATATTGACTGTATAGACCAAGGGGGGTATAGTACAAAGCAGGATTACGGAGTTTGCTGGATAACTGCACTGAGTAAAACCCAGAACAGCTCATTTTACTTCAGTCCATCTTCCAGATTTGGGAGATTTCCGGGTTTTACTCAGTGCAGTTATCCAGCTAACTCAGTAATCCTGCTTTGCAGTATACCTCCCAGGGGTGGACAAGGAGTGCTGTATATGTTTCTGGATATCAGGCCACCTTCTGCTCTTAATTGCTCCAGTAGCCCAATCATCAACATGATCTGACATTGTATATATTTTTCTTGACACATATATGACTGTTGTTGTGTTATACAGTCTAATGCATTACAACTACTTTATGAATATTTAACATTTTTATAACGTATGTTAAATTAGCAGTTTAAAAAAAAATACTTTCTGGGGTTCTGTTTTTTAATGGTTTTTAAATAGTTTTTAGGGTCGGTATTCAAATATTTATAGTTGATATTTAATTATTAAAAAGGAATATTTACTCCTCTGATGGGTGTTAGTTAAAATGAGCAATTCGTTGTACAATAAGTGTGTGTGGTAGTGGATTGGAGTGTGTTTTTCTACAGCAGTGTTGATGTTCTTGAAGTGTGTAACATATGGATAAGGAGACCAGAGCTCATTTAACTTATTTCATTTTGAGAATGCTTTGGTTCCATATTAACGAGAAAAACACGCAGAATTTGCTTAATCATTATTCTATGCAATTTCATCCGTGGTCACATGACGTATCCTCCTCATCACAAGGTCACAGGAACCGTATTAAGTGTATTTAAGAGAGTTTAACTGAATGTTCGGTGAGACAGTGTGATGAAGCTTCTCCCGTCTACACCTAAAATAAATTAGGTTGAATTGCGTTGTGCCGACTCCTCTGTCCAGCAGAGGTCATCTGGGACGCAACACTTCACAAAGCATATTTCAGACAGTACTCAGCCCAGGTCTGGTAGCAGCACTGGAGGTCATTATAGGAATATTTTTGTCAAGTGCAGGGATGGGGCCTCACGGGCCGGTGTTTATGCAGGTTTTTGCTGCCATCACTTGCTGCCCTGACTCAATCAGCTAACTAGTCATTTGTGTACACCAGCACTGATTCACTCGTAAATTAAACCACAATAAAATGCGACAATACATGCATACAGACACAAGAACATTCATCATTCATCGGCTGCTGTTCATATCGCGGAAAGTAGCTAAAATATCAGATCATGTAAATGGTTGGGCTAATTAAATAATTTGGTAACTGGTGGCAGCAAAAACCTGCATACACACCAGCCCACGAGGCCTGGAGTTAAACCTGCATACACACCAGCCCACGAGGCCTGGAGTTAAACCTGCATACACACCAGCCCACGAGGCCTGGAATTAAACCTGCATACACACCAGCCCACGAGGCCTGGAGTTAAACCTGCATACACACCGGCCCACGAGGCCTGGAGTTAAACCTGCATACACACCGGCCCACGAGGCCTGGAGTTAAACCTGCATACACACCCGCCAGCGAGGCCTGGAGTTAAACCTGCATACACACCAGCCAGCGAGGCCTGGAGTTAAACCTGCATACACACCCGCCAGCGAGGCCTGGAGTTAAACCTGCATACACACCGGCCCACGAGGCCTGGAGTTAAACCTGCATACACACCGGCCTACGAGGCCTGGAGTTAAACCTACATACACACCGGCCCACAAGGCCTGGAGTTAAACCTGCATACACACCAGCCCACGAGGCCTGGAGTTAAACCTGCATACACACCGGCCCACGAGGCCTGGAGTTAAACCTGCATACACACCGGCCCACGAGGCCTGGAGTTAAACCTGCATACACACCGGCCCACGAGGCCTGGAGTTAAACCTGCATACACACCAGCCCACGAGGCCTGGAGTTAAACCTGCATACACACCGGCCCACGAGGCCTGGAGTTAAACCTGCATACACACTGGCCCACGAGGCCTGGAGTTAAACCTGCATACACACCGGCCCGCGAGGCCTGGAGTTGCCCATCATTGCTCTAGTGTGTGTGAAGATGATGATATTTAAATTAAGTCACAGGAACACGGACACATGAATGTTCAACAGGACAGTATTGACTTACAGAGAACTTCAATCTCCAGTGTGTGATTGGCTGTTCCGTGAGCGTTCCCGGCTATGAGGGTGTACTGGCCACTATCTTTCCTGGTCAGTGGTGTGGAACTGCTGAACTCTGATTGGACACTGTACCATGTGACCATGGGAGAGGGGTTCCCCTTGGCTCTACAGGAGACCAGAGTATCCAGAGTTACACCCTCCCTCAGTTCCACGTGGTCCAAGCACCCTGTGATCCTGGGTTTATCTGCAGGTACAGAAAACCACAGCAAGGGGGCGTTATAGAGCCACAGTCTGGCTCTGCTGGGATTTCAGCTGCAACATATTTCAGAAGTCTATGGGAGAGAAACACATATAACTACACCACCAAAACTACGAAGAAAATATTACCAAGCTTGAAGTGCCCAGTAATGTCAGTGTTGATACACATTACTAACATTCTCCCAGTGATATTGATGGTACAGCAGTTACTGGCAGAGTTACAGTGATGTTGATGGTACAGCAGTTACTGGCAGTTACAGTGATGTTGATGGTACAGCAGTTACTGGCAGAGTTACAGTGATGTTGATGGTACAGCAGTTACTGGCAGAGTTACAGTGATGTTGATGGTACAGCAGTTACTGGCAGAGTTACAGTGATGTTGATGGTACAGCAGTTACTGGCAGAGTTACAGTGATGTTGATGGTACAGCAGTTACTGGCAG
The DNA here is from genome assembly GCA_029718625.1 of Synaphobranchus kaupii. NCBI lineage: Eukaryota > Metazoa > Chordata > Actinopteri > Anguilliformes > Synaphobranchidae > Synaphobranchus > Synaphobranchus kaupii. The sequence goes on along the minus strand of CM056378.1, from coordinate 78,709,904 downwards.
AGTTACAGTGATGTTGATGGTACAGCAGTTATTAACTATACTGACTCACAGTGCACAGTGATGTTGAGGGGATCAGATTTAATTGAAGGTGGGGGTTGCGGTCCTTCAGGTCCCAGTTCCAGCTCTGCCACACAGCTGTACTGCGCTCCATCATCAGCGCTGGTGGGTGTGATCAGGAGGGTAGAGGAAACATTCACAGGTGTCTTAGTGAGGTCATCATAGGAGGTTTGATTCTCCAATGTTCCCCCTTTGTACCACTTCACAGTGAGGTTCTGAACAGGAGCGATGTTCTGGACCTCACACTGCAGCTGGTACTCTTCCCCCTCCACCATCAAATCCATATGGTTCACAGCACTGGTGGAGACACTGTCTGGAGGCTCTGCAGAGGAAATAATAATAATTTCTTCTGAATAATATTATTTATATATAATTATAATTAGGTTATTCATAAAAGCTTATGATATGAGAGACATTGCAGAGGATATAACAATGGTGATTGATTTATTAAGATTTTTAATATTCATAATTAAATAAGATATATAATGGGACTCTAGTTCAGCTCTATGAGGAGGAGAGGAGAACTTACTGTACTGAATCAGACGGAGCACTTCTTCACACTGGAATGGCTGTGTCCCATTCAGAAAGTTCCCGAAGCATCTAGGTCTTATGTTCCATTCCGTCAGCTTGTCCAAACTCCAGGTGATGAACTGGACGTCTGTTACCATGTCAACAGAGCCCTCTGAAGCCTCCCAGCCGATTCCCACGTGATCTCCTGAAACGGTGCAGTTCACCGATACCGGATCTCCACGTCTCACCACCACTGTGGTAGGCTGGATCAAGAGCAAGCACCCATCAAGATCTAGAGGAAATTAATTTCCAAATCCATATCAGAGATAGATATTTAGAGAAAACAAAACAACTATAGTGTTAAACTGACTGTTGATAAGACATGGCCTACACCCGGATCAAAACCCTTGGCGATATCACTGAAAGTGACCCACTGTCCTTAATTTAGATTTCCTGGGCTGTGTCCGAATCTGAGCCCTACGTACTGCATCCAGTCTCCTGTGTACAGTGTACTGGCATATGTGTTCTTTTTAATGTGCACTGTTTATTACACGCTGTGCAGTATGCAAAAAAATATTCCATGCTATTTTCCAACCGCACTGTGGAAGTGTCGTAAGGCGTAAGGTCATTGAAGGAAAACGTCAGCGAACCTGTGCCTCATTTTTTAAAACGAAGCTGCGCTTCATAATCATGCAACCAAAATGTTTGCGTACTTCTTGGAAAGTGTGCTCCCGAATATACTCAGCGAAACCCCGGAAGTAAGTATATCATATGAGGGTTTTAAGTATACTACATTTAGAGAAAATTTCACCTACTTAACGACTTTTTCTTTCTGCCTACATAATAGTATGGAAGGGTGCTGATTCGGACACAGCCCTAGGGTGCGTCCCGATATTCTTCACTCCTCACCTCCCTTCCTCCACTCCCCCACTACCACTCCTCTCCTACCCGGAAATATGCAAAACTGTCTGCATGTTTTGATTACAAGTATTTGCATGTACAGTATACAATGTACCTGACATTGCGGTTTGCGTTGAGACATTCATTAATATGTAACCATTAATACGTAATTAAGATGTAATCAGCAACATTAGATTAAAACACAAAGATCCGTTTCCGGGGCACGGAGTAGAGGGGGTGGTAGTGGAGGAAGGGAGGGTGCATTTTTCGACTATTGGGACGCAACCCTATACTGTGCATCATCTCTCTCCAGGAAGGATCACATGGGCAGACAGGGAGGATCATGGGAGTACGTTCAGTCAGGGAGGGGTCAGAAACAGAGAGAATCTTCCTTCGGGGCCGGATGAAGTTTGTGCATTTGAGATTGCTCGCCACATGTGCATTTGATCAGTAAGTTAAAGGTGCCGGAGGAATCTGTGAGGGCCGTCTGTGAGCGTGTTTGTGTGTTAGTGCATTTGTGCCGTCTGTGAGCGTGTTTGTGTGCATTTGTGCAATAACTCCTCTGCATTTTTCCCCTCACGTTGGAGAAACTTTACTAGCTGGCTGCGACTGGAAAAACGGCCTTGAAGAGAACAAAGGCAGGAAGCTGATCAACCCCCCCCCCCCCCCCCCACACCCCCCACACATTATGTGATCGGAATGTTCTTAACTCAACATTCTACTGCTGATGTAACAATCACTACTGGTAATTGAACGCAATGGAGTTCCAGAACACTGACTTTTGAAAAATACATGCCAAAAAACATACTCTTCAAAGGGTTAATTCTTCATAACTGCAGGCAGACCTCAACCAGGGCCCTCACCCCATGACGGGGTCCAACCAAAACCATCTGTCCCTGGATTATGGTCATATTCCTCCACCTTATGGGGCTGTCAACCACAGCCAAAACTGACACACTCAGGATTTGGTACCAGGCTGTGAAGCATAGACTACACTGAAATCCAGCATCTACAACAGCTCAAATAGCAAATCTTTGTCTGTCCGACGACGTCCGATACAGTGATCCCAAAGGCACAATTCATCCGTACGCTGTGATCTGTAAACGCTGTGCGAAATTGCGGTGCTCCGAGTGTACGACTGATTGGAGAACAGATGAAAAGACAACCACTTGAATTCAAAGAAAATATAGATGAATGGATAATGCATTCTAACAGATGACATCTAGTCTCTAGCCAAATTTATCTTTAAGGAATTTGGAAGAGCCAACTCTTCCAGCTTGTATTTGGGTGAATTTATTTTTGGATTAATTTTTCATTCATTACAAAACATAACACCACCACTCCCTCCAACCACCAACAGCAACCCAACCCACCCAATCCAAATATTCCCCAAGGCTCGAGGCATCTATGCCACACTATTCACAAATGCAATGTATGGTAAATAAAAACAAAAAAAAACTAAAGAAAAACATCAGAGAGCCTCCTGGTGGAGTATCAGGTTCTCTTATTTTTAAATGTCCATTTCTAGGCAAAATCTATAAAGGTTTTTCCAGCTGGCACTGTTACAAACATAATGACTTACTCCACTTCAGCCTACTTACTTCCATTCGCACAAAACGTCAGCTCCAAAAGTAAACCGACCACGAGTAGGCATCCACAGTTTCTCGGTTCCATTTTCAGATAACAGTGTCTCTCAGTCAATCAGACAATCAGTGTCTTGTTTCACAGCTGAGCGGTGATCGCGGTGTCCCCTCAGAGGGAACATAACATGAGCCAGTACTCGTCCCGACACCGCCGCATATTACAGGAAAGGAAAGGGAAATTCGGACACTTCCCAGTGAAACTATGTAGGCTACATTGGAAACCTCTCTCGTTGTCAACAATGACTTCCTCTGAAATTTTCCAAAATTCACTCCCTGTGCGAGGTCATTTTTCCGATAACATTGAAAACTTCACAAGTTAACCCGGCGATGGAGCTGGCAAAAACAATTAAACGGGGTGGTGTGTGTGTGTGTGTGTGTGTGTGTGTGTGTGTGTGTGTGTGTGTATAAAGATTGTGACTGCTTTATGTTCAATTTTCAGAAGGTCTTATCACGGAGCGTTTGGGCTTTTATGTTGCGATAACATTTTTAGTTTTCTTTTATTTTTTTCTCTTTTTTGTTGCATTACCCCTATGGAAAAAGAATATGCTGCAGTATATTGTAAATATCAAAATTATCTTCACAATATATTTTAAATATACTGCAGTATATTACATTTCCATAAGGGTAGCCTACTTTATTTATTGAATGTGTGAATATATATATATATATATATACATATGAAAAAAGGGGGAAAACGCCTCCAACAAAGAGGTGCTGGTGTCGGCAAGATGAAGAAACATGAAAAAAGAGAGAAAACCAGGGCGAAAATATACAATGCACAGCTCCAATGTTCAATCCGCACACTCAAACGAAAAAGTTAAAAGACTGACCTTCAGAGGCAAAAAATATATAGATGCGAAAAAGGTTTATTAAAAAGTGGAACGAACGACGCGCGTTTCGGCGTATCTTCGTCAGGTTCGTTCGTGAAACGAGCTTGGACACAGGTGACTCATATCACGTTATAGAAACAATTAACACATCATATCAATTAAATTAATCATTCACAATATCAATTAAGTTAATCATTCACAATATCAATTAAGTTAATCATTCACAATATCAATTAAGTTAGTCATTCACAATATCAATTAAGTTAGTCATTCACAATAGAAAACAAAACACCAATTAACACTCATCAATAACGGTTACATCAGGAAGCAATTAACTTTATATCAAGTAAACTATCGTCATACACAATAATGGTTACAACAAGTAACACCTTGCGATAATCAATCATCAAAGAATGACCCCCAATCTTATATGAAATGGACACCTGACAGACCAGCTAAACATGAGCTATCCATAAAGGGATACAGCGCAACTTTTATAAAACACAACACAGGAAGGAAAACAAAAAATGGTAATGATGATACCTTTAAACATGCCAAAAATAGTCAGCTTGTGCAATTTTCCACCACATCTTAATTCAATAAGTCTAGTAGTACATAACTAGCCTACAATACCAAGGAATAGCAGACATAAAAATTGGACATATACAAAGCCCCAACTAGTGGACTCAGTTCAAAGATAAGAACTCAAATCTAGAGATTCATTCAATCCATTTGGTTCCATTGAGTCCAATGTAAATATCCAAAATGATTCTCTCTGTAGTAACTGTTTTATTATGTTACCTCCTCTTGGTGAGGGTAAAACATTTTCTAAACCAACAAATTTCAGACTCGCTGCAGATCCATGGTCTCGGGCTTTGTAATGTCTGGCAATGGCATAATCCAAATTATCGTTTCGTATAGCCGCTTTGTGCTCGGCTATGCGAAGCTTCAAATTACGTTTAGTCTGTCCAGTGTAAATCATTCCACAGGGGCATTTTAACATATAAATAACATGTGTGGAGTTACAGTTAATAAAACCCCCAATAGTATATTCCTGACCAGTACGCGGATGATGGAATTTTTTTGTGTCAACAGTATTAGAACAATGAGTGCATTTACCACAACGATAATGACCTTGTACCTCTTTACTCAGCCAATTAGAACCCATGCTTGGGAATTTATGCATTGATGTCACCAAGTGATCTCTAAGGTTTTTACTTCTCTTATAACAAAATCTGGGGCGAGAGAAAACTAACGAACTGAGTTGGGGATCACAATGCAGAATATTCCAATGCTTCAAAATTATATTTTTAATTGTGGGCGATATATTATTATATTCCGACACAAATGCAACTCTGTCCTCCTGAATCCCATTAATTATGGTAAAGGGGGCCAAAAGGTCCTTCCTATCCCTTTGTAAAGTTCTACTAAAGGACTTGTCAATTGTCCTGCTCCTGTATCACCGATATAAAAAACGTTGTCGCATATCCTTTACTTTTGACTCATAGTCCGTTTCGTCACTACATATTCGTTTTAAACGTAAAAATTGACCGTATGGTATATTTTCAATCATATGTTTTGGATGGAAACTATGCGCATGTAAAATTGTATTTCTGTCCGTGACCTTGCGGAAAATTGTAGTTTGTGCTCTCCCATCATTAACTCTAATAGAAAGGTCAAGAAATTGGATTTGAGTAGTACTGTATTCCATAGTAAATTTCAGTGATGGATATATATTATTTATGTAGTCTTTAAATGAAAGCAACTCGTTTTCAGTGCCAGTAAAAACGAGTAGCTAATATATCGTCTATATACCTCTTCCAAAATAAAAGGTTTTTGAAGAATGGATTGGCATTTTCATCATGTACAAAAAGTGTTTTCCCAGTGGCCCATATAAAGATTTGCATAATTGGTCCCTTTGCATAATTCGTCCCTTGAATCTGCATGTAAAATTTATTATTAAACATGAAATAATTAGATTTCAAAATAAATTTGGTCAAATCTAACAAAAGTTCAGAAGCTAGATTGTCCTGGGCATCAAAAAAGAAAGCCATGGCTTCCAACCCACCTTCATGTGGTATATTCGTGTATAAGCTTTCCACATCAAACGAAACCAAAAATGAGCCACTTAATAATCAATTCGGCCAACGAACGAATCACATCTCGTGTGTCTGCTACATGGGATGGCAACGTTTTAACACTATCCTTAATGAAATGATCAACAAATTGGCTTAAAGGTTCGGAAATAGAGTTATTACTAGATATTATAGGTCGTCCAGGAGGATTTATTAAACTTTTATGAATTTTAGGTAATAAAGAAAAAAGGGGAGTGGATGAAAATTCGACTTTAAGAAATTCATATTGTTTCTGTGATCCCATTATTACCCAATGCTTTGTCGAGAATACAATTGCGGTCCTATATTAATTGTTCCTTAGGATTACTGGGTAATAGTTGGTAAAATGTTGTTCAATTGTCTCAATGCTTCCGCCTCATAGTCTATTGAATTTTGTACTACAATAGAACCCCCCTTATCTGATGGTTTAATTATAATTTTAGGATTTGATTTCATTTCCCTTAAAGCTTTTCTTTCCAGTACGCTAATGTTATAATGTTTAGGAGCACAATTGGCTTTAATAGCCGAAGTAATGTCCCTTTCTACCAATTTACAAAAGGTGTTCAAAGTGGGATTCAGGGCCCCTGTTGGAAAGAACGTAGACTTCTTACATTAATTTAGGGGATCGTGATCTATGGCAGCCTGATTGTGTCGAAAGAAGTGCTTCAGATGTAATTGTCTAAAAAAACTTATAACAATCCACTTTTATTTTGAATGCATTTACTCTATTAGTTGGAACAAATGATAAGCCTTTACTCAATACCGATTCTTGAACAGAGGTAAGAGGATAATCGGAAATGTTAATTATCGCCTGCTCTGGCTTCTCGTGGTCATTTCGAAGGGAATGTGATCTCTTCTTCCCCGCCTCTTCCTCTTCCTCTTCCTCTTCCTTTGTTGGGTTGTTGATCGCGAAACCCCCCTAAAAAAACGTTAATCTCTCGAATAAGAGGATTCACTAGATTGTGCAAAGTCACTTGAGTCTTCCTCACTGGTGGTGAGGTTGAAAGCTCCCCATTGGGTATTAGTAGGGCGGTACGAGCGATCCCCTCGGTTACCAGGATAGTGATTAAACCGTCCATGTCGAAAGTCGGAGCTATAATTTGGACGGTCCCGTCTAGATGGTCTTTTCTCCGTCCACCACCCATCTCCGTTTTGTTCCAACTATACAAATCTTTATATGGGCCACTGGGGAAAACTTTTTGTACATGATGAAAATGCCAATCCATTCTTCAAAAACCTTTTATTTTGGAAGAGGTATATAGACGATATATTAGCTACTCGTTTTTACTGGCACTGAAAATGAGTTGCTTTAATTTAAAGACTATATAAATAATATATATCCATCACTGAAATTTACTATGGAATACAGTACTACTCAAATCCAATTTCTTGACCTTTCTATTAGAGTTAATGATGGGAGAGCACAAACTACAATTTGGCGCAAGGCCACGGACAGAAATACTATTTTACATGCGCATAGTTTCCATCCAAAACATATGATTGAATATACCATACGGTCAATTTTTACGTTTAAAACGAATATGTAGTGACGAAACGGACTATGAGTCAAAAGTAAAGGATATGCGACAACGTTTTTTATATCGGGGATACAAGAGCAGGACAATTGACAAGTCCTTTAGTAGAACTTTACAAAGGGATAGGAAGGACCTTTTGGCCCCCTCTACCATAATGGATGGGATTCAGGAGGACAGAGTTGCATTTGTGTCGGAATATAATAATATATCGCCCACAATTAAAAATATAATTTTGAAGCATTGGAATATTCTGCATTGTGATCCCCAACTCAGTTCGTTAGTTTTCTCTCGCCCCAGATTTTGTTATAAGAGAAGTAAAAACCTTAGAGATCACTTGGTGACATCAATGTATAAATCCCCAAGCATGGGTTCTAATTGGCTGAGTAAAGAGGTACAAGGTAATTATCGTTGTGGTAAATGCACTCATTGTTCTAATACTGTTGACACAGAAAAATTCCATCATCCGCGTACTGGTCAGGAATATACTATTGGGGGTTTTATTAACTGTAACTCCACACATGTTATTTATATGTTAAAATGCCCTTGTGGAATGATTTACATTGGACAGACTAAACGTAATTTGAAGCTTCGCATAGCCGAGCACAAAGCGGCTATACGAAACGGTAATCTGGATTATGCCATTGCCAGACATTACAAAGCCCGAGACCATGGATCTGCAGCAAGTCTGAAATTTGTTGGTTTAGAAAAAGTTTTACCCTCACCAAGAGGAGGTAACATAATAAAACAGTTACTACAGAGACAATCATTTTGGATATTTACATCGGACTCAATGGAACCAAATGGATTGAATGAATCTCTAGATTTGAGTTCTTATCTTTGAACTGAGTCCACTATTTGGGGCTTTGTATATGTCCAATTTTTATGTCTGCTATTCCTTGGTATTGTAGGCTAATTGTGTACTACTAGACTTATTGAATTAAGATGTGGTGGAAAATTGCACAAGCTGACTATTTTTGGCATGTTTAAAGGTATTGTAATAAACCTCTTCTTTTGAGCCACCGGGAGGTGAGAGCAAATACTGGATTAGATTAGAGTAGTATGTAAACTGCACCACCTTTAAACCAGTCAGGTCCGAAGTCAGAGTTTTAAGAGCACTCCCACACAGGCAGGTAGAAAAAGATAATCAACTTTATTATATACACAATTCATCATGCACACGGCGTGACTGATTTGTTTTGTTTTAAATGCCTCAAATACACAGCAAAGATCGATATGCAAGCCCACTGCACTATACACAATAAATATGGTCAAAACCCATACATAGCTACTCGTGACACACTCTACGTCCCCAATAAGGCAACTTGGTTAACTCCCCTCTTAAATTAATTTGCCATCTACCATGTTCGTATTCGAAATGAAACATATAATTTATGACGGACACAGACGACCACACACGTACAAATTATTCAGTTAAAAATATACTTCCCCAAATCTGTTAGAACGTAATTACTGCAACAAACAACGCACTCGCGGTAAATTTAACAGAAGAGTCGACCAAGGGCTCTCGACCGGTATTTGAATATAGTGTTCCGTCCAGCGGGATCAACAATAATTATAACTTTAAATTATTCCACAATACCCGAGCCCCCCCTCTCTTTTTCTCTGGCGCACCAGTCTCTAACTTTTTTTAAGTCTCTCTGGAGTCCGTATTACCACGGGCACAGATGTAGCTCATACGGGCACAGGTGTAACTCATTGTCCATAATGACAGCGTACGTCCTTAACCGCGTGTCCTAGGTGCAAACCACCTGTCCTTCGCACTCACACCACAATACCTCCCCTCCTGGGTGGAAAAGACTCGTCCTCGAGTCACTCCGAAGTCATATCAAAGTCCTTGAACTTGGCTGGAAACTTCCGATCCCGAACTGGCCGTAGTGTACCGCCCATTTCCGGTCCTTCAACACCCTGCAGCCTAGCAGGGGATTGTCTTGACTGCTCCTGCCGCCAAGAAAGACCCGACGGCCCTTCACCAGGGTTATCTCGAATCTCCGGAGCAGACATCACCAGTGGGCAGGCTCCACGGATCACAGCTGGACCAGTATGTGGCATAGAGTCAGGCACCACTAAGGGGCAAGCCCCCTGGGTCATAGCCGGGTCAAGAGGTGGCGCAGTGGCAGGTAACATTGATGGGCGGCCTGTCATAGCCATGGTTGAATCAGGTGGTACTGGTGGTCCCCCCATAGCCGCTGCCGCCTGGCGAGCTCTTCGTTGGTACTGCACCCCGCTAGCCCCAAAGTTGATCTCCGGCTGGTGTCGCGGGTGCAGTGGCTGGGGGGACTGGTTGGGCTCCTGGCCATTTAGACCCCTTGCCTCCCTCCCAACACCACCACCATCTCCTACAAAGGAACCAACAAAAGGCTTCAGCCGGTTAAAATGCACCACACTTTCAGAGCCACCCTCCACTAACTTAATGTGGTACAATACATCAGAGACACTTTCAATAATCCTGAAAGGGCCTTTATAGCACCTCTGTAATTTGGGGCATACTCCACGCTTCCTTGCCTCAGTTCGTAGCCAGACCAGCTCCCCCACTGAATAATATTGAAAATTAGCTCGAAAATCGAATGTTGCCTTCTGCCGGCCAGAGGCGTTTAACTGGTGCCTTTTAACTGCCTCCACTACTGTAGCCAGTGTCTCTGCCAGCCCCATGACATAACCACTGACCGACTTAAATGTTTCCTGTTGGTTCACATCAAGCATAACATCAACAGGGAGAACTATTTCCTGCCCAAACAGCACCTTATACGGTGTAAAGCTAGTGCTTGCATGGACACTACTCCTATAGGCCATCATGACATATGGCAAAAGGATGTCCCAATTAAGCTGATTTTCATCCACAACCAGTGACAACATGGACAGCAGGGTACGGTTAAACCGTTCAATCATGCCATCAGATTGAGGGTGATAAGGGGAAGTTCGTGTTTTGTTCATATTCAACAATCTACAGAGATTTTGAAAAAGGTGGGACTCAAAGTTCCTACCCTGATCCGTATGAATACTGCGGGGGGCACCAAAGCGACAAATCCACTCCTCTGCCAATACCTTGGCAATGGAGTAAGCTTCTTGATTGGGGAGTGGATAAGCTTCTGTCCATTTTGAAAAGTAATCCCCGACGACCAAAATATACTTATTTTTATTTGCCGTTTCTGTAATGGGGCCCATAATATCCAATGCTATTCGCTCAAAGGGCCGAGAATGTACAGACGGGTTAAGGGGGGCACACCGGAATTTCCCTTGAGTCTTATGAGATGCGCAGTCTACGCATTCCCTGCACCACCGCCTAACATCTCCAAACCACCCCGGCCAATAAAACCGGTCTTTAACCTTACCCTGTAATTTGTGAATACCTAAATGGCCTCCCGTAGGTGTATTATGCAACATTGCTAATACCCCAGGTACCATAGAATTTGGGAGCACTACCTGGATTTTAGAGGCTGCATCAGAATGCGGAGGGGGGATACGCACTAATTTCTGGTCTTGTATTTTAAGCTGTTCCCACACTGAAAAGTATGCGCATACACCCAGATTATCTGGCAACCCCTCGTGCCCCTCCCCGGGGCCCATTCTATGCTGAATAATAAGGGCTATTATTGAATCTTCTCTCTGGGCTTGTGCCAAATCATACAGTCGACCAAGGGCTCTCGACCGGTATTTGAATATAGTGTTCCGTCCAGCGGAATCAACAATAATTATAACTTTAAATTATTCCACAATACCCGAGCCCCCTCTCTCTTTTTCTGTGGCGCACCAGTCTCTGCCTTTTTTAAAGTCTCTCTGGAGTCCGTATTACCACAGGTGTAGCTCATACGGGCACAGGTGTAACTCATTGTCCATAATGACAGCGTACGTCCTTAACCGCGTGTCCTAGGTGCAAACCACCTGTCCTTCGCACTCACACCACAGTATCATCATTACCGTTTTTTTGTTTTCCTTCCTGTGTTGTGTTTTATAAAAGTTGCGCTGTATCCCTTTATGGATAGCTCATGTTTAGCTGGTCTGTCAGGTGTCCATTTCATATAAGATTGGGGTCATTCTTTGATGATTGATTATCGCAAGGTGTTACTTGTTGTAACCATTATTGTGTATGACGATAGTTTACTTGATATAAAGTGTTAATTGCTTCCTGATGTAACTGTTATTGATGAGTATTAATTGGTGTTTTGTTTTCTATTGTGAATGACTAACTTAATTGATATTGTGAATGACTAACTTAATTGATATTGTGAATGATTAACTTAATTGATATTGTGAATGACTAACTTAATTGATATTGTGAATGATTAACTTAATTGATATTGTGAATGATTAACTTAATTGATATTGTGAATGATTAACTTAATTGATATGATGTGTTAATTGTTTCTATAACGTGATATGAGTCGCCTGTGTCCAAGCTCGTTTCACGAACGAACCTGACGAAGATACGCCGAAAGGCGCGTCGTTCGTTCCACTTTTTAATAAACCTTTTTTGCATCTATATACTTTTTGCCTCTGAAGGTCAGTCTTTTAACTTTTTCGTTTGAGTGTGCGGATTGAACAGTGGAGCTGTGCATTGTATATTTTCGCCCTGGTTTTCTCTCTTTTTTCATATATATACGTGCGTGCGCGTTCAGGACTGAGTTTCAGAACTAGCCTACATCACCTCCCCACTAGAGCAGTGCTGGCCTTGTTTGTGAAGCCTGTTTTACTGGACAGAAAATACTAATTTAAACAAAACTAAGCTACATGGATTGACAGGTTAAAAGATAGATACATAGTACATACACATAAAATCAGCACACCGATGAAGAGCTCCATCAGAAATATAATAACTGTTTTATTTTAAAAATACATAAAGGAAAATATCAATTTTCCATTTCAACACTGAGAAAAATGTATCGCAATATCTGCAAAGTCAGAACACAATTAATAAAAAAAACTTTCCACAATAACCCATGAGTCTGAAATGCACATGAAAGTAACATAAAAGTATCAGAATTAATATGCGTATACTGTACGTATATTCCCTATATGATGATATCCTTATAATGAAAACAAATGTATCCTTAAGAATGGGCCTAAATTGCGGCTGGTGATTGGCTGGGAGGATATCTATGCATGGCACTTGATTGGAGGGAAGATTTCTGTACCAGGAACATTTCTGAAGCAGGCATATGAAAAGTCAGCATGCAAGGCTTGTGACAGGGTTTGTTTAAGAGGTGTGCAATAGGCTCAAAGGACTTTTGTAGGATAACCATTAGCAGACGCCTTTGCGACTGCTAGTCTTTCCGGGGTCCTCACAAGGACTTGCATTATGAGGTGACTGCTGATTGGCCTTGAGGACTCGGGTTTCAGACCAGGAGTCTCCGGATTGGCTTAAATGGTAGGTAGACAGGGAGCTTTGTGTGTCAACAGCATCTGGCGGGGCTACAAAATCAGCGTTTAAATTCCTGATTTTACTGGAAACATTTTCCCTGACTCTAGTCTTTGGCAGCCAGGCAGTCTGCACGGTGAGTTCTCCCTAATAAACTACACACGCGGCCCCGCCCAATCACAGGGCCAGTTGGCTCCACCCCAGCAGTGCTCCGATTGGCTCAGATAGGTTTGATCATCATGGTGGCTCTTTTGAGGGAATAAGACCCCCCGTGGAACTGGGCCCAGTAGACACCATCCTGGTATCGGCTGCGGTAATGCCCACCGCGGTACCACACTCCGTTCAGGTTAGAATGGGCACACATGTGGTACCACCAGCCCCCTTTCTGGTAGTGAGCACAGTTACCTAGACAAGAGAAGGGAAGGGGTCACAATGTAAAACCAGCTACGTACGGTTGTGTGAGACTGACAGTATGTATCTGTGTATGCTTTGGGCGTGTGTGCATTTGTGAACGTGCGTGTGTGCATATGTATGTGTGTGAATGTCTAGGCGTATGTGCTTGAGTGTGCGAATGCATGTATGCGTGTCCGACGAACACGTTATTGTGCGTTTGTCTGAAAAGTCTGCCTGTACAATTTGTGTGAGCGCGTGTGTGCGTGCGCTTGTATGTCGTTCAGACAGGAATTTGGCCATTATTGTGCTTCTGTGTGTGCTTCTGTGTGTGCTTCTGTGTGTGCGTGTGTGTGTGTGTGTGTGTGTGTGTGCGCGTGTGAGTGCGTGCGTGCGTGCGTGTGAGTGCGTGCGTGCGCACATGTACCCGTGTAAGCGTCCTTGTCTCGGTCCAGCGTGGTGAAGGCTTTGTTGTTGTGCCAAGAGAGGGAGTCTCCGGCGTTGCCGTGATACTGGCCGAGGCGCAGTCTGTACCAATCGCTCTCGGGCTCCAGGCGGAAATGGTCGTACTCTGCAAACGCCTGCCGGCCCTGCCAGTCCTCTAGCGCCACCCGCAGGCGGTAATCAGACTGCGTGCTCAGCCAGTACAGGTGCTCCAGGCCCAGCCAGTACTCGCCATTCAGATTCCCAAATCCTTGCTGCAGGCAGAAGGAGCACATCATTTAGAGACATGCTCAGTGACACACATCCATGCCCTGAATCATGCATGAATGTCCAGAATCACTGAATCATACACAAATGCCCTGAATCACTGAATCATACACGCATGCCCTCAATCGCTGAATCATACAGGAATGCCCTGAATCATGCATGAATGTCCTGAATCACTGAATCATGCATGAATGTCCTGAATCACTGAATCATACACAAATGCCCTGAATCACTGAATCATACACGCATGCCCTGAATCGCTGAATCATACAGGAATGCCCTGAATCATGCATGAATGTCCTGAATCACTGAATCATGCATGAATGTCCTGAATCACTGAATCATACACGCATGCCCTGAATCGCTGAATCATACACGAATGCCCTGAATCGCTGAATCATACAGGAATGCCCTGAATCATGCATGAATGTCCTGAATCACTGAATCATGCATGAATGTCCTGAATCACTGAATCATACACAAATGCCCTGAATCACTGAATCATACACGCATGCCCTGAATCGCTGAATCATACAGGAATGCCCTGAATCATGCATGAATGACCTGAATCACTGAATCATGCATGAATGTCCTGAATCACTGAATCACACACGAATGCCCAGAATCACTGAATCATACACGAATGTCGCTGATTCATACATGAGACCACCCCATTTTCTCTTGAAGAAATATCAGTTACACCACCAAATATTGATTGTTGAACCCTTCCTAAGCAAATACATTGTTATTTTTATTATTTATGGGTATAAACCTGTTTACCTGTTTGCATTATTCAATGGATGAAAACACTGTATTTTCAGTATTTTGACCAGCTGTCATTTTCTGCAAATACATGTTCAGATTATTATATATTTTTTGGAATTAAAATAAAACGTGGCTAATAGTTAATGAAAGGACTTCAAAATAGATTTTTACACAAACCCATAAACTGTGAAACAGAAAATTCGATGTGGTCTCAATTTTTTTCCATGGCTGTATATAGGCAGTAATACATACAGTACTGTATGTGGCATTAGCACAGTGAGTGGCTATAACGGATAGCCTCAACATTGAGAGTAACCGCAGGTCTGCTGTAGTTGTGTCACCAGCAGACCCACCTTATACTGATCCCAGGTTCTGAAGAAGTTGACAGAGCCGTCCTGCCTCCGCTGGATGATGGTCCAGCCGCCCTGGGCGTGGCTCTGCTCACACCAGGCCTGTATCAGACGGTTGGCATTGCGGGGGGCGCAGCAAGTAGATCCCGCTGACGCTCTCTCCCGACTCGAGAACGTGCTGGCAGTCCCGCCACGGGCCTACAGGGACGAGAAGGGCAACACACAACACAGTGTTTGTGTCTGTGTTACATAGCAACACACTCTGAGACATAGCAACCAGCTCCATGTGGCATAGCAACATGCACTGTGTGACATAGCAACACAGTCTTTGAGACATAGCAACCACCTCCATGTGGCATAGCAACATGCACTGTGTGACATAGCAACACACTCTTTGAGACATAGCAACCACCTCCATGTGGCATAGCAACATGCACTGTGTGACATAGCAACACACTCTTTGAGACATAGCAACCACCTCCATGTGGCATAGCAACATGCACTGTGTGACATAGCAACACACTCTTTGAGACATAGCAACCAGCTCCATGTGGCATAGCAACATGCACTGTGTGACATAACAATACACTCTTTGAGACATAGCAACCAGCTCCGTGTGGCATAGCAACATGCACTGTGTGACATAGCAACACACTCTGAGACATAGCAACCAGCTCCATGTGGCATAGCAGCATGCACTGTGTGACATAGCAACACACTCTGAGACATAGCAACCAGCTCCGTGTGGCATAACAACATGCACTGTGTGACGTAGCAACCACTCTTTGAGACATAGCAACCAGCTCTGTGTGGCATAGCAACATGCACTGTGTGATGTAGCAACAAGCTTTGTGTGACATAGCAACCAGCTCCGTTTGGCATAGCAACATGCACTGTGTGATGTAGCAACAAGCTTTGTGTGACATAGCAAATAGCAACACACTTTGTGTGTCATAGCAATAAGCTCTGTGTGACATAGCAACAAGCTTTGTGTGACATATCAACAAGCTCTATGTGACATAGCAACACACTTTGTGTGTCATAGCAACAAGCTTTGTGTGACATAGCAACAAGCTCTGTGTGACATAGCAGCACGCTTTGTGTGATACAGCAACACACGCCACACACTGTGTGTTTGATGGGAATGTTGTATTAGAATGGTGCATATGAGGTAGGAATGGTTTATATTCTGTCGGAATGGTGTATGTCACGATAAATGTTGAGTTGTGACAGTGATGATAAAGGAGCATGTGTGTGGGGGGAATTCTGTTAAACAGCCAACAAGGTCACGTATACAAATGTGTTATCTCTTAGTTTCTGCTGGTCTGTTTACCCGTGAAGAATTCTCCCACAGTCCACAACAACACTCTCTCACTCACACTCACACACACACACACACACAGAAATGTCAAATATATACTGGAAAGACCAATTCTTTAGATACTGGTAAAATTTGAAAGCAATGCAGATCCCTGAGAATTTTCAATGGAAAATGTGAAGCAAGACTTTTGGCCTGAATATTGGTGAAATTAGATGTTTCTGTTCTTATTTTTATGTTTTTTTTGTCAGTAATCTGCAGGTATTTTACTGATGTCTAAAGGATTAAGGCATTTTAGATAATAATTTGACCAGGATCTTATACACACAAACAAGAATGTGCAGGCGCGCGTGCACGCGCACACACACACACACACACACACACACACACACAGGAGACATTCCTTTCATGTCACACATGCACTTTTCTGGGATCAGCCTGCCGCAGTTTGGCTGGAAGTGTAATGATAGCCTTTCTTTTGCCTGAAAATCTGCATCTGTCTGATGTACCATCAGTCTGTAACTAGTCCACGTGACTGCAATTATCATACTATCCTGTAGGGGGTGTTACTCCAGGTCCGTTGGATGATAGTAATTATTTCTCACACATTGCCCTCTCTTCATCCCTTTGTTTCCCCCCGTTTCTGCTATCCAGTTGGAGCAGCTGCCCCTGTTTATGCATTCCTCAGTACGACTGAGCCGCTAATAGCAGGTCAGTGACATTCTCACTGTCAACTTTTTATCTACAGTGTGAGATAAGACATTCCGCTGCCTCTCTCTCACTCACTCGCACGCACACACACACACAAACACACCGCATTACTATGTTGCGCATCCACTACATTAACGTCGGGTAGTTACAACGGGTGTGTGCTGTGCGCTTATATCTTTAAAAGACGATAGATGTTACAGTGACACACGAACGCAAGCACGCACGCACACACACACTAACACACATAACACGCACAGTATTACATATGTTGCAGCCGTGACGTGGGTACCTGGGGTTTTAGTAACAGGGTAGCTGCTGAAAGGAGGGTCAGTCGGAGGGTAAGGCCTGGTGGTGGGTGGGTCCTGCTGAGAGAGGGCGGGGCTCTGGTCCCGCTGGACGCCATTGGCCGTCTTTCCAGGTGCTGCACCGTCGCTCTGCGGCTCCTTGGGCTGTGACAGGGAAGGTGCTGAAGTCACCTGTCCAGCAGAACACAGGTTTACATGTGAAGAACTCTCCCAAAGTTCGCAAGACACACACACACCGCATACACACACAGAAAACCACGCACCACACCATGTTAAGTTGCAGTCTTACATTAGAAGAAGGGGTCAATTTGAGTGGGGATGCAAAAGGAGGCCATCCCCCCGTTTAAAAAATTGAAAAAAACTCCTTTGTAAAACTTTCCATCCCCTCTGGATTAATGGTGCTCTGTGACATCACAGACCCCACCATCCCCCTTAAAATTAATTTACAAATTGACCACTGTTTGTGTATGTGAGAGAGTGTGCGTGCGTGTCTGTGTGTGTGTGTGTGTGTGTGTACCTGCTGTAGACGGGCAGGGTGTGTGCGTGTGTGTGTGTATACCTGTAGTTGTGGGGGCAGTGTGTGTGTGTGTGTGTGTGTGTACCTGCTGTAAAGGGGCAGGGTGGGTGTGTGTATACCTGTAGTTGTGAGGGCAGTGTGTGTGTGGGTGTGTGTGCGTGCGCGTGTACGTGCTGTAGGGGGGCAGGGTGGGTGTGTGTATACCTGTAGTTGTGGGGGCAGTGCGTGTGTGTGTGTGTGTTTGTGTGTACCTGCTGTAGAGGGGCAGGGTGGGTGTGTGTGTATACCTGAAGTTGTGGGGGCAATGTGAGCATGTGTGTGTGTGTGTGTGTGTGTGTGTGTCTGTGTGCATGTACCTGCTGTAGAGGGGCAGGGTGGGTGTGTGTATACCTGTACTTGTCTGGGCAGTGTGTGTGTGTGTGTGCGTACATACGTACGTACGTACGTACGTACGTACGTACGTACGCGTGTACCTGCTGTAGAGAGGCAGGGTGTGTGTGTGTGTGTGTGTATACCTGTAGTTGTGGGGGCAGAGTGGGTGTGTGTGTGCACGTGTACCTGCTGTAGAGGGGCGGTGTGTGTGTGTGTGTGTGTGTATGTGTGTGTTTGTGTGTACCTGCTGTAAAGGGGCAGGGTGTGTGTGTGTGTGTGTATACCTGTAGTTGTGGGGGCAGTGTGTGTGTGTGTGTGTGTGTGTGTGTGTTTTTGTGTGTACCTGCTGTAGCGGGGCAGGGTGGGTGTGTATGTTTGTGTTTGTGTGTACCTGCTGTAGAGGGGCAGGGTGGGTGTGTGTGTGTTTGTGTGTACCTGCTGTAGAGGGGCAGGGTGTGTGTGTGTGTGTGTGTGTGTGTATACCTGTAGTTGTGGGGGCAGTATGTGTTTGTGTGTACCTGCTGTAGAGGGGCAGGGTGTGTGTGTGTGTGTGTGTGTGTGTGTGTATACCTGTAGTTGTGGGGGCAGTGTGAGTGTGTGTGTGTATACCTGTAGTTGTGGGGGCAGTGTGTGTGTGTGTGTGTGTGTGTGTGTGTGTGTGTGTACCTACTGTAGAGGGGCAGGGTGTGTGTGTGTGTGTGTGTATACCTGTAGTTGTGGGGTCAGTGTGAGTGTGTGTGTGTGTGTATACCTGTAGTTGTGAGGGCAGTGTGTGTGTGTGTGTGTGTGTGTGTACCTGCTGTAGAGGGGCAGGGTGGGTGTGGCTTTGCTGGCACTGAGCCTCCAGCTGTGTAATCAGCAGACTCTGGTTGTTCACCAGGGATGAAAGCGCCTCATACTTCCTCTCCAGCTCTCCGTACCTGGCCGACACCTGCAGCACCTGGACAGAGAGTTTCCTCACGTCTGGGACCAATCAGAGCTCCCTGACACTCCCGCCCACACATACAGACCCCCCTCTCCTAAAACACACACACACCTCCCAAAGATACCTGTGAGAACCACACCCACCCCGTCCAGAGGTACCTGTAACAGCGCCCCCTGTAGGTACCTATAACAGCGCCACCTATAGGTACCTGTAACAGCTCCCCCTGTAGGTACCTGTAACAGCACCCCCTGTAGGTACCTGTAACAGCTCCCCCTGTAAGTACCTGTAACAGCTCCCCCTGTAGGTACCTGTAACAGCTCCCCCAATAGGTACCTGTAACAACTCCCTCTATAGGTACCTGTAACAGCTCCCCCTGTAGGTACCTGTAACAGCACCCCCTGTAGGTACCTGTAACAGCTCCCCCTGTAGGTACCTGTAACAGCACCCCCTGTAGGTACCTGTAACAGCTCCCCTTGTAGGTACCTGTAACAGCTCCCCCTGTAGGTACCTACAGCTCCCTCTGTAGGTACCTGTAACAGCTCCCTCTATAGGTACCTGTAACAACTCCCTCTATAGGTACCTGTAACAATGCCCCATGTAGGTACCTGTAACAGCGCCCCCTGTAGGTACCTGTAACAGCTCCCTCTATAGGTACCTACAGCTCCCTCTGTAGGTACCTGTAACAGATCCCTCTATAGGTACCTACAGCTCCCTCTGTAGGTACCTGTAACAGCTCCCTCTATAGGTACCTGTAACAACTCCCTCTATAGGTACCTGTAACAATGCCCCCTGTAGGTACCTGTAACAGCGCCCCCTGTAGGTACCTGTAACAGCTCCCTCTATAGGTACATGTAACAGCGCCCCCTGTAGGTACCTGGGCAGTAGCGTTAAGCAGCAGGTTCTCCAGCCTCCTCTGATCCAGGGCGTGATCCTTCTTGTGGATGAGGTCATGCAGCAGTTGGGCGTAGATCTGCGTGATGCGCCCGCTGATGTCGCTGCTCTCCCGCCGCAGGGCCCTGACCTCCGCCGCCAGCCCCCCCTCGTGCTCCAGGAGCCCCCGCAGCTTCCCCAGCTGCTCCTGCTGCCGCCCCACCTCCACCCGGAGCGCCGCCAGCTCCGAGCAGTTAGCGCCGCCCGCCCGCGAGCTCACGCACAGCGCCCCCGTCAGCCTCTGCTGCGGCACTATGAAGGTGTAGGAGCAGCGGCCCTCCTTGGGCTCCGGCGAGCGGGACGGGCGCTTCGGGGAGCCCTCCTCCGCGCACCTCCCCGCCTGGCCTCGCGCCTCCTTCCCTGCCCCAAACCGCAATGACGCCAGGAGGACCAGGAGCACCGCCGCACGCCGGGGGTCCATCAGCATGGCTTCCGAACGGCGTCCTCAGACGAGTGTGTGTGTGTGAGTGTGTGAGTGTGTGTGTGTGTGAGTGTGTGAGTGTGTGTGTGTGTGTGTGTGTGTGTTCAGACGCCTGCACAAAGGGGGAAGGGAGGAGACGTTGAGCAGCTTTCCTCCTCCTCCTCCTCCTCTTTCTTCTCCTTTACTTCTTTCTTCCTTTACATTTTAGAAGCCCATTACAAAATGATAGAGAAGGACAATGATGTTGGTGTGTCTAGATTACAGTCTAGACACACACACACACACACACACACACACACACACACACACACACACACACACACACACACACACACACACACAAACACGCACACACACAAATGCAGACAAACTCTCAGCCTCCATCACTCTCTTTCACAACCAACCAAAATGCAGACTCTCTTCTCTTACACACACACACACACACACACACACACACACAAACATCTGAATCTCTGTCCCTCGCCTTCTCACACAACCAACCAAACGCAAACTCTCTCACACACAAACATTTCTCTTTCTCTTACACACACAGACACACACACAAACATTCTCACACAACCAACCAAACACAAACTCACTCTCTCACAGACACGCAAACCTTTCTCACACACACACACACACACACACACACACACACCAGATGTTCACAGATGCTTACTCTGAGTCAAGTAACAAGTCACCAACATCATTGTCAACTTTAACCAATCCCAACTCAAACCACACACTGCACTCATTGAACATCAAAGTCGCAGTCCAATCACATAATACGGATGCAAAACCACTGTCGATACAGCGAGTTCTCCCCCAAAAAAAAGACAGTAAACACACATGCACATTCACTGCATTATAAGCTGCAGTATATAACAAACAACTATCAAAGTCGTTATCACCAACTGCAACCTCAACACGCCCTAACCACAGCTCCACCTTCACTCAACCACAATGTGACCACACCCTACATCACAATCAATTTAGCCAGAGCACACCTGCACACCTGCTTGACCGCAGCTTGTCCACGGCACACTTTCACTCAACGTCCTTCACAGTAAACCTTAGCCTGACCACAGCCCACCGTCAGACTAGACCTTAACATGCTCGCAGTGCAGCGTCACATAGGGGAAGACCCCCCCCCGAGACAGAGACTGAAGCCCTTTCTCTGGACTCGCCGACTCAAAGGCGCGTTCTTGTTAAGCCCGTGAGTGCTTAGGGCTGTCCCCAATGGGAAGACAGTGTTTTTGGCAAGTGCTCTTATCCGGACTTATCGCACCCTCTACCCTTGCAAAGTCCGCATCAATGCAGACTTACCTGCCCCCGTAAATAGGCCATTAAGTCCAGAAGCCCAACGAGGGCTCAGACTGGGATTCAGCACGTCCTCCCCGGTCTCACCTACGCCCGCGACGAGCGGGTCCTCTCTCTGGTCCCCGGCGGCTCTCCCAGGCCAGCACTCCCTCGCCCGCTGACCGTCCGGTTCCACCGCGGTTGCGGTTGCGGTCCAATGGTGGGCTCTTACCGGCTTCCCTCAGCGTGCTCCTTCATCAGTCCTCAGCAAGGACAGAGCGGCGTACTGAACCTCACCGTCAGGAGAGTGTGGCGCACAGCAGAGTGACCCAGAGAGGGGGAGGAAGGGAGGGAGGGAGGAAGAAGACACATCCCTCTTCTTTTAAACAGAGAGATAATTAGAGACTGCCTTACTGACCCCACCCCTCCTTCTGGGTTGACTCATCTTGTCGTCGCCCCCTCCCCCCCCAATAGCCAGGGCCCTGTTCCTCATACAGAACCGCCCCCCCCGCCCCCCACCCGAATATCGAACATATGAACAAAGCAAAAACAGTGTTCCGGGTTTTACTCAGCGCGGTTAGCCCGCTATGAGCAATAGGCCGCAGGACACATCCAGTTATAAAGATTAAAACATACAAAAGCCATGACCAAATACGATCCCGTCACCTCTTTGAGGACACTTTCTGGCGATTATGTCAACTCCGTAAAAAAGTTTCTGAGTGAGCAACATCTGGGGGCACTTAAAACCCCCGGACGAAACCCTTATTTCCGGGGTTTTGTTGAGGGGGATTGAGGAACACACAGGAAGTAAATGCTACAACATATAGTACAAGAGTGGGACATATTACAAAGTACTTCCTCTTTAGTTTGGAAAGAGTTTTACAGACTGCTTGCAAAGTGAGAGGACAGGGCACATAGTAAACAGGGGGTCTGAATGGAGAGGGAACAGGGATCATATTCGGTCATAGCCATAGTGAGAGTGCCGTCGTTGAGGAGTTGTGGTGATGGGCAGACGGAGCTTTGCTTTAAAAATGAGACGCAGCTTCGCTGATGTTTTCCTTCAGTAAAAACAAAAACACGTGACCCGGCTGCGCACGGGTGGGACTCCCACACGACAGTTGTAAAATAGTAGTTTTTGCATAAAGCAAGTCATGTACTAAACCATATACAGTAAACAGTAGACAGGTGATTCGGACACAGCCGTAGTCTACCATAGCAGGATGTATGACTGCCTCTCATTTCCCCAGAATTATACAACACATAAAATCGTTCTGCTTACACTGTTCATTACCTAAAATGTATAGAGAAAATTACGGGGTATAAAAGGCTGACATTTTTGAATCCGCACAAGTTTAACAGCGCAGGCCTACAACTGGTGAACCCCCCCCCCCCAAACCAACTAAACAAATCCCCCCCCCATTACATTCAAGCAAGACACAGAAGACTGAATACAAGGTGGGTTTATTTACAAAATCATATATATTTACAAGTTCTACAGAAAAATAAACTTTTTTCATTTATTATTTTTTTAACAGGAAAACAAACACTGCCGTTGTGATTCATGGCTGTTCCGCTGTGTTGAGTGGGTCAGGGTAGGGCGTGGCTGTTCTACTGTGTTGAGTGGGGCAGGCTAGGGCGTGGCTGTGTTGAGTGGGGCAGGGTAGGGCGTGGCTGTATTGAGTGGAGCAGGGTAGGGCGTGGCTGTGTTGAGTGGGGCAGGGTAGGGCGTGGCTGTTCTACTGTGTTGAGTGGGGCAGGCTAGGGCGTGGCTGTGTTGAGTGGGGCAGGGTAGGGCGTGGCTGTGTTGAGTGGAGCAAGGTAGGGCGTGGCTGTGTTGAGTGGGGCAGGGTAGGGCGTGGCTGTGCTGAGTGGGGCAGGGTAGGGCATGGCTGTGCTGAGTGGGGCAGGGTGGGGCGTGGCTGTTCCACTGTGTCGAGTGGGTCAGGGTAGGGCGTGGTTGTGTTGAGTGGGGCAGGGTGGGATGTGGCTGTGTCGAGTGGGTCAGGGTGGGGCGTGGCTGTGTCGAGTGGGGCAGGGTGGGACGTGGCTACGTTGAGTGGGGCAGGGTAGGGCGTGGCTGTGCTGAGTGGGGCAGGGTGGGGTGTGGCTGTTCCACTGTGTTGAGTGGGTCAGGGTAGGGCGTGGCTGTGTTGAGTGGGGCAGGGTGGGACGTGGCTGTGTTGAGTGGGGCAGGGTAGGGCGTGGCTGTGTTGAGTGGGGCAGGGTGGGGCGTGGCTGTTCCACTGTGTTGAGTGGGGCAGGGTAGGGCGTGGCTGTGTTGAGTGGGGCAGGGTAGGGCGTGGCTGTGTTGAGTGGGGCAGGGTAGGGCGTGGCTGTGTTGAGTAGGGGCAGGGTAGGGCGTGGCTGTGTTGAGTGGGGCAGGGTAGGGCGTGGCTGTGTTGAGTAGGGCAGGGTAGGGCGTGGCTGTGTTGAGTGGGGCAGGGTAGGGCGTGGCTGTGTTGAGTAGGGCAGGGTAGGGCGTGGCTGTGTTGAGTAGGGCAGGGTAGGGCGTGGCTGTGTTGAGTGGGGCAGGGTAGGGCGTGGCTGTGTTGAGTAGGGCAGGGTAGGGCGTGGCTGTGTTGAGTGGGGCAGGGTAGGGCGTGGCTGTGTTGAGTAGGGCAGGGTAGGGCGTGGTTGTGTTGAGTGGGGCAGGGTAGGGCGTGGCTGTGTTGAGTAGGGCAGGGTAGGGCGTGGCTGTGTTGAGTAGGGCAGGGTAGGGCGTGGCTGTGTTGAGTAGGGCAGGGTAGGGCGTGGCTGTGTTGAGTGGGGCAGGGTAGGGCATGGCTGTGTTGAGTAGGGCAAGGTGGGGAACGTTTTTGCGGTCGCTCAGTTAGGAGTCCTGGTCGCACAGCCCCCCGGTGGTCATGGCCGCCGTTTACCAGGGCCCTTCCTCCTCGCCCCCCCCGTCTGGGGTTTCCCCTTCTGTCCCTTCCATTTCCCACCCCCTTCCCTCGTCTTCTTCCCCCAAATCTTCTTGCCCCCTTTCCCGCGCGGTGGCCCGTCGCCTCTTCGGCCCTCCTCCCGGCCCCCCGCCCAGGGGCCTCGCTTGCTTTTCTTGCCAGGTTTGGAGGTGCCGTCCCGGGCCGGGCTCTTCCCAGAGGACAGCTTCCTCTTCTTGTAGGGCATGGGGGGCTTGCCTGGCCCCCTCTTCCTCTTGAAGTTGGAGAACATGCCTGTGGAGAGGTCAGAGGTTAAAGCAACCATTCAGAACTGCTCAGAGACAAAGCCTGTGTCCGAATCAACACCCTTCTATACCATTGCGTATGCTAGTTGAGTACACTGGATGAGAAAGTTGTCAAGTAGGTGAAATGTTTTCTAAATGTATCGTACTATAAACCAGATGATATACTTATTCCTGGGTTTTCGGTGATAATAATTTTATGCATACTGCATGCCACTAAACAGTAAGCAGTACACAGTAGATAGGGCTTCAGACACAGAGACAGACCCTGCAGGGCACTCAGGGGCGGTTACCTTCTTCTGGCTCCTCCCCCACAGCCTGTCTGTAATATTCCGCCTCATCATCGGACTGCTCAGCGGCAGCCTGGTCCTCCTGCATCCCAGGATCCTCTACTTCACTCTCGTCCGTCCCGCCCGCCTGGTCCTGCCGCTTCCTCTTAATGCCCTCCAGGCTCTTATTGCTGTCACCAAGGAAACAAACACCGCCATCACCCTACAGAACACAGCTTGCCGTCGTGTATATTGGACATGCGTGAGTGCGTGTGTGGGGGGGTGCTCTCTCCCTCTCCCTCCCTCTCTCACCGGTTCTCCTCCCATTTCGCCTTCTTCTGAGCCACGTTTTGCTCCTGCTTCTTCCTGCGCTCCTCCTTCTTCTTAAGCTCCGCCTCCTTCCTGTTCAGGATCTCCTGGAGCTCCTCCTCCGTCTTCGATACTGCACACAGCGGGAGGGGCGTGCGTCAGTTACCACTGCAACGCCACGCAACCGCAACGCCACGCAACCACAGTGCCACGAGGCGGCTGGGATGGGCGTGTCAGTAAGCGTTTACTTCCATTTAAACACACATCATGCGAGCATCAGCGATGAACGTGTCATCATGCACACCCACGAACGGGGCTGGAAGAGGGCGCGGCAGAACGGGGCGGAGTACTCACTGACGGCGTGGTACAGGACGCTGCCCTCCCCCATGCCTTCCTCGATCTTCACCAACTGCAGGGTCATCCTCGGCCCAATCTGCCAATCACACGCAGGAAACAGGGGCGTACGATCATCAGAAACGTCATCGCATCACAACTTCCCTGCCTAAGCACGCACGCACGCACGCAGAGCGCATCAGAAAGCGTTTACTTTATAAAATGCATCAGAGTATTCAGCTAGGTACGCTGTCATCATATGAGCCCTCTCCCCCCACGTCCCGTCCCGTCCCGTCCCCCATCACCACGGATACCTCAGTCAGCCGCACGGCACTCTGCTGTGACC
The DNA here is from genome assembly GCA_029718625.1 of Synaphobranchus kaupii. Lineage (NCBI taxonomy): Eukaryota > Metazoa > Chordata > Actinopteri > Anguilliformes > Synaphobranchidae > Synaphobranchus > Synaphobranchus kaupii. The sequence goes on along the minus strand of CM056378.1, from coordinate 78,683,489 downwards.
TCATGTTGCCACGCCCGGAGTAGACCTGTGGCAGCTCTGTGATGTTGTGTTCGCCGTCTTGCTCCGCCTCGCTCTCTGATAGGTTGGCCCCTCTGTGGGCAAAGCAGGTGATTGGATAAACACACTCACTGCCGTGCTAACAGATGCTGAAATATTGGAAAGGAGGGAATGGGTTTGCAGCGATATGTAGCACCATTAATAACTACAGATTCTCTAGATTGGGGATCCTTGGCCGTGGTCATAGGGGGACGCAAAATTTCCTCTTTCACCATTAAGGCCATTTCATTAAAAAAAGTATGAGTACGGACGTCCACAGGGTCCACATGGACCTAAATTACATCATAGCGGACCCAAAGCAGACGTCCAATCAGCAAAGAAATTGCCTGGGAACATTTAGCATTGACCCCTAGAGAACATCAGAGCAGCCCGTGGGTCTTACTTGAGAAGCAGCTCACTGATGTCGTCCAGCTTGCTCATGTTTGGGAAGCGTTCCTGCATCAGCTTCTTCACCCCTCTGCTCATGCCTACTGGCACCACCTTCACACTACTGCAGGGGAGAGAGAATGGGGGTCAGACTACACACTGAGGCATGCTGGGAGGTAGGGGGGTGGGGGGGTCAGAGAACTACACACTGAGGCATGCTGGGAGGTGGTGGGGGATCAGACAAGGGGGCCAGCTTTCAGCTCTCAACCTCAGCACCGGAAGTAATGTTGCCCTCTGCTGATATCTATAATTGCGCTCAAAAAGCCAATTTCCCCAACTGCACATGTGAGATGAGCGCAAAATGAAAACTTCCTGGTTCAGATGTGCTCCCCATTGGTTTCTACTGGCATCGCTGTCTCTACATATTATATACTCTAAGGCAGTGGTGCCCAACCCTGCTCATGGAGCTCTACTGTCCTGCATGTTTTTATTTGATTCTACTAATTAGCAGCTCAGTGAGATCCCTAGCTGTTGAATGAGGTGTGCTTTGTTAGGGTTGGAGGGAAAACCTACAGGACGGTAGATCTCCAGGAACAGGGTTGGAGACCAGTGCTCTAAGGGATCAGAGGGCTCCACACTGAGGCATGCTGGGAGATGGGGGGGGGGGTAAGATGGGGTGCTGTGAGCGTGGGGGGGTGCATCAGTGCGTTTACTTTGAACTGAAATCACTTTGCAGTCAGATTTAAAATCATCATCATCTGCACCCAACCCCTGCATAGAGCAGCTCACACATCTTAGCAAATTAAACCAAACAAAAAAAAAAAATGTTTGAAAACATCTGTTCTTGTAGACGAGCTCAAAGTGCTGACTTACTAATGTCGGATGTCTACTTCTTGAGACAGGGGGTCATAGTTAATCAGGACACATCTTCTGATGGTGTTGAGGTTTACCTAAGGACAGAAAAGCTTAGTGGGTTCTCAAATTAACTGAACACATTCTGATATAGCGATGAACACACACAGACAGAGCTCTGACATCACCGATAGGGTTACTGTGGTAAATGGGACTGAACACACACACACACACACACACACACACACACACACACACACAACACACACACACACACACACACACACACACACACACACACCACACACACACACACACACCACACACACACACAGTGACCTCATAGGTCTGACATCAAGTCCAACTGGAGTGTCGGATTCTGGGAGATCAGAAAGCGTTTACTTTGATCAATCACAGGTGACCTCAGCAGACTATACTTTCATCATCTGTACCCGAATCCACACCACCCCCCCCCCCCCAAGCCCGTTCCCTCTGCCACCCTATGCCTATTTTATGGGGCTGAACACACCTTGTGCACGTTGATGGAGGGGAACATGTTCTGGAACATGGTGGCCATCAGCTTGACCTGCAGACCCTCCACGCCAAAGTTATTGAGCACAAGCAACGGATGGTTGAGAGAACTGATGCTGGTGCATCCTGTGCTTCTTCAGAGAGGAAACGACATCCTTTATCAGGGAGTACTGAGGGTCAGAGAGAGAGAGGAGAGAGAGAGAGAGAACAAGGGAGGGGGGGAAGAGAAAAGGACAAAAAGAGGAATGTGAACAAAACAAAACCCATTTAAATCCGTTTGTGACATCTTAACATACGCCATTGTTACGTTTATTTCGAATTGAGTATATATATATCCGTCATGCCGATAAAGAAAATTTGTATTTGGCTAGAGAAGGGTGAGGGGGTTATGGGAATTGCAGCAGGTATTTAATGAGTGGGGTTTCAATTGCAAGACCTGAATGGATAAGATGTGATTAGGACACATTTCCTGTGGGGGGGGAGGGGGCCCATCAGTGCGTTTACTTTGAACAGAAATCACTCTACAGTCATAATGAACGCTGTCATCATCTGCACCCACATCCTCCCAACAGCCAATCACAATCCACTCTGCAGCCATGTGGCCAATCACAATCGACTCCGCGGCCATACAGGTGTGTAGATCCCCCCCAAATCTCAGCATTAATGCGACTTACTTTCACCACTCTGAAGTGCAGCATCGGGCCTTTGGGAAGTCGAGCCAGTCGCTAGAAACAGAGGGGGAGGGGGGGTGTTAACTGACCCATGTTTGTGATGCAGCCAGTTAGACAAATGATTTACTGTACTATATAGAGAGAAACAAGCTACATTTCATGTCAGCATGGCCAACAATCTAGAAGACAAGTACTGACCATTGTCTTGACCACTGAGGATTATGGGTACTAACAATGTGGTCACACAGGGGTTTATAGGCACTAATGCTGCCTTCGTTGATTCATTTCCAACAACTCCCGACATACAACTAGGGAAAATGTAATAAAACACCCTTCCAACTAGGAGTTCCATGTCGGAAATCAGGGGATCGGGAAATCAGCCTTCATGTCACATCATGGCAGCTCACCACCACGACCCCACATTGTGAACAGTAAACAAACATTACTTTTAGATGATTTAGCTTTTAAAAACACTTCAACTTTCGTTTTTCAGCATGAAATGATTTTGTATCAGCCAACATACCGATACAGAATGATAAACATACACAAAAGTTAAAATGTTATTGTAGTTGTTGGCAGTTTTTGCCATGTTTGCTAGCAAAGCTAAAAACTTTCCTGAGCAGGACGTCAATGATGCCAGTTGTGCAGCTCGAAAGCACTGATGTCGGTAATGACGTGGAAATTATGCGTTTACCACCTCTGATATCCGAACCTCCCACAATAAACGAATGCAGGGTGAGTATGTTTATGCTGCCAGTGGGTTTGAGCACTGACCATGTTAACGCTGCTGGGGGTCTTTGTGAAGATGAGGAAGTGCGTAACACCCAGTGGCCCTGCCAAAGCCACAAAATCCTTCAGCACGTTCTTCTTCCGCACCTACAGAGAGAAAGAGGCATAACAGATGCATAACAACATCCCCCCCTCAAACACATACATGTATCTTTCTTACACACATGAAAAAAGCAGCTTGCTGAACTAGCCATTCCCCTCAGGCAACCCTTCTGCTCCTTCCAACACCATCAAAACACCAGAACCAAAAATAAAAAAAAAGGTTTTAATTGAACTTTTCTTTATTAGTATAGAGCAGCATTGGAAATGACGGGAAATTGGCTTTATTTGGATCACTCGGCTTTCCGTAACCAAAACAGGTCCGTTATGAATTACAATCATAGTGATGTAATATTGGCGGCCAATAAATGCACTATAAATACGCTACCTCGAGGGACTCAGCTGTGAAGGGCTCCATCAAGCGGCGCATGTCCCTGCACAAGCTGCGTGATGTTCTTTGCCGATCTGGCCTCGGTGAAACCACGAAGGAGTGCGGGACAGTGCCGTAGTCCTCCTGTGCCACGTGCGCCGCGTTCACACGCGCTTTCTTCTGGTTCTTCGTCTGACGGTTGGAAAACGTAGTGCGGCTGTTAACCGTCGTATACTCTTTGCCACATAATCAGAGCAACAACACAAAAGTGATCAAATCAAGAGTTTGCACAACCCGAAGAACCGGGCTGTTTGTAAGTTAGGAGGTGCTGCACCCGGGCTCGAACCATTAAACAGCTCGTTGCGTAAGGACTAAGTTAGCTGCGTATATATCAAATACATTATCATAAGGTTAATGGCTTTGATGCATCAGTCAGTTTAATTTCAATCATGAAATATTCGGATATTCTCATAAAACATCATTTGCATCTGCAACCCAGTCTAAGTGACTGGTTAGGCCACGTGGTTGGGCAAGTCAGCTAGCTGCGCTGAGTGCAAAATACACGTTAATCCGTTTACTTTTATAGTCAGTTATATTCTGAGCTAGACTGATTTTCCTAATCTTATTTTTTATCCAAATACACGAGTTAACTAACGCATATAGCTAGTTCAGATAAAAAAAATTTTTTAAGTAGCGACATTTTTAATTGAGGGAAAAAAAAAACTCACCTTCGTTCTCCCCATGACATTAGGTGGATTTTTACCAAATAGGCGCGTAACTATGACATGAAAATTGTTAACTGATGTGCGAATTGACCCTTCTAGGGTATTTAAGTTATGAGAACGTGGTGCCCTGCTTCCATGCTTCTTGAGCTAATACTTGCATCGCGCATGCGCGGTAGCGTGTATCTGAGGACGTAACACTAAATGAAACCCGTGTGATACACGAAACTCGTGTATCTGGTTCCCTTTTCCATTTTGTATGTTTGTGTGAGTGGTTTTAAAACCAGTTTAAAGGTACATTATGTGACAGAAATGTGCTTCAACATGTCAGTTCTGCCACACGACAGAAGAAGGATTTAGAGGGGCAATGTATCGAACCATGTACATCGTATGCGTTGTGCTTCTGTGTTATTTTGAAAAAACGAAACAAAAATACACGGGAAACAAACAATGGTATTACGAATACGATCGTATTAAACACATTAAAAAGTTTACATTTAATGACCACGTTGTGCGTCTGAAATTCACAGATTAAACCGCTCAAGATCCAACCAACAGCTAGACTTCGCCACTTATTGCACTTCACCACCCAAGCCGCATGGTGTCACTGTGATAAATATGATTTCATGTATCTCACTTCCAAGCTTCCTGCTGTTAATCGTGCCTTTCTGCGCGCTGAACGACGGGGTAGGATGCCGTCTGTAGAATACGACGAGTGAGTTCTATCAATTAAATAACTGTTTTTTCCCCCAGATAGGCGAAATAAACCTGATTTATTTTCAATTGGATTATTGGTCTGTTGTGTCATCTGTTTATTTCTCTTTTTTAGTTCCAAGCCCAGCTGGGCTGACCAGGTTGAAGAGGAAGGCGATGAAGGTAGGCTGAAAAGGCCCTAAAAAACTGCCTTAGCTACACGTGTTCGGAGTTCAAATTAATATCCCAGCAGTAATGCCTCATCCTTTGGATGATTATCAAAAATTAATGCGAATTTTCTATTCTGAAAAGTTGGCTAGCTAAGTCCGAGGCAGTGCCGTAAAATTGAGCGCAAGAATGAGCTACCGCGCTATGTAGCTTCTGGTCAGTTGGCTATCTAGCCAAGTAGCATTTGAATTATGACAATCTTAGCGAGCTAAAGGCTGGTTAACACTGTACGTAATGGCATCGACAGCATTAGCTATTCATTTTCCCTGCCCAAATTTTAGTAATTCAGCTTGCAACATTATCATACTATTCTACAGTCTCCCCGTCACTTAAGTTAGTATTTCCCACGTAAGTTATACGTTACAGGTGGATATTTAGACTTCCTTCGAGCTGAAACACTGGCGCAGGGATTGTTTCCAGCAGTTATTAATCGGTAATAGGACAGGGGTTGATTATAAAGTAGCGCTCTCTATCGGTATTTGTGAATGTGAAAATACACCAGATGACACACCATCGCATACTGTATTTGCATAAAACCGAGGATATACGACTTGTCATCAAATGGAGCACACCATCACAATGATGTTGTATTGGTCACTGTTGAGCTATACCCTTATGGAAATGTAATATACTGCAGTATATTTAAAATATATTGTGAAGGAAATTTTGATATATTTACAATATACTGCAGTATATTCTTTTTCCATAAGGGTAAGGAATGGTGCACACCAGTTTGATGACTGCATGAAGCTGTTTAATCTGAGTGTCATTGGGCAGACTACAAAGGAATCGTTATATTGCTATAACTTGAGTGAATGTACGATGAGACGGTTAATTCTCACCGACCGTGCTTCTTTGCTTCCTCCATGTTCTTTTCACAGGAACTCTTCCGTCGCCCAAAGAAACTATAAAAGGCAACATTAAAACTGTCACGGAGTACAAGATTGATGAGAATGGCAAGAAGTTCAAGGTGACGATTTTTGTTCACTACAAAGAAATACACAAGTTATGTTTTTCAATCATGCGACCGCCGGACGACTGAAGGCGTTGTCTAAACACGAGCTTCTCTCCCGTCTGTGACAGATCGTCCGCACCTTTAAAATCGAGAATAGAAAGGCCTCCAAAGCTGTTGCCAGGAGAAAGGTTTGTTGAGCCCCCCGTTCTGTGGTTTTTAAATTGAGGTTCTGATTGAAAGGATGACCTTCTGTGCTTCTTCGTGTCTTCCATCAGAACTGGAAGAAGTTTGGCAATTCCGAGTTTGACCCTCCGGGTCCCAATGTTGCCACGACAACCGTCAGCGATGACGTTTTCATGACTTTCATCTCCAGCAAAGAGGTGAAGAGACTGTTTGTGTAACATGGGCATGGGTGCTTGTATAGTTTTGTGTGTGTGTGTGTGTGTGCATGAATGCATATGCAATAGTGTATTTGTGCATTGATGTATGCTTGCATGCGTATGCGCGTGAACTGGCGTACGTAACGCGTGTGTGACGCCTCTCTCTCTCGTTCTCTCTCAGGATCTGAACGCGCAGGACCAGGAGGAGGACCCCATGAACAAGCTGAAGGGGCAGAAGATCGTTTCCTGCCGCATCTGTAAGGGAGACCACTGGACCACCCGCTGCCCCTACAAGGACACCCTGGGGCCCATGCAGAAAGAGCTGGCCGAACAGCTGGGCCTGTCCACAGGGGACAAGGAGAAGACTGCCGGTACAGGTATGGGGGGGGGGGGGGAGTTTCAGTGGGGCGGAGTTTCAGCGGGAAGGCTGCTGTTGATTGGTTGGGGACGGTCTTGTCGCACTAATGTCTTGATCGCGATGTCGTAGCTTATCGTGTCTTACGGAGCTAGCCTTAAGACTTAGCCGTAGCTTACTGTGTGAACTAGACTATGTCCATGTCTTTGGATAACTGTGACCTTATGATAGAACTGTACTGTGTCTGACCCATTTGTCGCGGTTGCAATGACCTTCGGTGTGCACTTACTGTACGTCGCTACGGATAAAAGCGTCTGTCAAACGAGTGTAATGTAACAAACGGACGGGTTAACGGATTACTTGTGTGTGTGGCATTCCAGAGCCAGAGCCGGCCGCGCCCGCCCAGAGCAAGACCGGGAAGTACGTCCCGCCCAGCCTGAGAGACGGAGGCACGCGGAGAGGGGAGTCCATGCAGCCCAACCGCAGAGGTGCGCCTCCCTGTCCCGTTCGTATTCGCGAGCGTCTCTCAATCTCTGTAGTGCGGTCAAGTTTGATTGACAGCTTGTCTCTGCCCCGCCCCCCCCCCACACAGCTGATGACAACGCTACGATCCGCGTGACGAACCTGTCCGAGGACACGCGCGAGACGGACCTGCAGGAGCTCTTCAGACCCTTCGGCTCCATCTCCCGTATCTACCTGGCCAAGGACAAGAACACGGGCCAGTCGAAGGTGGGAGCAGAGGGGCATTGTGGGTCGGCTCAGGGTTAGAGCAGGGGAGGGGCTTTGCGTTGCGGTGTTCATGTGGCAGTGTGCTCAGACTGTGGCTCTTCCTCCCCCTCCCCCCCCCCAGGGCTTCGCCTTCATCAGTTTCCATCGCCGGGAGGACGCAGCGAGAGCCATCGCTGGCGTTTCTGGGTTCGGCTATGATCACCTGATCCTCAACGTAGAGTGGGCCAAGTAAGTATTGGGGGTGGGGGTATGTGTCAGGAAATATGTGAATATTTGGTGGGGTAAAGGAATGTGTAATATCAGTGTATGGTAAAAGAGTGCACCATGTGATTATGGGAGAGAGGGTAAATGTGTGGGCCAATCAGGGGGCTGGACACTGTGTACTCTGCACTGGGAGGAATGTGCAGCTTTGTTTTAACTGTCATTTAATTTTGTTTCCAGACCTTCAAACAACTAATGAAAATTCCACTGAAATATTCCCAGGAGGAGGAGAGAAGTGACTTCTCCAGTGAAAATGTAACCTGTATCTTAATAAAGCTTGTGTTCGCAATCTGCCTGTGCTGTGTTTGTGTCACGTGATGCCTGATGCAAGAGGGGGCTGTGAAATGGAAAGTCATTAATACAGCATTATAGTGACTTCAGGGGCAATGTCACATTTTAAAAATGCAGATCCTGTGTTAAATCCAGCAGGATGTATGAAGGGGAGTATGTAACAATGACAAGAGGAGACTTCCCCTGCATATCTAAGGCTATGTTCACGCTGCAGCTATGAGAGCTAATTCAGTTTTTCTTTTTCAGTCAAATGTCACACATTTGATGTGAAAAGCAAAAAGAAATGTCGGATTGATGTGTGGTACTGAATCGGATGTGCGACTTGTATTTGAATGCTCAAATCAAATAATTTTTTTACCGTTGCCGTGGTAACAGGTTTCAATAGCTCTGGCGCACTGCGAGGACCCCCATCTTATATGAAAGCCTCGTGCAATTTCTTGGAGGCCATTTCGTTTTGGCAATGACATGTACTCCGGTATCAGAACCGTGCGTGCCGCTTGGCAGAAGTCTCAAACGAAGACGCAAACAAGGATTTGCAGACGCCAAAGAGGTTAGACATAGTGCGGTATCCTGTTCCCGTAGCTAGCCCGTACAAGCTGAGTGACTCAAGTTGTTTCTGTTCCTAGTGTGGAGGACAGGTGATCTCAGAAAATTAAAAGCATCCTTTAACATTGTGAAGTTTTCTGAAAATCATGGCACAATTTCCTTCCAACACTCGTCTTCTGTTCTGGACCCAAACGAGTTTCTTCAAGAGGAGCAGATACGGAAAGAGCGGTTACTTCTGCCACTACTCTTTCAGACCCACCCGTATTGTCTGTTGAAGTCCACACCAACTTCCACTACAGTTAATCAAATTAATCAATATTGAAGCATCTTCCATGTTAAGAATTGTGTGCATACATTTTTGTTTGGAAGTCTCTCAAGTTTACATTGATATCGGATATGGGCCACTTTTTCAGAATCGATGTGAACAGCCCCCTCCCAAAAAAAAAAGATCCAGAATCGAGCATTAAGGCCTGCAGTAAAGGAAGCCTTGACAAACTAAGTCACATAGCACGTAGAATAGAATTGGGTACAAGGGCGGCTGACTTGCGTTCAAAACTGGTCAGTTGGAAAAGGTTTTTTTAGGATGTTATTTCAAAATTCTAAGTCAGTGTACTAGAATTCCATTGCTTTTAGTTTCACATACAATTAGTTCCATGTACAGTATAAAGTACCTGGCATTGCAGTTCACGTCAACACTTAATATGTAACCAGCAACATTAAACATCTCACAGGATATGCAATTTACTGTAATTCCAGAATCCAGATGTGCTCGACGTCTGAACATAGAGCACCAATTCATCTCGTATACTGTAGCAAAACTGACAGCCTACATTGTATTGCCAGTTCATTGCATCTCACAGGCCAATTCAGAAATATTTCCATATTCGTGAAAGGAATGTCGCTCCATATTATGTTTGTTTCCCAATGTTCATAGCAGCATTCACAATTATTTCCCACCATCTGAAATCTAAATTGTAATGCCTCCTTTAGAAATGGAGGCATTATTCCTGCATATTCTGAAATAACAGTAGCAGCCATGCTTATTAATGTTTAGTTCTTAAACTGCTTAATTTATATGTAGCATAAAGCCTGTAATTTTGTTACCCGCTTTAGGCAGTTTGGATAGCATCAGATTCTGTGGGATGGTCTTTCAATCTCTGTGGGCGTGAGCACGAAGATGTCACCCAGAAATGTGAAGACTTCCAGGGCAGGATGCATCAATGTTTCCTTCGCCGAGAGGAGACAAGGAGCCGAGTTTGAAGCCACTTCGCTCGTTGTGTCCAATATCTCTACAGCGGCAGATTTACATACGACTAGTAATGCATTATCCCACCGCCAACCTTTAGCGAAGGCAACATTCTGTTCCCTTTCAACAGAGAGTTGCAAAATGTAGCAAGTGTTCAGTGAACTTCCCGTTCAAAAGGAGCGTTTGAAATGTAGCATTGCGGCTGCTGAATTAAGCCTGGAAATAACTTTTCCACATAGTCAAACTGGCCAGTCGTATTCCATAAGAGCTTTATTTGAAATATTACAACATATAAAAACTACATACATTTCATTCCACTTACAGGAAGCGGACACATTTCGCAGACACAAGTTAAAATCACATTTAGAAAAAAAAATAAAATAATAAAAATTTAAAAGGTAATGATACACAGAATGGCACTGCACGGACTGTCCGTATGAATGATATGCTGACTGCTCACTGAACGGTAATCTCCTGTCACAACATCCAGCCAATCACCCCAGGGGGGGCGGGGCAGGGCTGGGCTGGTGGGTGGGGCTAATCTGATACCTCCATCTTCTCCTGCTTCACTGGCTCTGTGGGGAACGGGGGGTGAGGTTTACAAAATCAAAAATGGATGGATACAATTTGCAGTCATTACAGCCATGAGCAATTCCTCACCATTTATTATTATTTATCATCAGCGCATTGTTTGAACATAACAATATCGACCGTTAAATTACCACAAAGGTATCCAAGTGGACCAGTGGGGCCCTTACCTGTAGCGTTCTCCTTCAGCCTCTCCGCCACGCACCTCTTGATCTCGAGGCCAATGGCCCTGGAAAGGGGCGGGGGCACTGCGTTCCCAACCTATGAGACGATCAGAGAGGGGATGAGGTCACCTGGGCAGGTGTTGGGAGGGAGGTGTGTAGAAGCTCAGAGGCGTACCGGGGGGGCGGTGCCTGCTCACCTGTCGGTGTTTGTCCAGGATGTTCCCAAAGAATCGGTAGGTGTCGGGGAAGCCCTGTGAGCGTGCGCACTCCCTCACACTCACCACACGGTGCTGCTCAGGGTGCAACACACGCCCCTGAAAACACACACCAATGAGTTGGGCTGCGTCCAAATATTAGTCACTTCACTAACTTTCCTCCACTCCCCCACTACCACTCCTCTCCTACCCGGAACTGTGCAAAACTGCCTGAATGTTTTGAGTACAAGTAGTTGCATGTACAGTATACAATGTACTTGACAGTGCGGTTTGCGTCGAGACATTATTCAATTTATAACTATTTATAAGTAATATGTAGCCAAATCAGCAACATTAGATTCCCCTCACCACACACACACACACACCTGTTTGCCCATAGGCTCTGGGTTAGTGACTGTAGTGCTGAAGAAGCCGTCCCACTCCAGGCGGCCGTAGAGCCCGGCCCAGTGGTTGTGGCGGTTGCCGGTGTGGGGCAGACACCAGGGGATTAGCGTGTTGAACTGTCGGTCGGCTGGGTCGCACGGCTTCCCTGCGTCACATTTAGAGCCCGCGTCAGAACCCCCAAACCCAGCATTGAGCCTTTAGCATGAAAACAGGCTTGTGAAAATGACATTGCACGACAACATACTTAAGGAAAAAAAAAAAAAAAAAAAACAGTGAAGCGGTGTGATCCATGTGGGCTGTCCCAGGGATGCAACATCCCGACGGCTAACAGCCTGACCACTGCAGACAGACACAGACAGACGCAGAGACAGACAGACAGACAGACACACACCTCCAGCACAGGCACAGACCCCGCGCAGCGCCCCAGACACGCTCCGGCCGTTCTTCTTGTCGGAGTGGGTGTAGCGGAGCTTCTTGGTGGTGGTGCCGTCCCGCAGCCGCACCTCGATGTTGGGCAGGTCCCTCCAGTCCGAGCCGGGGGCCAGGGGCACGTGCCTCATCCGGGCCGCCACCAGGGCGCTCATGTCCTGCAGGCAGAGGAGGAGGAAGGAGGAAGAGAGAGAGGAGTAAGCAGCACTCCCAAATGCAAATACCCCAAGTTAACTCTGCCACACTCTTTATGCCCCCGCCCCCTCACCTTGCAGATGTGATCCCGCAGGATTGGCTGATACTGGGCCCCACCCCCCTCACCTTGCAGATGTGATCCCGCAGGATTGGCTGATACTGGGCCCCACCCCCCTCACCTTGCAGATGTGATCCCGCAGGATTGGCTGATACTGGGCCCCACGAATCTGCCTCTGGAACCAGGATTGCGGCTCCCCGTTGTAGGAGATCTCCAGGGCTGACGCCCCGTTACGGATCTCTGGTAGATCTGACATGGTGTCCCTCACCGTGATGGTCCGATACACCCCACCGTTACCCCTGGGGGCAAAAAAGGCACGTGCATTTAGGCACAACACACTGATGTGACAGCACATACAACCACCACACCGTTAGAGTTGCACACAATGATGACTGTGGCCCAAATGTCCTTGGATGCATCAGCGAGTTTAATCTTAAATCAGGATGAATTCAAATATTCTCATAATCCATCATTTGCACGGAAGGGGCGGATCCCAGCACTGCACACCAGCAGCTGGGAAGGTCCGATTGGCCAAAAACAGGGACAGTTGGCTCTAGCCAGGAGTTGATTGGTCTGGAGCTGGCGGGGGGGTTTACCGTGTGACGTTGCTGACGTATCGCTTCTCGTCCACGACCACGCTGAGGGAGCAGGCCCGGGGCGCGAACACGTGCAGGGGCTCAGGGTAACGGGGCAACTTCTCACCAGGGGCAGCTGCCAGGATGATTGCCCTGCGTCTGGTCTGGGCTACACCGTACTGCCCCGCCTGTAGGGGGAGACATTAACCATCACAGAGCTCATTCTCAGATGACCAAAACATAACTTCACCTATAGACACACTAACCATCACAGTTTAAAACACACAGCTCAATTTAATTTCACCTAGACGCGCACCCTAACCTTCACTGGGCTTAAACCACATACACACACCACTCAGTTTAATCTGCCCTAGACACACACCCTAACCATCATTGCTCATAAATGCACCCACGCACACCTTAATCTCACCTAAAGATAAACCAACATCCCTCTGATCTGAAACTGACCGACAGATAAGCCAACATCGGATCTGAATGTGACCTATAGACACACCGACCCCACCCACCTGTGAGTGTAAAGTGTCCCAGCCCTGGCTGCAACTGCAGGTAAACTCACCTGTAGGACTCCGAAGGTGCACTGGTACCCCATGCGGACCAGGCAACGCAGGGTGAGCTTCAGCACCATGGAGCGCTTGAAGGACACAAAGTTGCGCACGTTCTCCAGCAGGAAGAATTTGGGCCTGTAGTAATCGCAGTAACTGCAAGCAAACAGAGCGATCATGTCCACACTGAGCCACAAAACCACACACACGAGCAATCCAGCCACACACACGAGCAACCCAGCCACACACACGAGCAACCCAGCCACACACACGAGCAACCCAGCCACACACACGAGCAACCCAGCCACACACACGAGCAACCCAGCCACACACACGAGCAACCCAGCCACACACACGAGCAACCCAGCCACACACACGAGCAACCCAGCCACACACACGAGCAACCCAGCCACACACACGAGCAACCCAGCCACACACACGAGCAATCCAGCCACACACACGTTCCAACATCATCCTTCATTTTCACTCAATTCCCCCAACTGGTAGAGGCAACGGCCAATTACGAAGCCCCACTGAACATTAGCCTGGTCAGAGACATGCGAGGGTTTAACTGCAGCCCGTCGCATGAATGGCGTTCTGTAGTCAACATATTAAAGTGTATATTACAAACATTTATCAGACTTTTTTTATTTATTTTTTTAAATCGACAGCAACTTACACAGCTCAGGCTTTATAATCCATTCACACAGCTGGATATATACTGGAGCAATTCGGTGAAGTAAATTGCTCAAGGGTACAAAGGCAGTGCCCCACCTGAGAATGAAACCTGCAAACTCGGTTTTTTAAGTTTTTTTTGGGGTTGCAATTGTGAATAGTCATATACACAATTCCATCTGCTTGGCTGCAGTCAGTGGGGGGGGTTTGGTCAAGAGGCATCTATGCACTCTGCATTTGAAGGCCTGAAGACCAGTGTCTGATGCGCCCAATAACGGGCGCATCAGACCCTGTTCCCCAACAGTCACCGCCACCCAACGCATCCGCAGACAGCGGAAAATAACGGCCCCACCGTCGGCGGGACAGCGCGACGGCGGAATAGCGGGATGAGGTGCGTTTTGCGCGGGAGGGCAGGCTGACCTGAGGTAAGACACCACCAGGGAGTTTTTGAACTTGGAGTAGGTGCGGGAGTTGAAGCGGTTCATGCCGCTGAAGCCCTGGCAGGGCGGGCCGCCGCACAGCATCTCCACGTCGCCCTTCTGAGGCAGCTTCTGCCCCAGGGAGTTGGTCTGCTCGCCCGCCATCACCAGCTTCAGCAGCACGTTGCAGTCCTCCGTGAACACCGTGGTGCCAGGGTTATTCAGCCTGAAGGCCTGCGCAGCGGGGGTCCCACATCTCTACAGCCCACAGCGTCTCAGAGATGCCTGAGAGAGACACACACACACACACCATTATGGCCGATATGCCTGACAAACAGCGTCTCAGAGATGCCAGAGAGACACACACACACACACACACACACACACACACACACACACACACACACACACACACACACACACACACACACACACACACACACACACACACACACACACACACACACACACACACACACCATTATGGCCGATATGCATGACAAACAGCGTCTCAGAGATGCCTGAGAGAGACACACACACACACACCATTATGGCCGATATGCCTGAGGGGAGATGCATGACAAACAGCGTCTCAGAGATGCCTGAGACACACACACACACACACACCATTATGGCCGATATGCCTGACAAACAGCGTCTCAGAGATGCCTGAGAGAGAGACAGACACACACCATTATGGCCGATATACCTGAGGGGAGATGCATGACAAACAGCGTCTCCAAGATGCCCGAGACAGACTAGAGCAGGGGTGCGCAATTCCAGTCCTGGAGGGCCGGTGTGTATGCAGGTTTTTGTTCCCACCAATTACCCCAGCCAAATGAGGTAATTGGCTGTTTACACCAACACTGGTAGATTAGATCACATTAAAATGTTTCATATAGGGACACAGGAAGTCTCCGGCTGTCATTCATGCGCTTATTAAGAATTGTAGCTAAAATGTCAGATGGCGTAAATATTAGGGCTAATTAGGTCATTAAGGCCAGAAGTTGGCATGAAAACCAGAAACGGATACGGCCCTCGTTGCCCACCTCTGGACAAGAGACACACCTCTACAACCCAGAGAAGGAGACGGGACACACACCTGCCTGGTGGAAGCCCTCAGAAAGCCCTCCGCAGCCAGAGAACACATCCAGGGTGCGCAGTTTTGGCACCTTGGGCTGATGTGCCTGTTCCTGCTGCTCCTGTGCGGAGCAGGACTTCCCCTTCCCTTTCCCTGGGGACGAGAGCCAACAACACCGACTTACATCACTTTCTCTTTACGATAGAACGGGCAGAACGCAGCAGAGCTGAACTGCACGGCCCACCCTGACCGCCAGCAGGAGCTGTGTGCGTACGCACGGCTCACCCTGACCGCCAGCAGGAGCTGTGTGCGTACGCACGGCCCACCCTGAGCGCCAGCAGGAGCTGCGTTTGTACGCACGGCTGCCAGGTGAGTCCTACCTTTCCCCTTGCCCTTCCCCTTGTGCACGGCAGAGCGGGCGTGGTTGGGCGGGTCCTCAAAGCTCTTGGTCTTGGCGTTATAGGCCTGCAGTGGGGGGGGGAGGCGGGAGAGGGGGGGGGTGGTTAGAACGTCTGAAACCACGCAGAATCACGGGCAGGTGTGGCCGATGACTCTGCCGGGCGGAGTCATTGTGCACCAGGGCCACGCCCCAACCCCGGCCCCCTTTCCTCACCTCCAGGAAGTAGAAGCGGTCGGGGCCCCCGGCGGAGAACTCGTGCACGCTCTCGAACAGGTCCTCCCCGTACTCCACGCGGCAGCGCGCCTGCACCTCCGACGCATCCACGCTCACCTCCTCATCGCTCCAGTACAGCTGGTTAATGTCCGTGTGATAGCCCGCCTTCAGGCCTTTGTGAGTGTTCTCTGGCCTGGGGAGGAATTAGCACAGGCTGCTTATGCTCCTCAGCCGCTGGGCAGCAACATGACACATGACACATGACACGACGGGCTGGGAGCACGCACGCACCTCTACAGAACAAGGTTATTAGTCAATTGAAACGGAAATTTTATAGTCAATTGAAAAATAAACGAAATTTACTTTAAAAAAAAACTAAAACGAAAAACTAATGCAGTGTTGCAAAACTGAAAAATAAAAATAACCATGAATTCCTTTGTTTTAGTTTCTGATCCTTGTCTGATTTCCACTATCTGATTAAGTTTGATGATTCTTACGTTATTCTAGGCGGCCCTATGCTCCACTTAATAATAAGTCAAGTAAATCAAGTCACGTTATTCTAGCTATTCACCATTTATCTGTAATCTGGATTGCATATAGTGTAATTTGAAACATTCAAAACCAGTATTTTATTTTCTCTCCCCCAACCCAACTATTGACTGTTATTAACTGAAATAAAAATAAAGCTAAAATCAGTTGAAAAACTAAAACCACACTGAAAATTAAACTAAATTGTAAAGTGAACTCAAACTAATAACTTAACTAATAATCTTGCTACAGAACTGCCTGAGCATGTAGTTGCGTGGATGGGACAGGTGACAGGACATGCATTGGTCAATCCAGCGTCTGCTGTGTGCGTGTGCCCACGCATTTTCAAAAAACAGGGATGTAACCAACACTCCCAATGATCAGCAGTGATGGTTCCACTATACCAGGATGGTCCTGCCCTGCATAACCCGAGGCTCTTTACAGAACTGGCACTGGTTCCCCCGGCGACACATGCCGCTCTCGCATCCAGGACCTTTCCCCACCTGCTGCAGTGGACCCACAGGTCTGCCACTCACCTGTACAGCTTGTAGAGGCGCAGCTTGACGTCGGCCTGGTTGGGTTTGCCGTTACTGCGCTTGTTGCAGTAGATCTCCTTGATGCGTCCGATGCGAAACGGCTCGGGGGCGTCCAGGTTGGAGCCCTTGATGTAGTCGGAGGACTTCCTGTAGTACTCGGGATACAGCTCATCGTCCACGTCCTCCTTCCTGTGGGACCGCTTCACGGGACTGGCTGCCTTCACCCTGAGAGGGGGAGAGAGAGCGAGAGAGCACGTCACGCAAACACACAAGGAAGATGGAGAATCACACACACGCACAACTGAGGAAGACACACACACACTCACCCGAAAGAGAAGGCATCAGGCAGCAGGTAGACACTGTCGCCGGGGCGGTACTGCTCCCCCTTCAGGCAGACGAAAGCGTAGTACACCTTCGAATCGCTGTCCTCGTCTAGTGGATCACGGGGGCGGGGCGTGTCCTGCTCCTCCTGTTCCCGCACGCGGCTGCAGCAGGCACAGAACCTGCAGAGACGAGGGATGTCAGAGACGAGGGATGTCAGGGCCGACGCCAACACGCCAACACGCACAGACACTGCACCGTGCAACACTCACGTGAACTTGCAGTCCTCAGAGGGCGTGGCCGTGGGCGGGGTCTCAAAGCGGGCGCACTCGCCCTCGTACCACAGCTGGTAGAAAAAGCTCTTCCCGTCATCGTCAATCACCTTAATGTCCTGGTCCAGCCCACCCTGAAACCACCACAGAAAAGGCTGAGCACTGCGGAGGGACACCCCCCCCACCCCCCGTTCCCAAGGCAACTGTCTGACCCCGCCCACCCCAACCCGGCAAACCGTAACGAGCCTCACGGAGGTGGATGCAGCCAGGGCCCTACCTCCATGAACCAGTTGTTGGAGGGGGCCTTGTAGGAGACGTTGACCTTGTCCTGCACGTAGCAGAGGAGCATGTCCTCGCACTCGTCCACCAGGAAGAGCTCCAGCGGGTCCGACGACTCGCCCAGCACCGTGTCCGTGCCGCGGCAGAACCAGTGCGCGTGGAACATCTTCCCCGTGTCGTCCTCCCACATCGCCGTGATCCTGAGGGTCAAAAGGGGGCAATGGTCGACCATCTCCCGGGCAACCGTGTAGGATGGCGTCCGTGTATGGGAGGGCCGATGACCTTACCTGGCCAGGTAGAGGGGTTTGGACGGGTCGTCGGGGCTGACGGTGACGCAGTCTCCCACCTCCAGCACCTCCTCATCCACAGCCACGCTGGCGTAGTACTCCCTCTTCCCCTCCGTCTGCAGGAGAAAGAAAGGGAGGAGAAGGGATTAACCGCCAGCCTGGTCTCACTCCATCACCGGGACAGAGCCATGGGGCACAGCAGGACCCTCTGGTTGGGGAGGGGTACGGGACGAGAGAAAGGCCCGCCCCAGACAGCAAGGGAAACGACTAACCCGCAAAATCTAAAGACCAAGGTCCCAGCTCAGGGACCCGAATCACATGACATGACATCACTGTAGCGCAGGGCATAGGCAACCCTTGTCCTGGAGCGCCGGTTTTTGTGCCATCTGCACTTAAATCACGAGTTTGACGTACGACTACACGTTACATTACATTACATTCATTTAGCAGACGCTTTTATCCAAAGCGACATACAATAAGTGCATACAGAGACATCATCAAGATCACTATAGTACAAACAAGACAAAGCACATCCTTGCCATAATGTAGCAGCTATCCCTAGTAATGAACGTTGACTGTAGTTCACAGTAAGCTGTGGGTAAATCACGTTGGAATAGCGCGAATGGTGAACCACCGAGTGCCTCCAGCACAGTTACCTGCATTTATTAAACGTCTCTGAACTCCACTACACAGGAGGGCGGGGTACGTACTTTTACGGGGCGTCCGCCCCAGGACAGCTTGCTCTGGCTCTGTTTCTTCTTCTTGACCTGGGACATTTTTTTGGACGTGGTCTTCACGACAGGCAACGCGTCGTCTTCCTCGATGTTCTCGTCGTCCTCCGCCTCCTTCACTGCCAGGTTGGGACACCTGTGTGGGAGGGGACATTGCTCGCCGTTACGACGACACCCGTTCGGCAGCATTCGGGTCAACTCCACTTCAGTCACACTCATTCCCCAACCCAAACCCCCCTCCCCGCACCCCTGCACAGGTCCTCAGAACCAGTCTGCAAGAGAGACAGTAGGCTGGCGGGGCTCGAGGACAAACCCAACCCTTTTATCCCAGCACTAAGACACCGGATGAGGTTCCCCACCCCTGTTGTACAGGCCCTCATAGAGCCTGTCTGCAGGGCGGATCAGGCTTCACTCACCTTCTCTTGTGACAGGCCTGCTTACTGCGGCCGCTTCCCCCAAACTTTATCATGTCCTTACAGGCAGAGCACTTCCCACAGTCCGGGGCCTGGCACACCTGGGTGGGGAGAGAGGCCGTTACACACACACACACACACACACACACAGAGACAATGTAACACAACCTGGCTGGTTAAGGTAAAGCGGCTGGTAAAATGCTGAAAACGGCTGGCGCTTTTTAGAATCCACAAGCCTCTCTGGCCAGTGGGTGAAAAAGAGTTTCATGCCCTGGTGCACACACAAACTCAGACAGAAGGACATCCCAGCCCACCTCACAGACACCGCAGCGCTGGCGTTTGATGCCGCCCTCCTTGTCGTTCTGGTCGATCTGGTCGGAGAAGAATGTGTCGAAGATCAGGTACACCATCTTGGTGGTGGTGGCCTTGGTGGGGCCCTTGTTGTCCTTCTCGATCTTGGTGGGGTGACGGATGGCCTGCCTTCTGGCAGCTCGCCTGTAGGGGGACGACAGGGGGGTCAGAAAGCAGCCCTGTAGGACCGAGAGGGCCTCTACGCCCTCCCCAGAATCATGCAGCCCTGTACACATGCACCATTCAGGTAAAAGCCTGCTCCACATGGCAGCACTCCAAAGCACAAAGGACTTCAGCCAAGTTTCAAATCCAGTCTGAGCAGGTACTTCCCCCCCCAAACTCCTGCCTCAGCACCACAGAGCAGGACCCACCCACTCACCCCCCCCCCCCCCCCCATAACACAGCACAGGCCGCATGCACGGACGCACGCCAGGGAACAATGCAAACGCAGATCATACCTACCAGTACAACAGCATGCTGCGTTAGGGGAACGTTAGAGGAGCGTTAGACACGTCAGGAAAACAGGATGTAAGCAATAGGAATAACCAACATCCCATGCCACCGGCGGAATACAAGGGACTCACGCACACACTCACACACTCACACTCACACACTCACACACTCACACACTCACACACTCACACACTCACACACTCACACACTCACACACTCACACACTCACACACTCACACACTCACACACTCACACACTCCAGGGGAAGGGGTTCTCTCCTGACCAGACGGGAAGCAGCAGCCTCAGCCAGCCAGGGCGGAAACATTCTAAGGATGAATACTACTGCGGTGCCGTGTGAACGCCCAACACCGCGTGAGCAATGCAGGAGCGGGGAGATGCCGAGGCGGAGAAACGCGGGGCGGGGCATGGCGGGGCGGGGCATGGCGGGGCGGGGCACGTACCTCTTGCCCAGCGTGACGCCGGCCAGCTTGATCAGGTCCCGCATGCAGGGCGTGACGATGACGGGCTGCTCGTCGGGGTCGCCGGCCTCGTCGTAGCTCTCCACCTGCTCCACCACGAACTGGGCGTGGCGCAGCAGCGTGTCCTCCGTGAAGCGGTTAAAGTTCAGGCCAGCAGGGGGCACTGTGGTCTGCAGAGAGGGGGGGGGGGGGCAGTCGGGTTAGTCAGCAAGAACAACTGGTCAGTGCAGCGGTGACGTCAGTCAAGACTGTGGACGTGTTTGAGCAAACGGCAGGGGAGCTTGGGTAAACTGCGCACAGACCGTGTGTGTGTGTGTGTGTGTGTGTGTGTGTGTGTGTGTGTGTGTACACGACAGCGGAGATTGCGTAAACGGCGCACAGACCGTGTGTGTGTGTGTGTGTGTGTGTGTACGACAGCGGAGCTTGCGTAAACTGCGCACAGACCGTGTGTGTGTGTGTGTGTGTGTGTGTGTGTGTGTGTGTGTGTACACGACAGCGGAGCTTGCGTAAACTGCGCACAGACCGTGCAGGCGTACGCATGCATATGAATGTGTGCGTATGGGTTTGCGTAAACAGGGGAGTTTGCGTAAACGGGCATATGCATGTATGAATGAGTGAGAGGTGTGTGCGCGTGTATACAGGCGGGCGTTACCTCTATCTTGTTGAGCAGGTCCTCATAGCTGACATCAGGGTTCTTCTGCAGGAACTCCACCACGATCTTACTCATGTAGATCTTCTCCTGCATGAGCGCGAAGGTGGGTGCGTACTCCTCACTGGGCTCCATCAGGATGTAGTCTGCAAACGCTGTGGGGAGGGAGGGGGGCGGGATCACAGCTTAGCCAATAGCAGTGTGTGTGGGAGGGGGCAGGGTCACATCTTAGCCAATAGCAGTGTGTGGGAGGGGGCAGGGTCACAGCTTAGCCAATAGCAGTGTGTGTGGGGGAGTGGGGGGGGATGTGTGTGTTGGGGGGGGGTTCCATAATACACCAGCTACCACAGAAAATGTGGGTAGGGCTTTCCTTCTTCAAGTTACCTGTGGTGAAGCCGATGAGGGCCTTCTCTCCCCCGTCAAACCCAGTGATCCACCAGGCATTAATGGGGCCCAGTTTTTTGGCAGGAACACCGCCTGCAAGAGGAAAAAGCTTCAGATGGAGAAAAACAGGAACACGTCCCTACCCACTACTTTTACTTGGCAGACGCGTTTATCCAAAGCGACAAGCGCATAACAAAGATCGTTGAAACAACTACAAACAGGTCAGACAAAGTACAGCCCTATCATAAAGTAGCAGCTGTCCATAAGCAATGAACATCAATCCTAGTTCACACAGTAAGCCATGGCCAACCCGTAGAGAATTGAGGCCCGATCACGAGACACGATAAACCACAACATCAAGATCAAGACGCTCGCGCTATATGAAAGCGTTAAGATATCAAGACACAGGGTACGAGGTACGAGGTACTTGATTGGTGGGTCAGACAAGGTAGAATATGAAGCGTGTCTTCAGGCCACGACAGAAAACAGGCCCCAATGCGCGTTATCAGTACAGCAAAGCGCAGGGCTGCGCCGACGGCACTGTACCGTCCATGCAGGGGTTGTCATCGTAGATGGGCTTGACTCCGCAACTGAAGTACAGCTCCACGTTCTTCTCGATCAGGCCGGAGTCAAAGGGACACAGGTGGCCCCGCTTGTCGTAGACACTGCAGGCAGCAGAGAACAGGCCTTTAGAAACGGGCCCAAAAAAAACCCAACACCCCCCCCGAAGTCAACCGGGCGCCACCCCCCCACCACACCTGAAGTTGGTGATCTTGTGCTGAGGGAGATCCTCGTAGCTCTCGAACCCGTCCTCGTTGGAGTCAAACAGGGAGAGACGCTCGTCCGTGAGCATCTCCGGTTCGTCCAGCTGCAACGCAGAACGCAAGTTTCCCCCCGTGTACACCGTGAAGGCACAGGGAACATGAGATCCGTCTACATGCACTACAATACGGTTCTCCGCGTGTCCAGATGCAGAAAATCTGACCTTGCGCCATCAGCCTCTTACCGCATTGTCTGGGTCTCCCTGAAAAAACTTTAGGTCGGAATCGTCCAGGTACTGCCTGCAGTCTGGGCATTTGGGGGGTGGAGTCTGAAACAGGAAGAGGAAGTCGGACGGTGACTGACAGCAAGGCCGTGACCGAATGGGATCCCTTCACCCCTTTGAGGGTGCATATTTGAGTCAACTTTATCAAAAAGCTTTTGAGTGGGCGACTTTCTCACAAATGGGGGCACTTAAAATCCCCAGACGAAACCCTTGAAGGGATTTCGGAGCACACATCCAAAAATTTCAGTAAGAAAACTGGAAGTAAAAACAATTTGTATTACAAGAGTGGGACATATTACAAACTACTATATTTTTGTTAATTCTATCTTCATTCATAATGTACACTCTGTAATCATTGTCATATGTAAACAGATTGATATTCTCAAAAAATATATATTAACTACTTCACTAGTTTGGAAAGTTTTGCAGGATTTCTTTGGCACACTGCTTGCAAAGTGAGGGGAGAGGGCATATAGTAGACAGGGTCCAAGAGGACAGGGGGCAGGGAACAGGGATCATATTCGGACACAGCCCCAGAGTTAACTGGGCACATAGAGGTGGCAGTGCCTAACAGACTACTTCGTGGAAATAGGCCATGGCAGATTAGATCATTGTAAGGAACACAGCCGCACCACCACAAAAAAAAAAAAGACAAAAAAAAAGACAAAAATCATTGGTTTTAGGAGACTAGTCTTTCTGTGCCACCACACTGCAAAAACAAAATTCATCAGTGGTAATTGCACTTCCAATCCAGCAGGGGGCAGTGAGGTTACTCCCCCGGCCCACACGCAAATACAATCAGCATAAAGAGCACAAAGGACTCGGATGTGAAAATGATCTTGGCTGTGCTGCGACTAAACAGTCAAGCTGAGAGCCAAGAGCTGATGAGCACTACAGACCAAGTCCATGGCTGTGTCCGAATCAGAGCCCTATGTACTGCGCCCTGTCTCCTGCGTACAGTGCACTGTGTCCGAATCAGAGCCCTATGTACTGCTCCCCGTCTCCTGCGTACAGTGCACTGTGTCCGAATCAGAGCCCTATGTACTGCGCCCTGTCTCCTGCGTACAGTGCACTGTGTCTGAATCAGAGCCCTATCTACTGCGCCCTGTCTCCTGCGTACAGTGCACTGTGTCTGAATCAGAGCCCTATCTACTGCGCCCTGTCTCCTGCGTACAGTGCACTGTGTCTGAATCAGAGCCCTATCTACAGCGTCCCGGCTCCTGCGTACAGTGCACTGTGTCCGAATCAGAGCCCCATCTACAGCGTCCCGGCTCCTGCGTACAGTGCACTGTGTCCGAATCAGAGCCCCATCTACAGCGTCCCGGCTCCTGCGTACAGTGCACTGGCAGAAGTGCGAGCTGGGCCACATTTTTTATTTATTTATTTTTTTAATTTTTTTTAAACAAAGCTGCGCGTCATATTTATGCAACCAAAATGTTTGCGTACTTCTTGGTGTGCTCCCGAATATACTTAGCGAAACCCTGGAAGTATGTACATCATGTATCATAAGTATACTACATTTAGAGAATGTAGTCCCGTCTACTCAAGCCTACTAAATTGTATGGAAGTGTGCCAATTCGGACAGCCCTTGTGTGTTACCTGCTTATTCACAAGAATCATTCGCCATTAACCCTTTCAAGAGTAGGTTTTTGGAATGTTTTTCAAAATTCTAAGTCAGTGTTCTAGAACTCCACTGCCTTCAGTGACCAGTGATCGTTACATCAGCATTAGAATTTTCCGTTAAGAAGATTCTAATGACATTTGTGTGTAAAAGGGTTCATTTGGCCAGGAAAAGCAAAAAAATGAAAAAATAAAATAAAATGGAGCAAGCAAACGCGACGCACACAGCCAAATCATATCACACTTCCCCCTTGAGCACATTCCCCTGTGAGACTGATTATCATACTACCTTCGCTGCCATTCCAGTGGCATTTCAATATACATCTTGCCCAGCTAGTTATAAACCATTTGATTTTGACTGGACTCCCTACAGTAGGCAGGTCACTCAACTTCATCATCCAAGTCATCCTCCACACACAAAATGGTAAATTAAGCATTTGTGGAAACACAACCATGTTGTGGAAAAGCACTTCCCACTGACCAATGGAATTTTGAATTCCAGGGGACAGACCCAACAATGGTTGGAATGCAAAGAAATTGTAACCAACAGTAGTTCCTGTAAATTCGGCCTCATGGTGCAAAAGGGGGTCCCAAGGCTTTGCAATCCCAAGTTAAGCAAAAATGATATTGAACAATAGCTCTGGAGTGATGCACCTGCCTCACCTTCACTGCAGTCACAGGTTTGGCCTTCTCTGCAGTAGCGTCTGCTATCCTGGGGGGGGGGGGGGGGGCACAGGGGTCAGAGGTCAACATTCATGTTCAGGTCAGGAGTGAGAGAATGTGTCAGAGGGTCAGTGTCTTACTTTTCCTCTGACTCCACTTTCAGCCTCTTCTCTTCCTGAGCCTGCATTCAGAACAAATGCCAGTCAGGAGGGAGAGAGAAAAAAAAGAAAGAAAAACAAAACAAAACCCACACATCCTTGGCTTCTCACCTCCTCCTCCTCTTCTTGATCTCCGTCCTCAGCCTTCTCCCCTGTGTCTGTACTCTCCACCTCTCCGTTCACCTCCTCAGACTTGCGCTTGCTGGAGCTGAAGCAGCAAATTACAGAGCTTAAAACACCTGTACAAAAGCTGGACATTCACACACGCATAACACCCAGCGTACACTTAGACATGTGGACAGGGGAGGGGTACTCACACTCTTGAGAACATGGATAAGATTGTGGGCTGCTTGCCAGAATTACGCGTGACTCTGGAACTGGCAGGAGACTCTGGAAGAGAGAAGAATCCAGAAGGTCTGATTAGCCCCCTATCATAACGTTCCGCTACAAATTGGCAGCCGATTGGCTGTCGTCACACCTGCATCTGCATACAGAACTCCCTCATTACAAGGCAGAGGCGAGTGTAGTCACCCGGCCCAGCCCTCACACTCACTCTTGGGGTCCCCCTCTGCTTTGCTCTTGCGACCCCCTCTGGCTTTGGGCGCACTAGGCGACTTGACAGCCCCGCCCTCTCCCTCAGTTTCCATGGCTCCCGTGACCAGGTCCTCCTCTCCGTGGGAACCGTTCTCCGCCACGCCGTTTGACTGGCCGTTGACCTTGGGGTTGTCGCTATGGGAACCGTTCTCCACGCACAGCTCCCGCCCCAGCAGCGCCTTCACCTTGGACAGGTAGCCCTCCTGGGGGGGCGGAGGGGATTGGTGGACAGGTTAAACAGTGCGGCTAGAGCCCAGCCAATAGAAACGGCTCGCTCGACGCAACTGAAGCATTCAAAAAGAGCATCATTAAGGGAATAAGGGGATGCCAGTTCTGGAACTTTCTGCAGTACACTGTGGAGGGAGTGACCTTTCGGCGTGTCACCGAAGCCACTGAAAAGGTTGTGGGGCTGCGGTGCTACCAGTGGAGGCTACCAATTACTGCAGGCCACTAAATCACTGGCGCTGGACGGGCAAAACTCTGCGAACGCACAAGAAAGCTCTTCAAGGTCAACGTTATTATCCCAAAATAGGTCAATTCATACGGAACAGGCAATGCTACACCCACTACACCACATTCAACAGTGAAAGACTTTCGATGTTTTGTAATGGCAGGGTTCCCACCGTTTCCAAGACGTTATTCTCTAGAGGCCATGTTACGTGAGCAACACCTGGAGGGGGGGGGGGGGGGGTTGGAGGAAAGATTGACTGCAATTGTTGACGGTGGAGATGTGGTTTCAGCATGCGACATGACACAAAATACTTTCACGACTATTTACTAATTGTAAATTTTTCCATGACTGAAACTGTCAGAAATTCCAGGTTTTCCCCCAGACACATCATGTGCGGGAGCCCTGAATGAGCTCACGTGTTAGTACATGAATAGAAACGATACACGACTGCATGACACACACACACACACACACACACACACACACACACACACACACACACACACACACACACACACACACACACACACACACACACACACACACACACACACACACACACACGGTGTGTACCATTTGTACCGCAGCATATTTCACAGTAGCAGTACTCACCTCTGAGAGCTCCTCACTCTTCATCTTGGCCTCTAGACTGCGGAGCTGGTCCTGAGCCTCTATCTGCAGGAAGTCCTGAACGAGACTGAGCTTCTCTCTCACACACTCCTGAGGACATCAGAAGCATGGTGAGGAAGATCTTAGCATGCCTTTTGCCAATGTAACCGACAGATTTTCTGCAGAGAATTAGTGCCTTGCTATGGTTTGTGGGAGTTGGCGTTTGGGCCGCTTTCTCTTCGATGGAGAACAGCACCAGAAAGACAGCAAGTCTCTCTCACTCACACACACACACACACACACACACACACACACACACACACACACACACACACACTATACTGCTTCAGTACATGGCCACAAAACACCAAACACATTAAATCCTTAGTGTAACTTAAATGAAGGGTGATAAATCTGAAGTACACACCCCAATTTTTATTTATTTATTAATTTATACTTTTTTTTTTTTTTTTTTTAAGGAGTCAGTCTAAACTGATGTACCAGTCAGTCATTGGACCTGTCCCCTGTCCCAGCAGGGGGACGGACGGATCAAAATAAACACATTTCAGACATGAAGCTCCCAACAGAAAACACGCATTAAGTTAAACCCTCCAGGACTGGCACAGACCGTGGCACTACGACACAGAGAATCAGTGGTGCGCAAAGCACAACCCGAGAGTAGAGAGACGACTGACCTCATCCGAGAGCCCATCTCCGTCCTTATCCAACACCTGAAGCCTGAAAGCCAAAATGAGAACAAGTCAGTCGGGCAATTCATTCAAGAGCCGGAACCCAAAACACTCCATTTCACGGCCGGAGGACAACACGCATGCTGTAACGTTATGGGAAATCTGCAGCTACTAGCAGCGAAGCTGTATGCCAATGTTGTGAACACATATGGCCAACTTTACCTACAGCTTTAAAAAATGCGACACAGGCGTGCGAGGTTTGTCATGTGCGATGATAATTGCAACGCTAACTTAACTGGCTATTAGTTATATTAATCTGAGTGAAAGTATTCTAAGTGTTTGTAGCGTTAAAAATAATGCCAATACTCTTGCTCGGCACTAAGCTGGCAAAATGTGGCACGGTAACGTTAATTCCGCGGTTTGTGGTTTAAGCTTTGAAGCAGATAGCAACTTCGCTAGCTAACGTTAGCTGATTTGATTTATGAAGTTAATCGCAAAATATTCGGCTGTATGCGAATCGCTATCGTTGGTTAGCTAGTAACATCATTGGCTAAACCGCGCCATCATGACAACCGTCAAAACACAATACTGATGAACAGCATTAGACTGGCTGCTTAGGTGCTAATTATACAAATCACGGCTAACAATATCGTCATTTTCCCTTTGATGTAGCCAACTAGCTAACGAAGCTAGCTGGCAAAATCATTGACATGCAAACAAAATGCGCTATTTGGCGCCAAATCTATCCATCTAAAACCTGCCGCGGTTCGGCTAGCTACTTGCATACAAACCGTTAGCTTGCTAAAACCATCCCCTTTCCTTATTTAATTAGCCGACAGGCTAATCAGCCAGAGTCTCCCCCGTTTTAGAAGAAAAGATACGGACAAAAACAGTGAGGCTGATGTCGTGAGGGCTGTCGTTCAGCCAATGCTAGTTTCTTCGTTTTATGAATGAGTGGAAAGGCTAACATTACCATGTAGCGCGCTAATCTAGACACCATGTAAACGTACCGTTTCCTGATGTCCTCTGGCAGAGACAAGGAGGTTTTGGTTGGCATTTCAAGTTTAAACGTGACTGCTAAAAACGACGAGCGTTCGTATATACAAAAAATGACTTAAATGAAACAAATAATTGTTTTAAAAGCGTTATTCGTTAAAACCAAGGATCTCACAATGTGAGTTTGTTGTGCAAGCGGAGACGATGAGCGTCTTATGGATCCTATATGCTGTTCCAGCGCGCGGGCCGTCTTTTCGCGCGGAAACCCGGGTACACTGGACTTTACCAAGAACCCAACATATAGGTAAAGCGCTTGTCATTGGTGGTACTGTGTCTAACCTTACTATACAATTTTCTACTTAATAAGGAAACTTAAATAATACACATTGTTTCGAATCACAACGTTGCATAGTGCAATAGTGATATTTTTTGCTGGTGATTTTTGAAACAATACTTTGATGTTGTCTTCCCCTTTCTGTCATTATGGACTCATCTGGGATTCATTAGGCAACCCTATGATGGGTTTCACCAAATCCCAGTAGAAAGTAGGGGAGTATCTTATATATTTACAATAACGTTAGCCCTATCACAACGATAGTATGTACACTTAACTACATGCTTTTCAGATGGGTTAGCATTATTTGGATTTATTCGGGTTTTTTTTTTCAAAACCCACTGGTTTATGGAAAAAATGTATGTGACCAGAAAAATATTACACGAACTTGGGTGTGTAACGCTAGCTAGCGTGGCTAACGTATTTACGAAGCGTATCCCAGCGAATGCAACCGAATTTAGCTATTTCAGAAAAGGATATGTTCCCATTAACGTGAAATCAAATAAATTATTCCAAGATCAGCGTGACACAATTTGGTGTTCTAGATGTCCACGTTTTCCTATACAATTGAACGGGTATTACATATTTTTTCATGTTCCACCCTTGTTGCACAGAATGCGACTTTCCAGGACTACGCCGTCGTAAACAGAATCAAACCAATAAATTCGCTGTATGGGATCTGGCGCGAAATTTCAATGTGGCGTTGAAATAAAAAATACTCAATTGACGTAACCAATATGGCTCAAACAATAACACAATTTACGGAGTTAAAACAGAGCATCAATATGTTGTTCTGGACAGAAGTGTAAAATCCGGGTTGAGAAAGTAAAAGTCCTCCCCAGTATTTGGTCGGTCACCTGGATTTGATAATTAGCACAATTCTTCAGCGAGGACGTAGAAGTAATTAGTGATATCAGCTGGCTGAGTTAATGGGTGGAAGAAACGCACGACAGGACTTTTACTTTCTGACCCCTGGGTTTTACACCTCTGATTCTTCGTCAGCAGGATGTTTTCCTTATTATTGACCGAAATCAGAGGTAATGTGGGATTAGAATCCCGAGTTCCACAAAGGGGTTGGCCAACAGTAACCAGACACACACACACATTTTATTCTGTAGTCTGATGCAGCTGGGACTCCATTTTGTGAAATACAACCGGATACAGAGAGGAGCAGACAGGCCAGAACATTCTAATAAAACACACCTCGCTATGGGTCCCGTCAACCTTCCCCAGTGTGTCTACATCAGCATACAGACAGAACACAGGGCTGAGCCATGTGTATGCTGTCACTGGTGTATTGTTCATTGTTCATTGTCGTGACGTCATCATCATGTGACATTTCAATCCTGTTTCAGTCCCCCAAACACAGCTGTGGGGAGACTCTTCTGCTCCAGCTGCACTTCTGTCCCAGAGAGAACACACGTTTCTTACGTTACTAACACACATTTATTCAATCTTTACTAACACACACATTTACTTACGTTACTAACACACACATTTACTTACATTTCTAACACACACATTAATTCAATGTTTAACAACACACATTTATTCAATGTTTACTAACACACACACATTAATTCAATGTTTAACAACACATAGCCTATTTATTCAATGTTTACTAACACACACATTTACTTACATTTCTAACACACACATTAATTCAATGTTTAACAACACACATTTATTCAATGTTTACTAACACACACACATTAATTCAATGTTTAACAACACATATTTATTCAATGTTTACTAGCACATATTTATTCAATGTTTACTAACACACACATTTACTTATGTTACTAACAAACACATTTACTTACATTTCTAACACACACATTAATTCAATGTTTAACAACACACATTTATTCAATGTTTACTAACACACACACACATTAATTCAATGTTTAACAACACATTTATTCAATGTTTACTAACACACACATTTACTCAATGTTTACTAACACACACATTTACTTACATTTCTAACACACACATTAATTCAATGTTTAACAACACATATTTATTCAATGTTTACTAACACACATTTATTCAATGTTTACTAACACAAACATTTGCTTACATTACTAACACACACATTTATTCAATGTTTACCAACCTGCACACAAACACACGTTTATTCAATGTTTACTCATACTCAAGTTTTATCACACCCCCTTTTACACACACACACACACACACACACACACACACACACACACACACACACACACACACACACACACACACACACACACACAGACGCAATTCACTCTCCGGTTCACCACCATCCTCTTCTTCCTTGTCATCATCGTCATCAATGTTAGCTTGCTTTGCAAGCTCAGCCAGTTCACTGCGAGAGGTGTCGCTTCTGAAAACACACAGAAAATGCAAGATCTGAGACCTGAAAAGGTATCTGCATTCAAAATACATCTATTTAAATACAAACAGATATAGACTGATAGCAGGATGTAATTATCCACTGTGTACATAAGGAGTAAGGCACCATCTAGTGGCCACATGAAAAACTGCAGCACTATTCTATGCTTCAGTAACAACAATTTCAAATTGAATATGCTTCCATAGCCCTTAACAATTGATTTGAACTCAGTAAGAGGAATCAGTTTCTTAAGCTTCAAATCTTTCTGCAGGCTATTCCATGCAGAGTGGGCAGAGATCATAAAGGCTTTCTTGTCCATCTCCGTCCAAGCTTTGGGGACAGTCAACAGAAGGGAACATTGGCACCTCAGGCTGTACTGCCCTCCAAGTTTCTGTGCAATGTAGATACATAAATATTGAAGGAAGCTCTCCAAAAATAGCCTTATAAATAAACATATTCCAGTGGCTGAGCCTACGCATGGACGGAGATGGCCAACCAGCCCGAGAATGCAATGTGCAATGATGTGTAAGGGCTTTCCAGTTTGTCACAAATCTCAAAACACTATGATATACAGTATCTAACATATGAAAACACTAAGCTGATGTATTCATATACAACAGATCTCCATATTCAAGTAAAGGTTATAAAAGTAGCAGCAACTAATTTTCTCTTAGACTTGTATGTAAAGCATGATTTTTTTCTAAAATAAAACCTTAACTTCAACCTCAACTTTTTCAACAGATTTTCAATGTGTGGCTTAAAAGAAAGACAATAATCATTTGAAATGCCCAAATATTTGTAACAAGATACTACCTCAATTTGCTTGCATTGAGTAGGCTAGTTACAATGTTTGGAATATTTGATGGTTTCTTCCTAGTAAACATCATTAGTTTAGTTTTATCTGCATTCAATACAAGCATGTGTTTCTTCCACTCATTAACTCAGCCAGCTGATTTCCCTAATTAGTTCTACCTCCTGGCTGAAGAATTGTGCTAATTAGTAAATCAAGGTGGTTGGAACAAAATACTGGGGAGGACCTTTACTTTCTGAACCTGGATTTTACACCGCTGAGTGTATCATTTAAGACAGAACACAAATATCACAGAACAGGTACTACACTTATAGTTCCAGGTTCTGACCATCAGATGGTGCTGTTAACAGTTTATGTTATTAGATTAAGAAGTGTGACGAAAAAAATGTCTTCAATGTTAATTTAAAGCTTTACTTTCAAACAATACTGATTAAGACAATCTTGAATTGTCTAATTGTAACAGACTTGATGCTATTCTCATCCGAAAGGGTGGGCCAATACAGCAGAATGGTTGTCAAAAACAGGTTATAGGGCCAATACAGCAGAATGGTTGTCAAAAACAGGTTATAGTGTGACATCCGCCGTCTCCCTCCAGTCCACCTTCCTTTCGTTCTCCCTCCGCACTCCTCCGCACCCCCATCCGCACCCGATTGTTTTTATTTGTTTTTATACACATATACACATACAGTGTCCAGACAAATAACTGTGTAATACTTTCTAACCTAATGTTTTCCAATTTTGGAATGTGGGCGCTTCAGTGTTTTTACAATTTTTCAAAATTAATTTTTTTAAAACTAATGAGGAAAAAAGAATCTGCCATGAAATTGGATATCGTACATTTTACACATTTTGGAAAACGCTTATCAGGGGTGTAAAAACTACCTTACCGTCACTATCCAGGTTTCAATTTCCTCCCAAATCTTCCTAATTTTATTACAAAACCAAAAGGCGTGTATGAGGGAATCTCACTGAATGAGGCATTTCAAACATCTATCGGAGGAGCTAGTATCAAACATATAAGTTTTATCTCTACTGTAATAGATTCTTGTCATGAGATTTTATTGAATTAAACGTAAATTTTCATTAGTTGTAATTTTTTTTGTAATTTGCAAACATTCTTTCCATTTAATATCAGCATTTACAGTATTGAGATCCCGATTCCATTTACTATAGATTGTTTGAAATGCTTCAACATCTATTTCTAACTTAAGTAGAATCGCATACACTTTTCCTATCAAGCCTCTCTTTTCCTCAGGGTTAAAAATAACTTTTTCAATTTCAGTTGGTACTCTGGATTGCCCAAATTCAAAATTTTGCAATATCCAGTTTTTTAGTTGTAAATATTTAAAGAATTCCATATCTTCTAACTTATATTTGTCTTTAAGCTCTTTGAAAGATCGAATTGTACTATGAAAAATGATATCTGATAATTTTTGAATTCCACAACTTATAGAAGTTTGCCAGTATAGTTGAGTGTTTTGAATAGTTATCGATGAGCTATTCCAGATGCGGATATATGTAGAAATATTTATTTCTTTACCTGATTTATTTTTAATTTTTTTCCATGTGTTTAAAGTACTATTAATAACACAATTAGTTGTTTTAATTTTATGCTTGGAGAAAAGGGCTAAGAATAAATTATAAGGTTGTAACTGGTGATCTTCAATATCTATAAATGGTTCCTCATTTTGATTATTAATTATACTGTCAATATAAAGCAATTGAGCAGCATGATGATACAGCTCCATGTTTGGAAGATCTAGGCCACCCTCATCTCTAGGATAATGTAAGACCTTTCTACTTATACGGGCCGTTTTTTTAGACCAGATAAATTAAGTGAATTTACTTCTTTAAAAAAAGATTTTGGAGGAGTAATCGGATTGTTTGGAATATGTATAAAAGTTTTGGTAGGCACATCATCTTAAAAAGATTTATTCTACCAGTTAAATTAATATTCAAATCAGACAACCTTACTAGATTTAATTAAAGAGTTTTAATTAAAGGAAGAAAATTTTCTTTATATGACTGTTTTTTATCTGCACTGACATAGCAGCCAAGATATTTAATACTCTTCCCTTGCCAATTAAGAGT
The DNA here is from genome assembly GCA_029718625.1 of Synaphobranchus kaupii. Lineage (NCBI taxonomy): Eukaryota > Metazoa > Chordata > Actinopteri > Anguilliformes > Synaphobranchidae > Synaphobranchus > Synaphobranchus kaupii. The sequence continues at coordinate 78,649,325 of CM056378.1, read as the reverse complement.
TTTGAGGCTCTCTGGAATTCTTATGTTTTTGTCCACTGGCATAATTTCAGTTTTCCTAACATTCATTCTGTAACCTGATATCTTTGAAAATTCTGTAATTATTTCAATTACACAAGGGTTCGAAGTGTTTATTTTACTTAAATATAATAACAGGTCATCAGCATATAAACTGAGTTTATAATGGTTCTTTCTAATGTGATGCCACTCACTCCTTCAGTTTGCCTTATTTTTTGTGCCAAAGGCTCTATTGCTAACGCAAACAGAGAAGGCGACAAAGGGCACCCTTTGTCCTGTACCTCTGCTTAATGAAAATTGTTTTGAAAGAATACAATTTGTATAAACTTGAGCCTTTGGCGATTTCTAAACCGTTTTAATCATGTCAATATATTTAGCTGGAAAATCATAAACTTCAAGCACTTTAAAAAGATAAGACCACTCAATCCTGTCAAATACCTTTTCGGAGTGTAGCTACTGCCATTAAAGTTAAGTCCTTTTTATATTTCTTTGCATACTGAATTAGTGATAGACAAGTTCTAATATTGGCTTTTAAATCTCTATTTTGTATAAACCCTGTTTGATTGCTATGAATAATTGATGGTAAAATTTTTACTATTCTGTTATTTATGGCTTTCGTAATGATTTTTTTTGTCACTGTTCATTAAACTAATAGGTCTAAAGTCGGAGGGTGTATCACAGTCTCTTCCAGATTTTGGGATCACAGAAATGGTTGCTAAGTACATTGTTTGTGGGAGTGTGTGATTTGTTTGAAAGTTATTTATGACTTGGATGAAAAGAGGATTTATGCTTGACCAAAATGTTGAGTAGGAAAGCCATCCATTCCAGGGGCTTTTTTAAAAGAAAAACTATCAATAACACGTTTGATTTCTGAGAGTGTAAAGTCTTTGCTAAGGTCGTCCTTTTCTTCCATTGTTAAGTGTTTCAACTTAATTGAATTGAGAAAGGGAAAAGGATCGTGTTCTTGTTTCATTTCTGATTGATAAAGTTCCTTGAGCCACATGTCCATGTTCCTCATGTCATGTTTTTCCCATTTACCTTGTCCGTCTAGTTCCATGTTGTGCAGGCTGGGCGTGGCTTTCCTGGCTTGTTCCTCATTATTACTCAGCCTATCCCTCGCCCCTCTGCTCGCATTCCCCACTCACCTCATTACCTTGTTAGCTCTTGCATACATTCCTCACGCCCTGTTCATTAACCTCATCTCCCTTACACCTGTTTATTTGTTTGTCTTGTTGCCAGTTCCGTCTGTTATGCTTTGTGCTTGACGTGTTTGGCCTCTGTTGTGTTGTGTGCATTTAACCTGCTTGTTCATCTTGTTTCTAGTTTTGCCCTGTTTGCTCCTGCCCCATCATCTGCCCTGCCAGCCTTTATTCGCAAACCCTGAATCCAGCCCTTCACCTAGCTCCCCTGTCTGTTTGCTTGCTTTAATAAATATTCACTCTTCACTGAGTTTTGCCTGAGTCTGCCTCAGTCCTGCAGTTGGGTCCATATCAATGTCTGTACCACAACATATAGAACATATAAAAATTTCTACACATTAAATACACACAAATATCTATAAAGTTGGAAAGTTTTGGCTGAGCAAATGCCCACATGTGATTTTTTGCCACTGATCATTTACTTCAAAACATTTTTATAATGGTAGAAGTTTACTGAGCAACAGATCTAACATTTGTAACAACCTGGATCCATCAAAAAAGACCTTAGTAGTTATTTAGATTACCTAGAACTTAGCCTAGTTGTAGCAGTCAGGTACGTTTCAGAGTAATTGCTGGCGGGGTAGATGTTAGGTGTCGTGAGGGAAGGACCCAAACGCAGGCAGGAGTATGAAAAACCAAAGTTTTAATAGGGGCAAGGCAGCAATCCGTGGTAAGACAGGCAGGGTCAAAAACTGGGGAGACAGGCAAAGAAACAAAACACAGTCCAAAGAATGGTCAAGGAACAGGCAGGGGTCGTAACCGGGAAGGCACAGCAACGGTACAAAAGCGGAATCCAAAACAAGGTCGCGAGAACACAGGCAGGGGTCAAAACTGGGGAGGCGTAAGAGGAACAAAAAATAAATGCCGGAAGGCGGCGCAGGTGATACAGTTCTGGAGGCCGCCGGCGGCGCGGGCAGGACGGCTCTGGAGGACGGCGGCGCAGGCAGGACCGCTCAGGAGGGCGGCGGCGCAGGCAGGACCATTCAGGAGGGCGGCGGCGCAGGCAGGACCGTTCAGGAGGGCGGCGGCGCAGGCAGGACCGTTCAGGAGGGCGGCGGCGCAGGCAGGACCGTTCAGGAGGGCGGCGGCGCAGGCAAGACCGCTCAGGAGGGAGGCGGCGCAGGCAAGACCGCTCAGGAGGGAGGCAGCGCAGGCAAGACCGCTCAGGAGGGCCGCGGCGCAGGCAAGACCGCTCAGGATGGCGGCGGCGCAGGCAAGACCGCTCAGGAGGGCGGCGGCGCAGGCAAGACCGCTCAGGAGGGCGGCGGCGCAGGCAAGACCGCTCAGGAGGGCGGCGGCGCAGGCAGGACCGCTCAGGAGGGCGGCGGCGCAGGCAAGACCGCTCAGGAGGGCGGCGGCGCAGGCAGGACCGCTCAGGAGGGCGGCGGCGCAGGCAGGACCGCTCAGGAGGGCGGCGGCGCAGGCAGGACCGTTCAGGAGGGCGGCGGCGCAGGCAGGACCGTTCAGGAGGGCGGCGGCGCAGGCAAGACCGCTCAGGAGGGAGGCGGCGCAGGCAAGACCGCTCAGGAGGGAGGCGGCGCAGGCAAGACCGCTCAGGAGGGCCGCGGCGCAGGCAAGACCGCTCAGGATGGCGGCGGCGCAGGCAAGACCGCTCAGGAGGGCGGCGGCGCAGGCAAGACCGCTCAGGAGGGCGGCGGCACAGGCAAGACCGCTCAGGAGGGCGGCGGCGCAGGCAGGACCGCTCAGGAGGGCGGCGGCGCAGGCAAGACCGCTCAGGAGGGCGGCGGCGCAGGCAGGACCGCTCAGGAGGGCGGCGGCGACGGCTGCATCGCCGTGGAGGCCGGCGGCGACGGCTGCATCGCCGTGGAGGCCGGCGGCGACGGCTGCATCGCCGTGGAGGCCGGCGGCGACGGCTGCATCGCCGTGGAGGCCGGCGGCGACGGCTGCATCGCCGTGGAGGCCGGCGGCGACGGCTGCATCGCCCTGGAGGCCGGCGGGGACGGCTGAATCGCCCTGGAAGCCGGCGGCGACGGCTGCATCGCCGTGGAGGCCGGCGGCGACGGCTGCATCGCCCTGGAGGCCGGCGGGGACGGCTGAATCGCCCTGGAAGCCGGCAGCGACTGAGCGGCTGTAGGTTAGGCGGCCCAGGGACAGGTGGTGTCAGCTGGCTCTGCAGCTCTGGACAGGCGGAAAGCTGGCTCTGCAGCTCGGGACAGGCGGAAAGCTGGCAATGCAGCTCTGGACAGGCGGAAAGCTGACTCTGCAGCTCTGGACAGGCGGAAAGCTGACTCTGCAGCTCTGGACAGGCGGAAAGCTGACTCTGCAGCTCTGGACAGGCGGAAAGCTGACTCTGCAGCTCTGGACAGGCGGAAAGCTGACTCTGCATCTCTGGACAGGCGGAAAGCTGGCTCTGCAGCTCTGGACAGGCGGAAAGCTGGCTCTGCAGCTCTGGACAGGCGGAAAGCTGGCTCTGCAGCTCGGGACAGGCGGAAAGCTGGCTCTGCAGCTCGGGACAGGCGGAAACCTGGCTCTGCAGCTCGGGACAGGCGGAAAGCTGGCTCTGCAGCTCGGGACAGGCGGAAAGCTGGCTCTGCAGCTCGGGACAGGCGGAAAGCTGGCTCTGCAGCTCGGGACAGGCGGAAAGCTGGCTCTGCAGCTGGACAGGAGGGCTGGAAGGGGACCAGACAGGAGGGCTGGAAGGGGACCGGACAGGAGGGCTGGAAGGGGACCGGACAGGAGGGCTGGAAGGGGACCGGACAGGAGGGCTGGAAGGGGACCGGACAGGAGGGCTGGAACGTGGTGGGACAGGAGGGCTGGAACGTGGCGGGACAGGAGGGCTGGAACGTGGCGGGACAGGAGGGCTGGAACGTGGCGGGACAGGAGGGCTGGAACGTGGCGGGACAGGAGGGCTGGAATGTGGCGGGACAGGAGGGCTGGAACGTGGCGGGACAGGAGGGCTGGAACGTGGCGGGACAGGAGGGCTGGAACGTGGCGGGACAGGAGGGCTGGAACGTGGCGGGACAGGAGGGCTGGAACGTGGCGGGACAGGAGGGCTGGAACGTGGCGGGACAGGAGGGCTGGAACGTGGCGGGACAGGAGGGCTGGAATGTGGCGGGACAGGAGGGCTGGAACGTGGCGGGACAGGAGGGCTGGAGCGGGACGGGACAGGAGGGCTGGAGCGGGACGGGACAGGAGGGCTGGAGCGGGATGGGACAGGAGGGCTGGAGCGGGACGGGACAGGAGGGCTGGAGCGGGACGGGACAGGAGGGCTGGAGCGGGACGGGACAGGGGCAAACACGGATGGGTGGAAAATGGATCCTCCGTCGACGGGTAGCTGAGTCCGTCGACGGAGCCGGGAACCAGGACCCCCTTGTCTTCTCCTGGGCCCATAGTTTCCCGGACACAGGACCAGGCGGGTCCCATTGAAGGGTGACAGTTGGGGTTGGGTGGTTGAAGGGGTAATGGGCTCAGGGCTGGCCGGCTGGAGGGTAAGGACTCCGAGTCCAACGGAGTGAGAGGTGGGCTGATAAACGGTCCGGGGTGATGGGTGGTGGTCGGCATGCCGACGGGCAAACTCTGGGTTTTGCCCCCAGATACCCATGAGGTATTCCTCATAGGAGGTGTTGTCGAAGGGGTCAAAAAAATAACCCTGAGTCGCCATGAGCCCGCTGGGTCCAAACTGGCGAGTTCCTTCTGTTAGGTGTCGTGGGGGAAGGACCCAAATGCAGGCAGGAGTATGAAAAACTGAAGTTTTAATAGGGGCAAGGCAGCAATCCGTGGTAAGACAGGCAGGGTCAAAAACTGGGGAGACAGGCAAAGAAACAAAACACAGTCCAAAGAATGGTCAAGGAACAGGCAGGGGTCGTAACCGGGAAGGCACAGCAACGGTACAAAAGCGGAATCCAAAACAAGGTCGCGAGAACACAGGCAGGGGTCAAAACTGGGGAGGCGTAAGAGGAACAAAAAGAGAACAAAACAGACTAACTACAAAACAATACAACAACAGGCAAAAACTAGGGAAACAAAAACTCGGAAATAGAATAAACAAAACTCGGGCAGAAACTCAGACGGTAACACAGAAGCAGAATATACTAAGGAACTCGCGAAGAACACTGAAATGACAAGGTATATATACACAGAGGGAGACAGACATAATGGGAATCAGGTGTGTAGAAGCAGGGAGGGGAGATTGCTCACAGGTGAGAACAGTGAGGGTTAACAGGGACCAATAAAACAATGACAGGGGAAACGTAAGACACGGACTGGAATACACAGACACAATGATAACAAACAGCCTGGAGTTAGCAGGTAAACAAGTGCACAGCTCAGATTGGAAAAACACGAAAGTGGACACATATGCAGAGAATGCGAAATCACAGATCGATGCAGGGATAGGATAACGAGAAGGGAAATGACAGCTGCAGGTAGAAACTCAAGATGAATTAGTAATGTTAGTAGTGAACTCTAGAACCCTAATGTTAGTAGGTTAGTTTTATATACACATGTTAGTTTGTTAGCAGGTTAGTATTAAATCTAATCTAACAGTTAGTATGATTAGTACATTAGTATTATATACAAATATAAATAAAGTCAGAAGGAAGAAAACGAGATATACGAAATACAGAAGAAACCTGAATGTTCCCAAAATCACCCGAATAGTGCAATGACAAAGACAGGGGGTGGAATCTCAGAAACATGGAACGCGGACTGACAATCGCGAGGGAAAGAAAACAGGAAAAATAATAACAAATAAAGAAATAAGACAGACAGATTACAGGATCCTAACAGTAGAAACATTTAAATGTCACGGAATACATTTCTTGTAATTTATGGCACGTTGAGACAGCCAGCAACTTGGCACCAAGGTTATAAGTTTTTAATTTCGTTTTTATTTTTATTAGCTTTTTAATTTCACTTTCTAATTTAGTTTAGTTTTAGTTAGATTTCAGAGTGTGTTTGTAGTTTTTCAACCGATTTTATTTTTTTAAATTTTTTATTTCAGTAAATAACAGTCAATAGTTTGGTTGGGGGAGAAAAACATAGATATTGGTTTTGTTTCAAATTAGGCTATATGCAATCCGGATTATCCAAACAAAAAACGTTCTGTGCTATCAACAGTCAGGAAGAGGATCAGAAATTAAAACTTTATGGTCATTTTTATTTTATTTCAGTTTTTGCAACACAACATTACAGTTTTAGTTTCGTTTTAGTTTTTAACGTAATTTTATTTTTAATTTTTATTTCAGTTAACGAAAATGTTTTTTTTAATTATTTTTTTTTAGATAACTATAATAACCTTGCTTGGATGTTTACCTGACCATTTGTGGCTGATGGGCAGTCTCCATGTGTTCAGTTGCTACCTCCTAAGTATTTCTGACAGAAATACATGCTAGCTAGCTAACGTAACGTTGGTTTCAATTCTTAAAAAATAATTCAACTTAGCAGCAAGCTAAGTGTCATTTTTTGGTGTTTGTTGTGGGTGTCTAACAATATAACATTTTACAGAATCAAGAAGCCGCAGCTTGTCGTGATTCATTTCTCGTCCATTGTAACTGAATCAAATATATGGTTTGTTTCAGCAATGTCATTTAAATCAAACACTTAATCTGATTGGCTATTGCCGGGAAATATTATCGAAAAGTTCAGAATTTCACCAATTTTTATATGTTTTTCCATAGAGTTCAATAGGAAAATTTGTCAGGAGAAACAATTGTGATCCATCGACATCTACTGTATTTCTGGCAGCAGAGTGATGATTTAAGGCTTGTTTGATACCTCAGACCCTTGATGACTTACAGCCATTTAGCCAACCATGTGTTCCATACGGTTCCAGAATAATTTACAGCTAAATCTAGTCCCATCCCCCAATTCCCATAGAGATCCAGTAAAATGCAGAGACGTTATAGTATCGCTTGTAAGAGTACCAGAAAATAAGATATCAAGAGTTTTTTTGATGTTGTTGGGTCACAGACATCAGGAAGTCATGGCATGCAAAGCCAAAGGATATGCGACCAAATATAAAAAATTTAAAGGCACAGTCAACTTAGTGTATGTAAACTTCTGGCCCACTGGAATTGTGATATAGTGAATTAAAAGTGAAATTATCTGTTTGTAAACAATTGTTGGAAAAATTACTTGTGTCATCCACAAAGTAGATAACTGACTTGCCAACATTATAGTTTGCTAACATGAAATCTGTGGAGTGATTAAAAATGAGTTGTAATGATTTCAACCTAAGTGTATGTAAACATCCGACTTCAACCGTACATGTTACGGAGTAGCCTATCAGTGTACCATTTTTCTCAGGCTAAATGTTAATGGCGTAATGCAGGGTTCCTCTTTGGACAGGTAAAAAATGCACCTGCCTCTTTTTCAAGTGTTTCCTGTCAGCGTTTTTCTGCCAGAAGCAATCAGTTTGCAGTGAAGATATAATATATCATATTATAGGCTACATATTATGATGAGAAACGGAACACTTCCGTGTCTGTAGCTAGGCAACACATTCTTCGGGCGGTCCTATATACAGGTGGGAAAAGGAGCGCGTGCTGTCAGAGTGTGACTGGCTGGCAGGGGAAATAGTGCACTTATTTCTTTCATCTGCGAACACTTACTTAAAGTAGTTTTTGAGGCAAAAAATACTGAATAATACTAAAATAAATACTGCGAGATGGCACAACAAGAGAGGTAACTTTATTTTTTATATATTATTTTATATGATATATATATATATATATATATATACACACACACACACACACACACATATAGGCCTACACATATATACACATATACACACACAGGTTTGTATATGCTTATATATATTTTTATAGTATATATATATATATATGCAATAAAAATGTTATTTATACATTCAGACGTGTCCATATGCATGCATACTGGGTCACAATGCGCTTTCTGTGAAGCGCATTGTGACAACTAGTTGTGAAATGCGCTATATAAATAAATATTGATTTGATTTGATTTGACATACGCATCTACTCACATAGAGCATAGAGATACAGATTTGTACAGACATAGCTATGTAACGATATATTTTATTATATATATATATATATATATATATATATATATATATATATATATATATATATATATATATATATAAATAAAATTAAAATGTTATTTATATCCAGACGTGTCCGCATGTATACATAGCCTACTACGCATCTACTATAGATACAAATTTGTATAGACATGTAACGAGTGAAATTTCAGTCGAAACCATAAAGAACAATGGGAAATTGTGGTTACGTTGCCAGTGTTTTTTCACGGTAATCTGTACAAAGCCTTCGCTTTTTACTGCACGTCACTGTGCTTACTATCGAACAAGCCGATACGATAAAGAAAAGCAATATCTCCCTGATACAAAAATAATAATGATAATAAAAATACAACACAAAATCATAATAATGGTACTTGGGGAAAAATGTAATGCCGTAATTCTCAATATTCTAAAAAGATATTTGTCGTTCTCAGATTTAAGTTCAGATGGTGGTTTCCCAAAGGTGATGATGTAAAGCCATCATCACCTGGACACTTTGCGTTTTTAGACTTGAATTCAATTAAAAATCTCAACTTTAAGTTTAATATTCCCAAAGTACTTTTCCCATTTTAATTTAGAATCATCTGAATCTGAACTATACAATGTATGCATCTTGCAAATTATTCTGCTATTTTAGCCTACTCTTGTCTAATCATATTTTTAAGTTTTCATCCCTAATTTTTGTTATAGGCTGTAATTTGTTTTTTTTTCTCAGTCAAAATGCTAATATTTTTATGGGCCTTTCAACTATTGTCATAATATTTTTGTTTCAAATATATGATATGCTTTTGGTTAAACAAACTGCATTTGAAAAAAAAAAAAGATACAAATAAATGGGGGTAAACGGCTCTGTAGTGTGTCCCAACAGAAAAATACCGGGCCCGCGTACCGCGCCACGCCTGCGCTCACAGTCTCCTTCTTGTTTCTCTTGTCCTGTCTGCCAGGGTTGTCCTGAATCGTTCTAAATATTTCATGGCGACTGCCTTACTGTCAGCGCAAAGGAGCGAGGATCCGAACACGCAGGTAACGTAACGCATTAGCCCTCGTGCAGCTCGCTTTTCTCCTTGGCCTGTGGAATTCAAGAGGAGGGCGCGCCTTATGCGTGTGCTGCTGCGATAAGTTTACCAGTATGATGCAGCTGTTCAAATGTGAGAGGAAAACAGTCAGGGCAAAAAATTGCTTTTAAAATGGTAAAAATCTGTCTAGTGATATTACTGCACTTTATTGTTTGACTCTTAATTCCAGAGATTCTGTGCGCATTCAGCTCAATGAAAATGGGATGTATGTATCACCTGATGTCAAACCACAAGCTGTAAAATGATCACGATAAAGAGGGTGACACCCTCTTTTCATTAAATTACCTTCAATGACAATCTCGTCCCCTTAGCCCTGGGCATGGGCATGTTGCTGACATCGTTTTGAATGCAACCCAGTTGGCATTTCAACGTTTATTCACGTTTATACTAAAGGTGGAATGGTTGGTAATAGAAAAATAATGAGGGATCTAACACAGCAAATAATCAAGTGAGTTGAACATGTTACAGTCACAGTGACATTGCCCATGGATCGCACAGTGCGTTGCAGTGCCACTTGCTGAAATTGTGAGGACCTGTGAACACATGGACTCCTGATTTTGCTGTCTCTATCAGTTTGTGATTTCTACCAGTTAGTAATCCTCAATACATAATAGGCAGTGCTCATGCTGACTGATGCAATTCCTCTTGGTGAATGTTTAAGTGTCACATTCCCCTATTTCACCGAAGGTTCTTCTTTTTGAATAACTCACTGATTACAGATGTAATCATCGGATGTAATCAATTTAAAAGTGCCTTTACCTATCTGTCTGCTTGGTTTTTTATTTTAGAGAAGGATTCAGTCGGCCGGCTGTACAGCCTCTCTGTAACCCTGTGTGTTATTCTGAGAGTGAAAGACCGTTTTTAATTTAAGGTGGGAGCCTGCATTGTGAACCAGGAAGAGAACATAGTGGGGATTGGTTACAACAGGATGCCTAATGGCTGCGATGGGAAACTGCCTTGGGAACGGGAATCGGAAGAATGGCTGGACAATAAGTACCCCTACGGTGAGTCTCCATTCCCACACGCCCCCTCTCCAAAATATAGGGGTGAAAGAGTTGTGGGGATATACAGAGTTGCATATGTTAGAGGTCACCAGCGCTGACTGAGATTATCGAGAGAAAAAAGCTGCTCCCAATGAAGCACAAACCCATAAACATGACTGACAACCCACCAAGCTCATAAATTATGTATTAATCCATTAATATGCAACCACAGAGCCAAAATCACACCCCAAAACGATGAATCTACACAATTCTTGTAATTCGTAAGGGATGGGACGATAATCGATACAACCATATATCGCTGTAAAAACATTAACGGTTATTTAATCCTCATACATTTATGTCATTAGGGAAATAACATGTTTTAGAAACAGATGTTTTCTGTTTTGTATGAATTAGTATTTTTTAAAGTAATTGAAGTATGGTTTAATACTGTTTTAAACATTGGAGAAGGACTCGCACACCACTAGAAAGGGCAGGGTGCAATCCACAAAAAAGAAAAATGGCGAGATATAGAAAACTACAAAAATGTATTTAGACATCCAGTGGAAGTGCGAAGTGCAATGCTTTGAGAAAGGTCATACAAGATCGGAACGTTTGCTTCCTTTTTTCACCTTATCCCTTTCACTGGATGTCTAAATACATTTTTGTCGTTTTCTATATCTCGGCATTTTTCTTTTTTGTGGATTGCTCCCTGCCCTTTCTAGTGGTGTGCGAGTCCTTCTCCAATGGCACTTAGGCACCCGTGACTACCATTTCAGGACTTTCTACAAGGCGCAATTTCAATAATATTATTTTTTATTAATACTGTTTTAAACTTATTTCCATAGTTATCGAGATTATATCGTAGCCTATATCATATATTTTCTTGGCCAAGAAAAATCGTACAATGAAGTTTTAATATCGAGGGGGAGCAGCAGTCATCCTACCCTTCGTTCCCCTGTCCAGAATATCAATCATTTGCAGGTTTCTATGGAAACTTGAAGTGTCTTCCAAATAGGTACTTCTGCCCAGCATGTTACTTAACGTTAACGTGATTTTTCATTCAAGAGAAGGAAAAAAAACATGCTTAAAGTCTCTTTTAATGTGCATGTTTGTAAGTTATAAATGCGGATACTACACATTAACTTTTCACCTTTTATTCCCAGTGTGTCATGCTGAGCTGAACGCCATCGTGAACAAGACCTCCGCGGACGTGAAGGGCTGCGCCATTTATGTGACCCTGTTCCCCTGCAACGAGTGCGCCAAGCTCATCATCCAGGCAGGTGGGTCTCCCTCTCTTGTGATGGGAAAATCCAGGCTGTTGGGGGTTAAAAAACACCCCGGCCTCCAAAAAAGAGGGCAAGGCAGGCCCTGACTGTAGTGGAGACACAGCCTTGGCAATGATATTACCCCTCTCACCCACCAACCCACCCACCAGCTCCATGGCTGCTTCGCTAATTTAGTAAGGGCTCCTGCAGTTGTGGCGATTTACCACAGGTACTAGTAAACGTCATTCAGACCAATGTTTTCCTGAGGGTCCCTGGTTTTGTGGGTGGTTGGGGGGCAGGTGCAAGAGCTTAAGCTTTAGTTTGCCGTTGTGTGTTGCGTGAAGGACCTCCGTCCTCTTTCCCCTGGCGGGCCGCGGGAGTGGTCTCTGCACGTGCCTTCACGGTGAAATAGGAGGGGCCGCGCTTTAGGCAGGACGATCGCACCCTCGGGCAGGATAGAAGCTGAGCAAGGGGCGGGGTTTGTGACCACAGTCCGTCCTCCAGGCAGCGCCGGCGGGTCTCCTGTGCAGCTCGAGCCCTTGGTACGGGGTCACGGCCGCACCAGTAAAGTTAAACGGCCCCCTCCACCTGCGCTCCTCCCCACAGGAATGTCCACGCAGGCCTCCGACCCACCCACTGCCCCGTCGGTAAATTGACTCTTTTCTGTCTCTTTCTTTCTCTTCACAGGTATAAAGGATGTCATTTATTTGTCAGACAAGTATCACGGGGATAAAAAAACAATTGCGTCCAAAAAGATGCTCAACACGGCCAATATCAATGTCAAGTGAGTCTCCGCAACACTCTTCAGACCAAAACACGTCAACTTCATTTACATGTGTCATGGCCAGACAGATCAGACCTCACAAATAAACAAGAAATCTTCCTTCAAAGAAACCCTTCTCTGGTGAAGGAGAGCTCTCGTTTCTCATCCCGCACTGACCCGTAATGGAAGTGCGCAGTGCAGTGCTGCTATAGCCATCGACCGTAGATCAGTATACTAATATAAAGCAGCATGTGGGTTTGGGCGGGGGATCAATGCGCTTATCCTAAAATCTGGTGTACAAGCTGCAGCCGCTTGTCTCTCTCTCCCATCTGTCCAAGGCTGCCCGTACGGCAGAGCACGCCCCTTTAGCGGTATCGGAGGTATTGGTCACGCCCCTTTTTACGGCCCTCCTGCACCTCGGGAGGACAGGAAGATATCTCCCAGCCGAAAAGTATGATGCATATCCAATTGATGATGCAACACCCCCCCCGCCCCCTTTTCAATAACATTTTTAATTGGTCCTTGAGGAATTATGGTTCCTTCGCCACTGCACACCCAGATTACTCACAGTTGTTGCCCATCATCTGTATCTTTAATTGACATGATATTCTGTTCCCGTTTTTATTTTGCACTGAAATTCAGCGTTGTTTTTTAATGACATTCCTACCATCGAGATATAATAAACAAAAACGGACAGCACTCACTAAATACTCATGAAACTACACGTTCATTCTTGACATACGCAATCGACGACATGCAAACGTTTCGGCACCAGCCTTCTTCAAAATTGCACGTTGAGCACACATTTGCACATCACGCCTCCTATGTCAAAGAATAAACGTGTAGGTTCATGAGTATTTAGCGAGTGCTGTCCGTTTTTATTACATCACATGCTTATGGGATTCAGCACCCAATTATTTGTCAATAGAATTTGAGTTGAGCAAGTTTCATTTTTCTATTTATTCCTACCATCGAGACCATGTGATCATGGCACATTGGGGTTTTCAGTTATGAGCAGGCCCCCCCCCCTTCCCCTTTCAAAGTTACGGAGAGAACGCATGAGCAAAGATGAGGCTGAAATTCCATGGTAAATCTTACACTTATATTCTGAGGTTCCACAGCAAGTTTCCTACAATAATATGAATAAAAAATAATAATAGCGGGGGCACTGCTGGAAAAAAGAAAATTGTAAAAAAAAAAATAATAATAAAAAATGACTTAAATGCTCTTATTTGTGTGTTCCAGGCAGTTTCAGTCCGGGGAAGAAGACATCACCATCACGTTCACTGTTGGCGAGATGGCGGACACCAATGCACCTTGATCCTCTTGGAGCTGTAATTGCCCTCTTCCCGCATTGAAGCAATTACCCATTACAATTACTCATATCTTCACTGCTTGTTTGTAGATCCTCAGGGCTCTATAGCTTCCATTTCCAAAGATGCAGCACAGTCCAGTTATGGTTGGGATGTACGCTTTCTTTGCCAAGCAATCTCCTTTTATGCATTTAATCAATTTCAGCCGTAAATCTGGAATAAGGGATTTTATGAATGGCAATGTATTTAACCAGGCTTTTTATTTCACAAATAAAGTTCTCTCTTCATCAAATCATTGTCTTAATTTTTTCAACTGAAGCCATAACTGGGGCATAGTAGAGCTCATAACTCATGTTTTTTTCCCTCTCAACCCTTCAGCATTTTTCTATCCTGTTTGAAATGGCCAGTATTTCCCCTTGACTGGCTGCTGTGCCATCCACACCTGCACACCCAGGCCACTGCCAAATTTTGAACCTGGTATTGAACCTGGTATTGGCTGTGACATTACCCGTGAGTGGGGAATGAGAGTCGTCGGCAGGATTTTCTCCTTAATTATTGACCGAAATCAGAGGTACCTTCAACAATGTGGGATTAGAATCCAGAGTTCCACAAAGAAGGCTTAACCAACAGTAACCAGACACACACACACATTTTATTCTGTAGTCTGATGCAGCTGGGACTCCATTTTGTGAAATACAACAGGATACAGAGAGGAGCAGACAGGCCAGAACATTCTAATAAAACACACCTCCCTATGGGTCCCGTCAACCTTCCCCAGTGTGTCTACATCAGCATACAGACAGAACACAGGGCTGAGCCAGTGTGTCTACATCAGCATACAGACAGAACACAGGGCTGAGCCAGTGTGTCTACATCAGCATACAGACAGAACACAGGGCTGAGCCAGTGTGTCTACATCAGCATACAGACAGAACACAGGGCTGAGCCAGTGTGTCTACATCAGCATACAGACAGAACACAGGGCTGAGCCAGTGTGTCTACATCAGCATACAGACAGAACACAGGGCTGAGCCAGTGTGTCTACATCAGCATACAGACAGAACACAGGGCTGAGCCAGTGTGTCTACATCAGCATACAGACAGAACACAGGGCTGAGCCAGTGTGTCTACATCAGCATACAGACAGAACACAGGGCTGAGCCAGTGTGTCTACATCAGCATACAGACAGAACACAGGGCTGAGCCATGTGTGCATGGGTACGCTGTCGCTGGTGTATTGTTCATTGTTCATTGTCGTGACGTCATCATCATGTGACATTTCAATCCTGTTTCAGTCCCCCAAACACAGCTGTGGGGACACTCTTCTGCTCCAGCTGCACCTTTGTCCCAGAGAGAACACACGTTTCTTACGTTACTAACACACATTTATTCAATTGTTACTAACACACATTTATTCAATCTTTACTAACACACACATTTACTTACATTTCTAACACACACATTAATTCAATGTTTAACAACACGCACATTTACTTATGTTACTAACAAATACATTTACTTACATTTCTAACACACACATTAATTCAATGTTTAGCAACACACATTTATTCAATGTTTAGTAACACACATGTATTCAATGTTTAACAACACTCATTTATTCAATGTTTACTAACACACACATTTACTTATGTTACTAACAAACGCATTTACTTACATTTCTAACACACACATTAATTCAATGTTTAACAACACACATTTATTCAATGTTTACTAACACACATTTATTCAATGTTTAACAACACACATTTATTCAATGTTTACCAACCTGCACACAAACACACATTTATTCAATGTTTACTCATACTCAAGTTTTATCACACCCCCTTTATACACACACACACACACACACACACACACACACACACACACACACACACACACACACACACACACACACACACACACACACACACACACACACACACACACACACACTCACACACAGAATCAATTCACTCTCCGGTTCACCACCATCCTCTTATTCCTTGTCATTAATGTCTATTTCGTCAGGGTTAGCTTGCTTTGCAAGCTCAGCCACTTCACTGCGAGAGGTGTCGCTTCTGAAAACACACAGAAAATTCAAGATCTGAGACCTGAAAAGGTATCTGCATTCAAAATATATCTATTTAAATACAAACAGATATAGACTGATAGCAGGATGTAATTATCCACTGTGTACATAAGGAGTAAGGCACCATCTAGTGGCCACATGAAAAACTGCAGCACTATTCTATGCTTCAGTAACAACTATTTCAAATTGAATATGCTGCCAGAGCCCCTAACAATTTATTTGAACTCAGTAAGAGGAATCAGTTTCTTAAGCTTCAAATCTTTCTGCAGGCTATTCCATGCAGAGTGGGCAGAGATCATAAAGGCTTTCTTGTCCATCTCCGTCCAAGCTTTGGGGACAGTCAACAGAAGGGAACATCTCAGGCTGTACTGCCCTCCAAGTTGCTGTGCAATGTAGATACATAAATATGAAGGAAGCTCTCCCAAAATAGCCTTATAAATAAACATATTCCAGTGGCTGAGCCTACGCATGGACGGAGATGGCCAACCAGCCCGAGAATGCAATGTGCAATGATGTGTAAGTTTGTCACAAATCTCAAAACACTATGATATACAGTATCTAACATATGAAGACACTGAGCTGATGTATTCATATACACCAGATCTCCATATTCAAGTAAAGGTTAAAAAAGTAGCAGCAACTAATTTTCTCTTAGACTCGTATGTAAAGCATGATTTGTTTCTAAAATAAAACTTTAAATTCAACCTCAACTTTTTCATCAGATTTTCAATGTGTGGCTTAAAAGAAAGACAATAATCATTTGAAATGCCCAAATATTTGTAACAAGATACTACCTCAATTTGCTTGCATTGAGTAGGCTAGTTACAATGTTTGGAATATTTGATGGTTTCTTCCTGCAGTTAGTAAACATCATCAGTTTAGTTTTGTCTGCATTCAATACAAGCATGTGTTTCTTCCACTCATTAACTCAGCCAGCTGATTTCACTAATTAGTTCTACCTCCTGGCTGAAGAATTGTGCTAATTAGTAAATCAAGGTGGTTGGAACAAAATACTGGGGAGGACCTTTACTTTGTGAACCTGGATTTTACACCGCTGAGTGTATCATTTAAGACGGAATACTAATATCACGGAACAGGTACTACACTTATAGTTCCAGGTTCTGACCACCAGATGGTGCTGTTAGCAGTTTATGTTATTAGATTAAGAAGTGCGAAGAAAGAAAGTGTCTTCAATGTTAATTTAAAGCTTTACTTTCAAATAATACTGATTAAGACAATCTTGAATTGTCTAATTGTAACAGACTTGATGCTATTCTCATCCAAAAGGGTGGGCCAATACAGCAGAATGGTTGTCAAAAACAGGTTATAGTGTGACATCCGCCGTCTCCCTCCAGTCCACCTTCCTTTCGTTCTCCCTGTCTTCCTCATTCCGAGTGTTTCACGTCATGTTTTTCCATCTGCCTTGTCCGACTAGTTCCATGTTGTGCAGGCTGGGCGTGGCTTCCCCGATATCGCTCGCCATCTCTCTAGAGAACCGTTTACGAGCCGGGGCGAGGGAAGACGGGTCGCCAAGGCTCCTCCACGCGGCTTCTCACGGCTTCAGTTCACGCCTTGATTCTCCACCTCAACCCTCTGGTCCTTCCTTTCTCACGGTTCCCCCCTGAAGATGAACCCATGCAGTTGGGTAGAACCCTGGTCACCCCTGAAGAGCGACGTCGTAGATTTCGCACCGGATCCTGTCTCTACCGTGGCAACCCTGGCCACCGGCTGGCCACCTGTCCTACTCGCCCAAAAGAGCCGGCTCGCAAGTCGAACTGGGCGTACTGGTGAGCCCTATCGCTGCCCCCCGCACTTGCCCAGTCCCGTTTCCTGTTGAAGGCTACTCTCTGTTGGAGTCACCATTCCATTTCACTGTCTGCCCTCATCGACTCCGGAGCTGACTCCAATTTCTTGGACGCATCCTTCATCTCCTGGTCCGGCATACCCACTGAATCACTCTCCAACCCTCTGAACGCCTACTCCCTCGATAGCAAATTCATTGCCCGGGTCACCCACTCCACGGTTCCGCTCCAGCTTGTCCTGTCTGGAAACCACCGGGAAACCATTCAATTCCTCATTATCAACTCGTCTCAGTCCCCGTTGGTCCTCGGCCAGCCCTGGCTTAAGCTCCACAACCCACACCTTAACTAGGAAACTACACAAGTACAGAGTTGGAGACCGCTGTGTCATTCTACCTGTCTACCTGTAAATACCCTCTACCATTAATGAACTCTGCCTTTGAGCCCCTCCATGACGCCACCGTCTTCTCGAAGCTGGACCTCCGGAATGCCTACCATCTAGTCTGGATTTGGCAAGGAGACGAGTGGAAGACGGCGTTCAATACGCCCCTGGGGCATTACTTACTAACGCCCCGGCCGTGTTCCAGGCCCTCATTAACAACGTCCTCTGAGACCTCCTGAATCGGTCAGTATTGGTCTACCTGGATGACATACTGATTTATTTTCCAAGAACCCCGAAGAGCGTGTCCAGCACATGAGACACAGTTCTCCAACGTCTTCTCGAAAATAAATTGTACGTTAAAGCTGAGAAATGCTAATCATTTCTAGGCTTTGTTTCATTATCGAGAGTGGACGCATTTGACTGGACCCTTCCAAGATCCAGGCCGTTGTGGAGTGGCCCTGTCCTACGTCCCGCAAACGCCTCTAACAGTTCCTTGGCTTCGCTAATTTCTACAGGCGGTTTATCCGCGGATACAGCCAGGTCGCCGCTCCCCTCACCAATCTCACCTCTCCCTCTGTTCCTTTTGTTTGGTCTCCTGAAGCTAACGCTGCCTTCACCACCATTAAGTCCAGGTTTATCTCAGCACCTGTCCTGACCCATCTTGATCCGAGCCTCCAGTTCGTGGTGGAGGTGGACGCCTCCGATTCTGGGGTGGGGGCCATCCTTTCACAATGCTCTGGTAAGGACCTCAAAATTCACCCTTGCGCCTACATCTCCCGCCGGCTGTCCCCGGCCGAGCGCAATTACGATGTCGGCAACAGAGAACTCCTGTTGGTCAAGCTCGCCCTAGAACAGTGGAGGCATTGGCTGGAGGGGGTGGAGCTTCCCTTCATCATCTAGACTGACTATAAAATATCTAGCTTACATTCAGTCAGCTAAACGTCTCACTTCCTGCCAGGCCCATTAGGCTCTGTTCTTTGGCCAGTTTAATTTTACCATCACCTACAGACCCGGTTCCCGCAATGTCAAGCCTGAAGCCCTGTGTGGTGGCTGCGATCACATGGGAGATCAAGGAGACTATCAAGGCCGCTCAGGTAACCCAGCCAGACCCCGCAATAACCCTGACTCTCGTTTCTTTGTCCCTGACTCTGTCCACTCTCAGGTCCTGCAGTGGGCAAACTCCTCCCATCTGTCCTGCTATCCGGGGGTTCAACGCACCATCTCCCTGGTCAGGAGGAGTTTCTGGTGGCCCACGTTGGAGGTGGCCCAAGCTCCCCTCGGCGTCGGAGATGGCGGAGCTCCTGGTGCTGCATGTGGTGAGGCTGCACGGGATCCCCTCCGACATAGTCTCGGACCGTGGGCCCCAGTTCTCCTCCCAAGTTTGGAAGTCATTCTGCAACTCCCTGGGAGCCTCAGCCACCCTGTCCTCCGGCTACCACCCTCAGATGAACGGGCAGATGGAGAGGGCCAACCAGGACCTGGGAGCAGCCTTGCGGTGCGGGACCTCCCGCAACCCCTCCTCCTGGAGCAAGCTCCTTCCCTGGGTGGAGTATGCCCACGACTCCCTGACGAGCTCCGCTACTGGGCTATCCCCTTTTGAGTGCTCACTGGGGTACCAACCTCCCTTGTTTCCCACCCAGGAGGAGGCTTCCGTTCCTTCTGTCCAGGCCCACCTCCAATGGTGTGAAGATTTGGAAGCAGGCGCGCACCGCACTCGTCTGCACCACCATCCGCACCCAACGCCGGTCCATCTCCAATGGACCGCAGCCCCCCAGTACACCCCGGGGCAGCAGGTCTGGCTCTCCACCTCCTCCATTCCCCTACAAGCCACTTCTAAGAAGCTCCAGCCCCAGTTCATCAGTCCCTACCCCATCAGCTCCATCATCAACCCCTCCACCGTCAAACTGCAGCTTCCCCCAGCCCTCATGATTCACCCCACCTTCCACATCAGTCAGGTGAAGCCCGTCTCCTCCAGCCTGCTCAGCCCACCTGTCGAGCCCCCTCCACCCCCCCACAGATCATCGATAGCACGCCCGCCTACACTGTCCGCCGCATCTTGAACATTCGCAGAGGGTTATGAGCCCAAGGATCAGACCTGGATTTCCCGCCAGCTCATCCTCAACCCCTCCCTCATTCGGGACTTCCACCGGGCTCACCCCCAGAAGATCCGGCCCGGTGGCACGCCTGGAGGCAATCGTTGAGGGGGGGGAGGTACTGTGACTCCCTCCAGTCCACCTTCCTTTCGTTCTCCCTGTTTTCCTCATTCCTAGTGTTTCATGTCATGTTTTTCCATTTTCCTTGTCCGTCTAGTTCCAAGTTGTGCAGGCTGGGCGTGGCTTTCCTGGTTTGTTCCTCATTATTACTCAGCCTATCACTCGCCCCTCTGCTCGCATTCCGCACTCACCTCATTACCTTGTTAGCTCTTGCATACATTCCTCACGCCCTGTTCATTACCCTAATCTCCCTTACACCTGTTTCTTCCCGTTTATATCACCTGCTTTGTTTGTCTTGTTGCCAGTTCCGTCTCTTATGCTTTGTGCTTGACGTGTTTGGCCTCTGTTGTGTTATGTGCATTTAACCTGTTTGTTCATCTTGTTCATCTTGTTTCTAGTTTTGCCCGTCCTGTTTGCTCCTGCCCCATCATCTGCTCTGCCAGCCTTTATTCGCCAACCCTGAATCCAGCCCTTCACCTAGCTCACCTGTCTGTTTGCTTGCTCGCTTTAATACATATTCACTCCTCACTGAGTTTTGCCTGAGTCTGCCTCTGAGTCCTGCATTTGGGTCCATACCAATGTCTGTACCACAACATATAGAACATATAAAAATTTCTACACATTAAAGACACACAAATATCTATAAAGTTGGAAAGTTTTGGCTGAGCAAATGCCCACATGTGATTTTGTGCCACTGATCATTTACTTCAAAACATTTTTATAATGGTAGAAGTTTACTGAGCAACAGATCTAACATTAGTAACAACCTGGATCCATCAAAAAAAAGACCTTAGTAGTTATTTAGTTTACCTAGAACTTAGCCTAGTTTTACCAGTCAGGTACGTTTCAGAGTAATTGCTTTCAAAATTACTCCTGTTCTAATAATTGTGATACTAAGGTATCATAGCTTGAGGATGGCGTCGTAGAAACATTTGCATGTCACGGAATACATTTCTTGTAAGTTATGGCACGTTGAGACAGCCAGCAACTTGGCACCAAGGTTATAATAGTTTTAAGTTTTTTATTGAGTTTTTATTTTTATTAGCTTTTTAATTTCACTTTCTAATTTAGTTTAGTTTTAGTTAGTTTTCAGAGCGTGTTTATAGTTTTTAGTTGTTCAACCGATTTTATTTTTAATTTTTTTTTATTTCAGTTAATAACAGTCAATAGTTTGGGGAGAAAAAAAATAGATATTGTTTTTTTTTCAAATTACGCTATATGCAATCCGGATTATCCAAACAAAAAACATTCTGTGCTATAAACAGTCAGGAAGAGGGTCAGAAATTAAAACTACAGTTGACGTGCACATTTGAGTGAACCTCTCATTAGAGATGCATGTCTTAGCTGTTACTGACTCACAGATTTAGCTTTGCGAGCTGGAATTCATTCTCAGCTGATTATGGAATGCCTTTTGGGTTTTTAAAACAATAAAGCCATAACAATTTACGCAAAAATACTTCACAGATATTGACTTTATCTCAATTACAAGCAATATAGACAGTATATGTATATGGTTAATATTGACCATTTACCTCTGCTAGATCACATTTATCAATAAAAGTGATGTTCGTTTCTTGTGATTTTTGTGTTCTTTTACATGTTCATCACAGAAAATGAGCCAAGGCCAATGAGTCTCAGGTTGAAAAAATAATTAATTTAACCATAGACGTCATAGACAATAGACAATATGGACAATTTAATCATAGACGTCAATAAGACGGGTTTTCTACTGAAAATGGATTACTGGGTTATTGGCCGACCTCTACAATAAGTGTAGGCTACGTTAAATAAGACAGAGAAGCAAATCCATCCAAAGAAGATGCTCAAAGGGGGCAATGCTTGTGGCAACCTTTGGTAAGATTGTCTGCAGTAGCCTAGATAGCCTCAGCTACATACATGTTACGGAGTAGCCTATCAGTGTACCATTTTTCTCAGGCTAAATGTTAATGGCATAATGCAGGGTTCCTCGCGCTTTGAACAGGTAAAAAATGCCCTTTTGTCCACGTAGCGTTTCGAGCACCTGTCTCTTTTTCTGGTGTTTCCTGTCAGCGTTTTTCTGCCAGAAGCAATCAGTTTGCAGTGAAGATAGAATATATCATATCATAGGCTACATATTATGATGACCACCAGAATTTCCCTATTCAGGGATAATACATTTGAACTTGACCTTGATCTACTTATGTAGCCTACGTTCGCTCGTTAGCTAAGGGCCTTTTCTGCTACAAAACCACACAAACATTGATTACATAATTTTAACATTGCATGGTCGAACTGGAGCAAGTTAGCAACAGCGATATTGACTATGATGCAGTGTCTGTGTCTGGGTTGCAGAGAGAAACTGAACACTTCAGTGCCTGGAGCAAGGCAACACATCCTTTGGGCGGTCCTATATACAGGTGGGAAAAGGAGCGAGTGCTGCTAGCGCGATGTCAGAGTGTGAGTGGCTGGCAGGGGAAATAGTGCACGTAGTTCTTTCATCTGCGAAGACTTACTTAAAGTCGTTTTTGAAGCAAAAAATACTGAATAATACTAAAATAAAAACTGCGAGATGGCAGAGGCACTACAAGAGAGGTAACTTTATTTTTATATATTATTTTATATGATTATATATATATATATATATATATATATATATATATATATATATATATATATATAAAATTAAAATGTTATTTATATCCAGACGTCTCCGTATGCATACATAGCCTACTACGCATCTACTATAGATACAAATTTGTATAGACGTGTAACGAGTGAAATTTCAGTCGAAACCATAAAGAGCAATGGGAAATTGTGGTTACGTTGCCAGAGAGTTTTTTCACGGTAACCTGTACAAAGCCTTGGCTTTTTACTGCACGTCACTGTGCTTACTATCGAACTAGCCGAGCTACACCCTCTACCCATACGATAAAGAAAAGCAATATCTCCCTAATACAAAAATAATAATGATAATAAAAATACAACACAAAATCATAATAATGGTACTTGGGGAAAAATGTAATGCCGTAATTCTCAATATTCTAAAAAGATATTTGTCGTTCTCAGATTTAAGTTCAGATGGTGGTTTCCCAAAGGTGATGTAAAGCCATCATCACGTGGACACTTTGCGTTTTTAGACTTGAATTCAATTAAAAATCTCAACTTTAAGTTTAATATTCCCAAAGTACTTTTCCTATTTTAATTTAGAATCATCTGAATCTGAACTATACAATGTATGCATCTTGCAAATTATTTTGCTATTTTTGCCTATTCATTCCTAATTTTTGTTATACTTTTTATTTGTTTTCTTAGTCAAAATGCTAATATTTTTTGGGCCTTTGAACTATTGTCATAATGTTTTTGTTTCAAATATATAATATGCTTTTGGTTAAACAAGCTGCATTTGAAAAAAAAAATGAAAGATACAAATAAATGGGGGTAAACGGCTCTGTAGTGTGTCCCAACCGAAAAATGCCGGGCCCGCATACCGCGCCACGCCTGCGCTCACAGTCTGCTTCTTGTTTCCCCTGTCCTGTCTGCCAGGGATGTCCACAAATATTTCATGGCGACTGCCTTACTGTCAGCGCAAAGGAGCGAGGATCCGAACACGCAGGTACCGTAACGCATTAGCCCTCGCGCAGCTCGCTTTTCTCCTTGGCCTGTAGAATTCAAGAGGACGGCGGGCCTTATGCGTGTGCTCTCCCGACTTGACTGATGGATGCTGCTGGATTAGTTTACCAGTATGATTCAGCTGGTCATAGGTGGGAGGAAAACATTCAGGGCAAAAAATTGCTTTTAAAATGGTAAAAATCAATCTAGTGATATTACTGCACTTGACAAAGATAACGGGATAAAGCCTTTGTTTATGTAGCCTATTGTTTGACTCTTAATTCCAGAGTGCTGTGCGCATTCAGCTCAATGAAAATGGGATGTATGTATCACCTGATGTCAAACCACAAGCTGTCAAAATGATGACGATAAAGAGGGTGATACCCTATTTTCATTAACCCTTGTGTGGTGTTCATGTTTTCGTTACTCACCCAGTGTTCGCGGGTCTGGTGGACCCACAACATTATTGGGTTTTTAAAACAATAAAGCCAGAACAATTTATGTAAAAATACTTCACAGATATTGACTTTATCTCAACTACAAGCAATATAGACAGCACATATGGGTTTATATTGACCATTTACCTCTGCTAGATCACATTTATCAATAAAAGTGCTATTCGTTTTTGTGATAAAATGTGATTTTTGTATTTAAAAAAAAGAAAAAAGAATTATAAACAAGACATGGGAGGAATAAATCATGTTTATCTTGAACAAATATAAATTAAACAAGGTTTTCCTCACTATTGATGTTTATTGCTTTGAACTGAACAAATTGGAATGACAAATTTTGAACACAAATTCATGCCGGTCTACACACCACATGAGGGTGAGCAGAGATTATTTTTGCCATACTGATCGATTCATGTAAGGAGCCACACATGCAAAGCTATTTATTTGTTGTGTCCCTCCCCCAATTTGCAGCTGGGGTAGTGTGTGAGAAAATATAGAATGTTTAGATCAGGGCTGCCCAACCCTGTTCCTGGAGATCTACCGTCCTGTAGGTTTTCACTCCAACCTAAACAAAGCACACCTCATTCAACAGCTAGAGATCTGATTGAGCTGCTAATTAGTAGAATCAGGTGTGCCAAATTAGGGTTGAAATGAAAAGGATGGTACAGGATGGTAGATCTCCAGGAACGGGGTTGGGCAGCCCTGGTTTAGATTGTTTTGAAATAACATTATGCAGGTTCCCGCAAGACATTGTGTAGTGTCACACACTACGGTGAAGAGTGCGGGAAAATGAGGGAGCAGACAGGTTCTCAATGCTATGTTGAAACCCTTTGTGTGTGTGTGTGTGTGTGTGTGTGTGTGTGTGTGTGTGTGTGTGTGTGTGTGTGTGTGTGTGTGTGTGTGTGTGTGTGTGTGTGTGTGTGTGTGTGTGTTGGGGTGTATTGGGGGAGGTTGGGTGGGGGTGGGGGGTGGTGATGGGACTAGGCATTTGTCTAAAAATGGTGGGAGAGGATCGTGTTCAATCTATGAAACATGCTGCAAATCTAAAGGAGCAACCACACACACACACACACACACACACACACACACACACACACACACACACACACACACACACAGCAGGCCAACGTAGTAGGAAGACAGAGTGAAGGTTTTTGTTTCATTTTTACTATGTTTACTTGTTTTCACCTACAATTTCTACACTTGTATTACCATCGGGTCCAGTGCACCACATATGTAATATAAATGTGTAGGGGGCGTGCACAGTGTGCACTCAATTAAAATGTGTTCTTTTACATGTTCATCACAGAAAATGAGCCAAGGCCAATGAGTCTCAGGTTGAAAAAATAATTAATTGTATAATTTTTCTTTTAGTAAACATTGAAATGGGTCCCACAGACCCGAACACCACACAAGGGTTAAATTACCCTTTACAATCTCGTCCCCTTAGCCCTGGCTGGGCATGGGCATGTTGCTGACATCGTTTTGAATGCAACCCAGCCGGAATTTCAACGTTTATTCACGGGTGAATCAAAGTCGTGGTCCAAGGAATAAACGCCTGATCTCTCAAGAAAGAGAAAACTGTACCAGTGAACCGCTGTCCCATACCTTTACTGCCAACGTGACAAACGCAAGAAAGGGAAAAAATAATAGCCCTGCCTCTCAGTAGCGAAATGAGGAAAACCCCTGAAATGAGCGTAGTAAAACACACCCGAACAAACAAAGAACAACACCCAAACAGTACAAAACAGAGCAAACAGTATACAAGAAGGCGAAAGGAACAGTGATCTAACGTTCCATGGCTACTTTCATAGGCTCGCAGTCACATGCAAACATGTCAACGAAATGTCTCCTGTAAGGAGAGGCGTACCATTAGGCAACAGAACTACTGTTCTGAACAAAATCGCCCATTCTCCCTGCAAGGGGAGATGTACCCGAAGAGCGAACAGTACTACAGTTACGAACAAAATCGCCCGGTCTCCCTGTAAGGAGACAGGTACCGAAAGGACGAACAGAACAGCTGTTCTGGACATTTGCCTGCTCAATGACTAACGCAAGCCTAGTTAAAAATACACACCCTGCCTCTCAGTATAGATAAAGCCCTGCCTCTGTATGATAAACGCCCTGTCTCTTAGTAAGAAATTACTATATAAATATACCCACAAACAAACAAAGACTCCTCTCGCTTCCAAGGAAGAAAGCAGACAGAGAGAGGAGGGAGAGACAGAAAAGGCAACAGGTCTAGGCAAAGAAAGAAAGGAAAGACCAGGAAGCGGAGACAGAAAAGAGCCACGGACGACGAGTCCTAATAGCTACATAAACAAAGGCAAGTCCCGCATTACTCCAATAAAACACATTGGAGCAAAGAAGTCTCCTACAGAGCCTAGACCTAACCATACTGGCTAAGGCAAACAAAGGCAAAACTAGTACCAAACACAAAACAGTGGAAAAATAATGCGAAATAATATATAAGCCCAGAACAAAGGAAACGTGGGCTTAAATAGCTCCAAGGTGACCACGCACAGGTGTGGATGCTGACAGAAGCTCCGCAATAAAGACGGGGCGGAGCAAACATCCACTAAAAGGGCTACCGAGGAAAGCGACCGCAAGGGAAGGACTCATGTCACAAAGATGCTGTACAGGCAACAGAAGGACACAGACTTGGAAAGGCTATACAGACTACTGACACTACTGGCTTGTAATGGCCCGCTCAGCAGTGAGTCCAATTAGCTAACCGGCTAGCCGAGTGCTTAACGGAGGAAAAAGTAGAAAATTCCCTATGTGTCCCTTAAAGGCAACAAATATTTTCACCAAAGGAGCAAATCCGACAGAGGACAGAGGATGCTGTACAGAGAAATAAAAGGAAAAATGGGCAAGAACCAGGCCTGAACCTCCAAACAGCAAACGAGGTAAAAAAAATAAAAATTAAATAAAAAAAGAAACTCCCCAGTGGGAAGAAAAAACACTCAAACAGTGACGAGAAAAAACTCCCCAATGAGAAGAAACCTCAGGAGGAACCTGGCTAGAGAGGGAGAGCCCATCCTTCGCTGGCCGGCCCAGTTTAAACTAAAGGTGGAATGGTTGGTAATAGAAAAATAATGAGGGATCTAACACAAATAACCAAGTGAGTTGAACATGTTACAGTCTGAGATATTAAACTAGCTGGTAAGTCCAATGAAGAGATGTATAATATGCATCTGTTTGAATAAAATAAGCACTGTCTGTAATAAGGAAATAAAGAAAAGAAATGGCATGGAGGCTGGACTGAAGAAGTTGGCAGCGGAGCTGTCATGCGGATGGGGACAGGCTGCTTTGTCCCAAGAACGCAGATACGCCCAGGTGCGTGCCATCATTACGCTGATGTTATCCTCAATAACCTCTAAAGGGTTTGGCCTCTGAACAGTCTTCTGGTTGCCGTTCCTGTTGCCATCGTGCCACGTTGCCATGCTGCCAGCATACTGTGACACCGCCCTAGAGTGCTTGTGTACCACTTGTATAGATTAAGTTCCACATAAAAAAAGAAAAGAAAAGTATCGCCAAATTTATTGGTGAATTCCCTAAAGCTGCTGTAATTAATCCAGGTAAGCCCACATGTTTCAGGGACGTTGTGCATAAAAGCATTGCCCATGGATAGCACAGTGCGTTGCAGTGCCACTTGCTGAAATTGTGAGGACCTGTGAACACATGGACTCCTGATTTTGCTGTCTCTATCAGTTTGTGATTTCTACCAGTTTGTAATCCTCAATACATAATAGGCAGTGCTCATGCTGACTGATGCAATTCCTCTTGGTGAATGTTTAAGTGTCACATTCGCCTTTTTCACCGAAGGTTCTTCTTTTTGAATAACTCACTGATTACAGATGTAATCATCGGATGTAATCAGTTTAAAACTGCCTTTACCTATCTGTCTGCTTGGTTTTTTTTTATTTTAGAGAAGGATTCAGTCGGCCGGCTGTACAGCCTCTCTGTAACCCTGTGTGTTCTTCTGAGAGTGAAAGACCGTTTTTAATTGAAGGTGGGAGCCTGCATTGTGAACCAGGAAGAGAACATAGTGGGGATTGGTTACAACAGGATGCCCAATGGCTGCGAGGGGAAACTGCCTTGGGAACGGGAATCGATAAAATGGCTGAAAAACAAGCACGCCTACGGTGAGGCTCCATTCCCACACACCCCCTCTCCAAAATATAGGGGTGAAAGAGTTGTGGGGATATACAGTTGCATATTTTAGAGGTCACCAGCGCTGACTGAGATTATCGAGACAAAAAAAAGCTGCTCTCAATGAAGCACAAACCCATAAACATGACTGACAACCCACCAAGCTAATAAATTATTTATTAAACCATTAATATGCAATCACAGAGTGCCCAAATCACACCCCAAAATGATGACTCTGCACAATTCTTGTAATTGGTATGGGACGATAATCCATACAACCATATATCGCTGTAAAAACATTAACGGTTATTTAATCATCATACATTTATGTCATTAGGGAAATAACATGTTTTAGAAACAGATGTTTTCTGTTTTGTATAAATTAGTATTTTTTAAAGTAATTGAAGTATGGTTTAATACTGTTTTACAACATAGGAGAAGGACTCGCACACCGCTAGAAATGGCAGGGAGCAATCCTGCCAATGCCGAGATATAGAAAACTACAAAAATGTATTTAGACATCCAGTGAAAGTGCGAAGTGCAATGCTTTGAGAAAGGTCATACAAGATCGGAACGTTTGCTTCCCTTTTTCACCTTATCCCTTTCACTGGATGTCTAAATACATTTTTGTAGTTTTCTATATCTCGCCATTTTTCTTTTTTGTGGATTGCTCCCTGCCCTTTCTAGTGGTGTGCGAGTCCTTCTCCAATGGCACTTACGCACCCGTGACTACCATTTCAGGACTTTCTACAAGGCGCAATTTCAATAATATTATTTTTTATTAATACTGTTTTAAACTTATTTCCATAGTTATCGAGATTATATCGTAGCCTATATCATATATATTTTCTTGGCCAAGAAAAATCGTACTATGAAGTTTTAATATCGAGGGGGAGCAGCAGTCATCCTACCCTTCGTTCCCCTGTCCAGAATATCAATCATTTGCAGGTTTCTATGGAAACTTGAAAAGTTTTCCAAATAGGTACTTCTGCCCAGCATGTTACTTCGTGGTTTTTCATTCAAGAGAAGGAAAAAAACATGCTTAAAGTCTCTTTTAATGTGCATGTTTGTAAGTTATAAATGCGGATACTACACATTAACTTTTCACCTTTTTTTCCCACTCGCAGTGTGTCATGCTGAGCTGAACGCCATCATGAACAAGACCTCCGCGGACGTGAAGGGCTGCGCCATTTATGTGACCCTGTTCCCCTGCAACGAGTGCGCCAAGCTCATCATCCAGGCAGGTGGGTCTTCCTCTCTTGTGATGGGAAAATCCAGGCTGTTGGGGGTTGAAAAACACCCCGGCCTCCAAAAAAGAGGGCAAGGCAGGCCCTGACTGTAGTGGAGACACAGCCTTGGCAATGATATTACCCCTCTCACCCACCAACCCACCCACCAGCTCCATGGTTGATTTAGTAAGGGCTCCTGCTGTGGCGATTTACCACAGGAAGGTGAAGAATATCCAGCGAGAAATATTTTGTTGAGAATAACACGCTAATACTAGTAAACGTCATTCAGACCAATGTTTTCCTGAGGGTCCCTGGTTTTGTGGGGGGCAGGTGCAAGAGCTTAAGCTTTAGTTTGCCGCTGCGTGTCGCGTGAAGGAGCTCCGTCCCCTTTCCCCTGGCGGGCCGCGGGAGTGGTCTCTGCACGTGCCTTCACGGTGAAATAGGAGGGGCCGCGCTTTAGGTAGGCCAATCGCACCCTCGGGCAGGACAGAAGCTGAGCAAGGGGCGGGGTTTGTGACCACAGTCCGTCCTCCAGGCAGCGCCGGCGGGTCTCCTGTGCAGCTCGAGCCCTTGGTACGGGGTCACGGCCGCACCAGCAAAGTTAAACGGCCCCCCTCCACCTGCGCCCCTCCCCACAGGAATGTCCACGCAGGCCTCCGACCCACCCACTGCCCCGTCGGTAAATTGACTCTTTTCTGTCTCTTTCTTTCTCTTCACAGGTATAAAGGAAGTTATTTATTTGTCAGACAGGTATCACGTGAGAAAAGAAACTATTGCGTCCAAAAAGATGCTCAACGCGGCAAATATCAATGTCAAGTGAGTCTCTGCAACACTCTTCAGACCAAAACACGTCAACTTAATTTACATGTGTCAGGGCCAGACAGATCAGACCTCACAAATAAACAAGGAATCTTCCTTCAAAGAAACCCTTCTCTGGTGAAGGAGAGCTCTCGTTTCTCATCCCGCACTGACCCGTAATGGAAGTGCGCAGTGCAGTGCTGCTATAGCCATCGACCGTAGATCAGTATACTAATATAAAGCAGCATGTGGGTTTGGGCGGGGATCAATGCGCTTATCCTAAAATCTGGTGTACAAGCTGCAGCCGCTCGTCTCTCTCTCCCATCTGTCCAAGGCTGCCCGTACGGCAGAGCACGCCCCTTTAGCGGTATCGGAGGTATTGGCCACGCCCCTTTTTACGGCCCTCCTGAACCTCGGGAGGACAAGAATATCTCCCAGCCGAAAAGTATGATGCATATCCAATTGATGATGCAACACCCCCCCGCCCCCTTTTCAATAACATGTTTAATTGGTACTTGGGGAATTATGGTTCCTTCGCCACTGCACAGCCAGATTACTCACAGTTGTTGCCCATCATCTGTATCTTTAATTGACATGATATTCTGTTCCCGTTTTTATTTTGCACTGAAATTCAGCGTTGTTTTTTAATGACATTCCTACCATCGAGATATAATAAACAAAAACGCACAGCACTCACTAAATACTCATGAAACATATACAATCGACGACATGCAAACGTTTCGGCACCAGCCTTCTTCAAAATTGCACGTTGAGCACACATTTGCACATCATGCCTCATATGTCAAAGAATAAACGTGTAGGTTCATGAGTATTTAGCGAGTGCTGTCCGTTTTTGTTTATTACATCACATGCTTATGGGATTCAGCACCCAATTATTTGTCAATAGAATTTGAGTTGAGCAAGTTTCATTTTTCAATTTATTCCTACCATCGAGACCATGTGATCATGGCACATTGGGGTTTTCAGTTATGAGCAGGCCCCCCCCCTTCCCATTTCAAAGTTATGGAGAGAACACATGAGCAAAGATCAGGCTGAAATTCCATGGTAAATCTTACACTTATATTCTGAGGTTCCACAGCAAGTTTCCTACAATAATAGAAATAAAAAATAATAATGGGGGGGCGCGGCTGGAAAAAAGAAAATTGTAAAAAAAAAAAAAAAAAAAAAAAATGACTTAAATGCTCTTATTTGTGTGTTCCAGGCAGTTTCCGTCCAGGGAAGAAGACATCACCATCACGTTCACTGTTGGCGAGATGGCGGGCCCCAATGCACCTTGATCCTCTTGGAGCTGTAATTGCCCTCTTCCCGCGTTGAAGCAATTACCCATTACAATTACTCATATCTTCATTGCTTGTTTGTAGATCCTCAGGACTCTATAGCTTTCATTTCCAAAGATGCAGCACAGTCCAGTTATGGTTGGGATGTACGCTTTCTTTGCCAAACAATCTCCTTTTATGCATTTAATCAATTGCAGTGGTAAATCGGGAATAAGGTTTTTATGAATGGCAATGTATTTAACCAGGCTTTTTATTTCACAAATAAAGTACTCTCTTCATCAAATCATTGTCTTAATTTTTTCAACTGAAGCCATAACTGGGGCATAGTAGAGCTTATAACTGATGTTTGTTTCCCTCTCAACCCTTCAGCATTTTTCTATCCTATTTGAAATGGCCAGTATTTTCCCTTGACTGGCTGCTGTGCCATCCACACCTGCACACCCAGGCCACTGCCAAATTTTTAACCTGGTATTGGCTGTGACATTACCCGTGAGTGGGGAATGAGAGTCGTCGGCAGGATTTTCTCCTTAATTATTGACCGAAATCAGAGGTAACTTCAACAATGTGGGATTAGAATCTCGAGTTCCACAAAGAAGGCTTAACCAACAGTAACCAGACACACACACACATTTTATTCTGTAGTCTGATGCACCTGGGACTCCATTTTGTGAAATACAACAGGATACAGAGAGGAGCAGACAGACCAGAACATTCTAATAAAACACACCTCCCTATGGGTCCCATCAACCTTCCCCAGTGTGTCTACATCAGCATACAGACAGAACACAGGGCTGAGCCAGTGTGTCTACATCAGCATACAGACAGAACACAGGGCTGAGCCAGTGTGTCTACATCAGCATACAGACAGAACAGAGGGCTGAGCCAGTGTGTCTACATCAGCATACAGACAGAACACAGGGCTGAGCCAGTGTGTCTACATCAGCATAC
Organism: Synaphobranchus kaupii; assembly: GCA_029718625.1. Taxonomy (NCBI): domain Eukaryota; kingdom Metazoa; phylum Chordata; class Actinopteri; order Anguilliformes; family Synaphobranchidae; genus Synaphobranchus; species Synaphobranchus kaupii. The sequence goes on along the minus strand of CM056378.1, from coordinate 78,616,730 downwards.
AGACAGAACACAGGGCTGAGCCAGTCTGTCTACATCAGCATACAGACAGAACACAGGGCTGAGCCAGTGTGTCTACATCAGCATACAGACAGAACACAGGGCTGAGCCAGTGTGTCTACATCAGCATACAGACAGAACACAGGGCTGAGCCAGTTTGTCTACATCAGCATACAGACAGAACACAGGGCTGAGCCAGTGTGTCTACATCAGCATACAGACAGAACACAGGGCTGAGCCATGTGTGCATGTGTATGCTGTCGCTGGTGTATTGTTCATTGTTCATTGTCATGACATCATCATGATGTGACATTTCAATCCTGTTTCAGTCCCCCAAACACAGCTGTGGGGACACTCTTCTGCTCCAGCTGCACTTCTGTCCCAGAGAGAACACACGTTTCTTACGTTACTAACACACATTTATTCAATCGTTACTAACACACATGTATTCAATCTTTACTAACACACACATTTACTTACATTTCTAACACACACATGAATTCAATGTTTAACAACACGCACATTTACTTATGTTACTAACAAACACATTTACTTACATTTGTAACACACACATTAATTCAATGTTTAACAACACACATTTATTCAATGTTTACTAACACACATTTATTCAATGTTTAACAACACACATTTATTCAATGTTTACTAACACACACATTTACTTACATTTCTAATACACACATTAATTCAATGTTTAACAACACACATTTATTCAATGTTTACTAACACACATTTATTCAATGTTTAACAACACACATTTATTCAATGTTTACTAACACACACATCAATGACAATAAAGATCATTCATTCATTACTTACATTTCTAATACACACAATGTTTACTCATACTCAAGTTTTTATCACACCCCCTTTATACACACACACACACACACACACACACACACACACACACACACACACACACACACACACACACACACACACACACACACACAGAGAATCAATTCACTCTCCGGTTCACCACCATCCTCTTCTTCCTTGTCATCATCGTCATCAATGTTAGCTTGCTTTGCAAGCTCAGCCACTTCACTGCGAGAGGTGTCGCTTCTGAAAACACACAGAAAATGGAATGAGACCTGAAAAGGTATCTGCATTCAAAATACATCTATTTAAATACAAACAGATATAGACTGATAGCAGGATGTAATTATCCACTGTGTACATAAGGAGTAAGGCACCATCTAGTGGCCACATGAAAAACTGCAGCACTATTCTATGCTTCAGTAACAACAATTTCAAATTGAATATGCTTCCATAGCCCTTAACAATTGATTTGAACTCAGTAAGAGGAATCCGTTTCTTAAGCTTCAAATCTTTCTGCAGGCTATTCCATGCAGAGTGGGCAGAGATCATAAAGGCTTTCTTGTCCATCTCCGTCCGAGCTTTGGGGACAGTCAACAGAAGGGAACCTTGGGACCTCAGGCTGTACTGCCCTCCAAGTTTCCATGCAATGATACATAAATATGAAGGAAGCTCTCCAAAAATAGCCTTATAAACATATTCCAGTGGCTGGACGGAGATGGCCAACCAGCCCGAGAATGCAATGTGTAATGATGTGTAAGGGCTTTCCAGTTTGTCACAAATCTCAAAACACTATGATATACAATATCTAACATATGAAAACACTAAGCTGATGTATTCATATACAACAGATCTCCATATTCAAGTAAAGGTTAAAAAAGTAGCAGCAACTAATTTTCTCTTTGACTTGTATGTAAAGCATGATTTGTTTCTAAAATAAAACCTTAACTTCAACCTCAACTTTTTCAACAGATTTTCAATGTGTGGCTTAAAAGAAAGACAATAATCATTTGAAATGCCCAAATATTTATAACTAGATACTACCTAAATTTGCTGGCATTGAGTAGACTAGTTACAATTTTTGGAATATTTGATGGTTTCTTCCTGCAGTTAGTAAACATCATCAGTTTAGTTTTATCTGCATTCAATACAAGCATGTGTTTCTTCCACTCATTAACTCAGCCAGCAGATTTCCCTAATTAGTTCTACCTCCTGGCTGAAGAATTGTGCTAATTAGTAAATCCAGGTGGTTGGAACAAAATACTGGGGAGGACCTTTACTTTCTGAACTTAGATTTTACACCGCTGAGTGTATCATTTAAGACGGAATACTAATATCACGGAACAGGTACTACACTTATAGTTCCAGGTTCTGACCACCAGATGGTGCTGTTAGCAGTTTATGTTATTAGACTAAGAAGTGTGAAGAAAAAAATGTCTTCAATGTTAACTTAAAGCTTTACTTTCATATAATACTGATTAAGACAATCTTGAATTGTCTAATTGTAACAGACTTGATGCTATTCTCATCCAAAAGGGTGGGCCAGTACAGCGGAATGGTTGTCAAAAACAGGTTATAGTGTGACATCCGCCGTCTCCCTCCAGTCCACCTTCCTTTCGTTCTCCCTGTCTTCCTCATTCCTAGTGTTTCACGTCATGTTTTTCCATCTGCCTTGTCCGACTAGTTCCATGTTGTGCAGGCTGGGCGTGGCTTCCCCGATATCGCTCGCCATCTCTCTACAGAACCGTTTACGAGCCGGGGCGAGGGAAGACGGGTCGCCAAGGCTCCTCCACGCGGCTTCTCACGGCTTCAGTTCACGCCTTGATTCTCCACCTCAACCCTCTGGTCTTTCCTTTCTCAGGGTTCCCGCCTGAAGATGAACCCATGCAGTTGGGTAGAACCCTGGTCACCCCTGAAGAGCGACGTCGTAGATTTCGCACTGGATCCTGTCTCTACTGTGGAAACCCTGGCCACCGGCTGGCCACCTGTCCTACTCGCCCATAAGAGCCGGCTTGCCAGTAGAACTGGGTGTACTAGTGAGTGCTATCGCTGCCCCGGCACTCGCCCAGTCCCGTTTCCTGTTGAAGGCTACTCTCTGTTGGAGTCATCAATCCATTTCGCTGTCTGCCCTCATCGACGCCGGAGCCGACTTCAATTTCTTGGACGCATTGACGACTCGTTAGCTGCAGGTATCATTCGTCCTTCCTCTTCCCCGGTGGGAGCGGGCTTCTTCTTCGTTTCTAAAAAAGATGGCACCCTTCGCCCCTGTATTGACTACCGTGGCCTCAACTCTATCACTGTTCGCAAAAACCCTCTACCAATAATGAACTCTGCCTTTGAGCCCCTCCATGGCGCCACCGTCTTCTCGAAGCTGGACCTCGGAAAAACACTCCCATGCCCTCTAGATTTCTGATGGTGCCTGTCTCCTAATGCCGAGTCCTTTGGCCAGATTTCCCGGCCCTGATCTCTAGACCTTCTAAACGGGACGCTCTTCCAGTTCTTAGCAACAACTGCAGTATTTCTAACCTGCCCCCGTAGGGGAGAACTGCGGGATTTTTGGGTGTGAGTTGAAAATGAATTCATGGACGTTTTAATTGTAAAACTTATTGCATCTTAATAGGCCTATTATATATAATTTCCTGCTATTGTTGCTATTTGTTTATTCATCTGTCTTGCTCTAAGGAATGCTTGTATAGTGGAAGGGACTGTAGTCTATTGGTAGTCGTGCCAGCCCTATTCTTGCCTCTAATTCACTTTACGTGTCATGACGCCATTATGTTATATTCAGTCTGCAGTGGTTTGTGAGCACCTTAGGAGTCTGTTGTTCTCATGTCTGGATTGTATTACCACCTCCTGCATACTGCAGCAGGGCTTGACATTACCATTGGCCCCCTGGCCTAGCCCCACTTTCAACCCTCCGGGCCAGCTGATGGAGATTCTCACTGGCCCACTGGGTCAGTACATTTCACAAGTCCAAATCCAAAAAATAGTCTAATATCTTTGTACATAATTGAATGACATGATTTTTTTAATTTCAGATTTTTCCCTTTTTCTCCCAATTTGGTAGCCAATTAGACTGTGTAACTCAATTCCCCCGTGTAGCAACCGCTAGAGAACCGCCGCTAAAACCCCTTCGTCCGGTAGCAGGATAGAGGGCGCCACGTCCTCTTCAGGGCGTGACTCCTCGAGCTCCTAACCGTGAGTCCAGCTCTCCCAGGGCTGTGTTATGTGCGACGATTCTCTCTGAGCCCCTCCCCCCACCCGGGAGCAGCCACCAATTGCCGCTCCCACAGGGCACCGGCCATGCTCGGATCTGGCAGCGAACCCCGATCCTCGGAGTACAACTGCACCACCTGAAAGTCGACGCTTTTACCGCTGTACCACCGTGGCGCCCGAATGACATGATTTTGATATTTTTCTTGAATTACAATGATTTCATAATGTTCATCTACCTCTACCCTTTGGCATCACCCTCTGTTGTTCTATACAAAGCTCTAAAACTAACACGTCCGGGCCAGTGACTCTCAAAATGTCAACCCCTGTGCATTACCTTTGGCTATATCTGCCTCACATCATTTGGAGTACCATGGTGTATTTAGTGCCCACCCTGTCTAAATTGTGTTTTGAAACCGTAGCATGCTGTATGCTGTGGCCCCAGCCACCCTACACCATTTGAAGTGCTTGGTATTCAGTTTGTATAAAACTATCTATGAACTACGACTCATCTATGTTTTTCCTGCCTACTATTTTGCTTCCCAAATAGCCTGTAGATTTTTTGCCTTTGCTGCATATGCTATGCCATGACATGAGTATGAACTGTTGAATAAAATAATGTATTTTTCTAATTCGCCTTGTGGTATTTTTCCTCTGTTGAAACTACACTGTAAAAAATGTCTGTAAATTAATGGTACTATTATGCGTATTTATGTATGGGTCATAATGCACCAACTCCTATCATTCTCTTATCTTTTTATTAATTAATTTCCTGACCACACACTTTTAATTTTTATGCCTAAATATACAATACTTTTGACTCCAAAAGTATTTCAGCGACACATAATTTTGGTATGATAATGTTGACATCCCAAGGTTTCAGGAAATGTTAAATTTGTCAATGTGGCAATGTGTATTGTACATATGATGACAATGGATATAGTGGATTCTAATGGTGAAAAGCAGGTGTACCTATTAAAGTGGTCAGTGAGTGTATGATTGACTACTAAATGGGTAAAAAGTATCAAGATTCTTGGGTTTCAAGTCAGTCTTAAACCATGTCATAGATAAAGAGCGATAACTAGCCATTGTTTGTCCTGCTGAGTTAAATTGGACAATTCATTGGCGCTAAAGAAAATCTACCATATCTACACACTTTGACCCTTTTGAGACATAAGATATGTTTCACTGTCCTTAAATATACATATAGGGCTCACTGTGGATGACTTGCTGATTTCCTTCACCACTCGGGTACGACATAATCAACATCACCAGTTGATACCCCCTTCTTTTTTTGTACAATAATTGTATCTGTTTGTTTTAGTATGCCAAGATCATACTTTTCTCCAGGTATGAGCAACAAGGGCAGTGCAATTGTTTTGTAATGACAAAAAATATTTCATACAGGCAGTACATAAGGAAGATTCATTCATGCCTAACTTTGAAAAGCCAAAAGAGAACAGGTAGAATCAGATGTGCATGACTTTCAAGACTATACAGTTGAGTGTGTTTCATTGCATGAAATTACATCATGGACACAAAACCGTAAAGTAAGAGGAAACATCCATTAAACTAAGTTGGGGATTAATACACACATGCATAGGCATATTTACTACTGTATCTATCACTGGTTATGCAGGTTTCAGATTCATAGATGACTGACCATCCTAGCCATGGATAAAAGGGATGTGGTTAAGAGGACCTTTGAAATTGCCCAATAAAAATGGAGGAATTACACAGACTGCACCTGCTATTTCCCTGCCTGTGCTTCTGTAAGGTACAGTCCATGTTTGGGATATAGGCGGTAGGTTGTACTATTTCTCGCATGTATATTGTATGCATGTAGAGTTTTAGTCTAGGGCAGCCTTTAGATTGTGGAAAATCTATTTATATTTGATCTTCTGACACCACACCAGTAAGGCTATCTTGAATGATGGGAGTAGCCTATATGAAACTATTTGACCCACTTTCGGTCCTGACCCACAGTTTAAGAAAGACTAGATTAGAGGACCAGTGCAAGGTGCTCAGCTGTGTTTTAAAATGAAACTAGCTTTCCTATCTGCCCAAATGTATTCTTTGTGTCTTGTGAGTCCACCCCATCCCCATAAAACATAGTTTTTTCCTACTCATAACTCATATACAGGTAAAAGCTATGATCAGTGTCAATTGCCCTGAAAAATGTTACATTAAAACCGTGCTGAACCTGCCAGGATGCAAAACCTTTTTTTATTGTAGAAACATGAGCCTTGGTACAGTGATTCATCATGATGGAGCTTAGACATTTGTGCTGTTCTTATTTCCTACTGCTCAAGGAGACTGGTTGACCTATAGGGATGGGAATTTGCTTGAAGGTTCATTGTGTGCCCCCTAACAAATAAAGGTGAAGCAGATGTGTAGCTTGAAGATTAATCAGTGAAAAAAACACTTAATTATTCCAACACTTAACAGTTTGGAATTAACATATGGAAATTAATTATGATGTTGTTGGTGATATAATGGATGCACTTTGTAAACCCCATGTCTGTAAGAATGGTACTTTTTAAGCATTGAGGCTAAAACGTTATTTTAAATATGAACTACAATACCCATAAAACAATTAATCAGACTTAAAGTGCGTTAGACGTACTAATTTCACCGTTTGTAGTTCGCTGAGAATCTCTACCCCCATTCCGTAATTACGGTCAGACAAATAGGATTTATGCTCGGGGATATTACAGAGAAACAGTTCAAACAATTCTTGCGTGTAATAACCAGCTAAGCAACAAAGAGCAGGAGTGAACGTTTCGTTTAATAACTGTCGCCGTCTTTGCATATAGAAACATGCTGTAAATTCCGTTCTGAAGCTGACATCCATAGCGGCAAGTACAGCACTGTCGCGTTTTTACACCAATCAGAGGCTTCGTTGTGGACTAGCTCAGTTGTCCAGTAGAGGACTAGCCAATTGGAGACAAGTTTGTTCGTCAATTCTCCTATCCAGTTTACGTATCCGGTTTACGTGATGTAAACTGGATAGACTGCATTGCCATCTCTTTCGCGTATCACATTCTATCGCCATTTTATATAGATCTGTGGAGGGAATACGCTCACAGAAATGTACACTCCACTGCTTTTTGGAGAGCACATGAGAATAAGATGCACGAAAGTAA